>BPTQ01000001.1:280332927-280610083 GCA_019973895.1 Chrysanthemum seticuspe | reverse complement strand
CATGTGTAAATAGAATAACTACAAAACAAAGGTTAGAGAGCAAGTATAAATCACAATTTCCTGTAAATGTGGTCCAAGTTAGTAGAAAATAACTTTATGTCTCACGGATCCCACGGTTCCCTCCTAGTAGGGATCCGTCTAGGCAATTCTGAGGGATCCGTTTTAACTGCTTAATATCAGCAAAGGTGGTATAACAAGTAATGTTATCACAAAAATGAGATATAAATACAAAGTAATCATATTCTCAGAAAAATAACAAGTAGCATGTAATTCTATTTAATCAAACTAGAGTTATGATATACATGACTCTAAAAAAATAAGAAAATACATGACTAGGAATTTCTAAACCAACTATCGCTTGATGCTAGGACACCACTAAGATCTTCTAGCTCCAGTTTTGTTTAGGTTTAATCTCGTCGAAACGTTCGAGGAGATGATAGAACATGAAACGTTGGTCTTCTCGTACTTCGTGTATCAAACTTTCAACATGTTGACAATGATAGCAATCTTTGTCATGGCTAAGTAGTGGTAGTGGAAGAAATGAAATGGCTTGATGCGAAGGATCAAGTGAAGCGGCTTGTGGAGCTTCAAACGATGGAGGGATTGGTGGAGGCGCATTTGAGAATGGCTCGACTAAGAATGATGGTGGTGGTAGAGAAGTGTCAACTTCCATATGGTCGGGTGGTTGACTTTGATGATTTCTCATAATCCAAATGGGATTATATGATGGAAATGGCGAAAAGGAAGTCGGAGCAAGTGTTGACTCAACACCTTGATTTTGTACCATTATTCCTCCTAATGAGGAGAATGTTGTCGGCGGAAGCGGATGAGACGGCCTAGGAGGCAAATCCTTTAAATTGTAGAGGTGTGGTGATGACAGTGGGGATGTAAATGAAATAGCTCTAGGAACCAATGGTGATGGTTTAGTGGAGATGATATTGTTTGGCCTAGGAGGTATGGTGGTGTTTGGCATTGGTAGTTTTGTGGGTACTATCCTTTTAGGAATTGGTTTGATTGGATGAGGAAGGATCCTATCATTTGTTGGCTTGACCGGAGATGATTCGATTGAAGAGATTTCGTGTATAACACGCGCCTTTTTCATGGGTGGTTCTTTGGTGGATAAGTTACTACTTGGGGTTTTCCTCATGATGAGATGATTTCAAGAGGTTTGCAAGGGTTTCTAAAGTGCTGAAAGTTAGGATGAGAGTGATGACTATGGAGGTCCTAACAAAGTGGTTTATAAACCAAGAGATTTGGTAAGTGCATTTAAGCCTTAAGCCACTAGGATTCATTGGAATGTGATGATTAACATGCACAAGAGTCAACTTCAGAGTTTTTACTGATCTAGGAACTCATTTAAGATGAGATGGAGTGTTTGAGTTAGGAAGATGAGTTGAAATGTTTGTTTTAGCAAGATTTGACATAAACTGTCACCCGGATCCCACGGTTCCCTCCTCAGAGGGATCCGTCTAGGCTAATCCTAGGGTTCCGGCTTTCAGCAGTTATGAAAGAGTGGAAATGATGTTTCTAAGATCTAAGACCTATAACATCTTGAGTGTTTCAGTCCTCCTAAGTGTTTTAAATAAAGGGGTGCTTAAGTACATGAAGGTAATGAATGATGTAGCTAATGATTGTCTTTTATGGAAGGATTTGGAACTTTCAAGAGTACCAATGGATGAGCAAGGATGACACTAAAGATTAGAGTGTCAATTGAAGCTAAATGATCCTAGAGATCAGGTTGTGAATTAGGATAGTGTTTTGGAAAATATCCTAGAAGCTTTGAGATGGGAAAAAGTAGAGTTTGATCAACTTTGATCAATTTTGAGGTAAGGATGATTTATGATCAATTTTGCCATAATCGAAAGATTTCTAAGGCTAAATGTGAGGGATCAAGTAAAAAAAAATGAAGTGTGAGTTTGAGAGCGGAAGAGTAATGGATTAAAAATGAAATGGTAGATCTACAAGCGTCTTAGAGTGTGATCTAGGTGAGTTATGTGTGAGTAGGAAAGATCAACCTATCTTGATAAGGACTTAATTTGCCTTAAGACACTATGTTTAGTTTAGTGTGAGGTGTTCTAAGGATATGTTTGAAATATAATGCTTGCAGTTGCATTTTCTGTTTGCCGGATCCCACGGTTCCCTAAGTGTAGGGATCCGTCTAGCACAATCTTTGGGATCCTCCCATCTGCTCAGCAGGACCTTTACTAAAGGTATGCAATGATCTTGACAATGCATTATATCTCAAGGATAGTCTAAAAAGAGTTCTAATACTAAGATATCAAATGTAAGGTGTTTTATTTCATGAAAGAAATTGGATTACATTGATAAAGCACGAGTACAAGAGAATTCATCCTATTTTGGAATACTACTAGGTTCCTTGGGTGTTTTCGCTAGGAGGATCATTATGTGATTGATGAGTGTTGGTGGAATCAAGAATGAAGAAAGTCTTCATGAGGGATATGTTTAGCGGTTCCATCATCTTGTTCACAAGTACGTACAACGGACTTTGAAATTGAGGATGGAAGTGCATAACATTATGATAGAGGCGTGTCAAGAACATTCCATAAGGGATGAGTTTATTCTTGGAGCCTTGAAGATTTGCAATTCGCCTTGCGAAGAAGTAGGCGAGATTGTATGGTTGTTGTGTTAGCAAACAGTACAACATGTGAGCACAACAAGCGGGAAGGATTTCTCGATTTCCCCTAAGGCTCCAAACATTTTCACGTAGGATGAGTGCAGGAGGCTTGTACTCTTCTCGGATATCCCTTGTAAAGATAATGTTTGGATCGGAGTAATATGGTCGAGGTTTGCATATTATGCGATTTAAATCTTCCGGAGAGGGTATGTGTGAACAATATGGACTATTTTCTTCACAAAAGTTGAAGAGAGAATCAAGAGACCAATCTTCGGTGAAGGCACATTGTCCATGATTTGGAATCTGGAGGATGTGAGCAAAATGCCCAAGGGTTAGAGTAAACTTTTGGTTTTTGATATAAAACCAAAGAGATAGAGAGCGATCCTCGTTACGAACGAGTTCGACTTGACGGAAGAATTCCATTATGAACCTTGAACATATCTTCTCATTGATTTCAAGAAGACATTCTAGTCCTATGGCTCGGAAGGAGGTATTAATACCTTCTTCGAATTGTAGAGAGGTGTCTACAATACGTCCTTCTTGGAAGTGACGGTTTTCGAGATTATTGAACCCACGGACATGATTGCCAGGTGTGTTGGGTTCGAGAGAGATGTTCGGAGTGTAGACGCTTGTGAGTGAAAAATCAAACTTATATTCATGCGTCATAGTTGAACCTATAGAAATGATAAGTTAATAAAAAGAGATGTTTGTGGTTAACCTATGATTATCTAATGTTTTTACTAGATTTTTATTAACAATGGTATTTAACACTTTAACTTACTCAAGGTTTTGACTTTCTAGTGGATTATTACATTTAGAAAGATAGTGGTTTTTAATTTGCATGAAAAACTGTTTTCCAGTAGGACGGATCCCACGGTTCCTTTTCAAAAAGGGATCCGGCTAGTATAACTTCCGGGATCCGTAGATCTGTAATTACAGAACCAGATTATATGAAAACGCATAGGTTTTTAGATCTCATAGTTTTATACCAAGATATATGTTTTAACCTACATTTTCTTTTAACATGCATACATGACTTCTAATGTATCACGAAAGAATATGAAACAAATGAATCAAAAGAAATGACAAACATATTATGATAATAATAACCTAGATAACTAGATTATTAGTAATATTGCATTTCAATACTAAGGATGATACAAAGGATTGGGTATATGATCCCAATGTAGATTAACAACACAAAGTAAATGTCTCCATATGTGAACTTCATCATAGGGAACATAAGTGCAATGAGTGTTAAGGCGATGAGCACGAGTGCGATGTAAACCATGTTGATGACGGATCTTCTTGGTTTCGGTTGAGATGAAGTGGAGAGGAAGATGAAGTTTTGAGTGAGAGGGAATTTTTGAAATTGGAAAATTTGAAAAAGTAGGGTTTTGATAAAGTGGGTGTCGAGTGTATGATTTATAGGAGAGGAGGAATTTTTGATATTTGTGTTTTGTTTTATTATAGGATTTAAAAGAAATAAAACATAAGTTTTATATAGCACGACTATAGACGAGAAATATAACACGTATGTGAGAAAAAGGATTCATAATGAACCTTCATGTAAAACATGTATAAGCACAAAAGATAATCATATAAATACCTAAATAGGCATACTTAATTATCAAGCAAAAATAAAAAGAAAATCATACCTCTAGCACTTAGGAATGTCTTTACAAATGACACAACAAATGTCACTTAGACGATTCCCGCTCCTTTGCGTTTAAGATACCTTCTTAAGGAAGGTATTCTTGTTACCAAGCGATTCCTATAGCTTGGTGGGTATGACCTTTGACTAATCAACATGACAAAGAAGATTAGTGCATTTAAATGAAACAAGTAAAAAAAATGTTGTTATTAAATCAACATCCACAACATATAGTTTTAAAAGACATGGTGTTTGTTTTTGTGAAAAACCTTCTTTGTAGTTTTCAATTAACCATGGATCGTATCAAGTTTTTAAAGTACAATATACTTCAAGAAACTTGGTAACGAAGCTCTGATACCAATTGTGAAAAACTAGAAGGGGGGGTTGAATAGTTTTGCTGATTAAAACTTCCTTTTAAACTATTTAGATTGACTTATGTCAATCTATTTGGATGTGTATGTTGGATGTTGATAAATAAGCATATAAAGGTAAGTAATGAAAAGATAAGAGTAAGAAGCACAAAACCACAACGCGAGTATTTATAGTGGTTTGGCTACAAGGACACCTTCCTTGCCCTACTCCACTCCCCGAGTCACCTACTCGAGAGTTCGTAATCACTACACCAATCTCCTTATGGTGGAGAAGCCTTCACAACGTCGCCTACCCTTTTTCCGGTGCTAGGCTAACCACCGGGTTCTTTTACTCCAAGGTGAACCACACCTATACAACGTCGCCTACCCTTTATAAGGTACTAGGCTAAGTACCTAGTTGTTTCACTCCAAGGTGAACTACACCTTCACAACGTCGCCTACCCTTTATTAGGTACTAGGCTAAGTACCTAGTTCCATTATAATGGAGGAACTACTACAACACTACACCAACGACTAATCCCAAAGGAGATCTACTCCTTTACAACATCATCAAGGATATCAATATCCTTGGATCTAATACTAGTCTATTTTGTACATCGAAACACACCATATTGAATGTACATCTAAGGCACCTTTCACTAATGCCTTTGACTAGATCTACAAGACACCTTTCACTAATTGTTAGGAATTAGAAAATTCAGTCGTTAAAGAGTCGGTCACCTCAAGTATATGTATTCGTTAGAAAGCTCGTAGTCGTAGTCAAGTTATATTATTAAGTAGTTTTTTATGTAACACCGTGGAGGACGTACGGGTCTTTACCTACTATATGCCTGATCCATAGCCCGTAGGTGGCGTTTGTTTGTAAGAAACTATAAATACCCTCTACCTCCCAAGGTAGAGGGTTGGAGCTTCAATACCATTTTTATTTGTTTCACATAGTTTCCAACTCTCTTCCCTTTCTCTCTCTAGAACTTTCACTCTCTAAACTACTTGAACACCCCATAGTGATTATGGTTTAGTGTGTTTGTGAAATCCTATATCTTACAATTGGTATCAAGAGCCATGGTTTGATCACTCATCTTTCATGCTCTTTGTTTTGGTGGATTTCATAAGGTTTTTGGGGTATTAAGTGTTTAGGAGAGTTTGAATCATTTGGACAAATTCTAGTATTAAAGTTTGAATTTTGCTTGTACTTTTGTGTTTAGGATCATCATATGTGTTTATGTTTTGAATTCTAAGGCTTAAATCATTGTGGTTTGGTTGTTTTTTATTGATAAAGTTGTTATTTATGAACTTTGTACTAAGCGAGTTGAGTATCGGACTTGAGTTTCTTCGAAGCGAGTTGCTTTGTTACTGGAAGCGAGTTGATATATGCGACATGGCTATTTAGCGAGTTGACCTTTTAAGCGACTTGGTGGTTAAGCGAGTTGTGTCCGTTTGCGACTTGCTATTAAGCGAGTTGATTCTTAAAGCGACTTGTTTCATTAAGCGAGTTGATTGTGTTGCGAGTTGATACTAAAGCGACTTGGCTATTTAGCGACTTGTTTCATTAAGCGAGTTGATTGTGTTGCGAGTTGATACTAATGCGACTTGGCTATTTAGCGAGTTGATTCCTTAAGCGACTTGTTTCTTTAAGCGAGTTGGTTGTTTATCGAGTTGATAACTAAGCGAGTTGAGTGTTTAGCTACTTGTCTATTGAGACTTGTTACTTCTTCGTGATACATTCTTACGGTTGTTCTTTTGGTTTAGAAAAATCCCGTGAAAGAATCAATTTCTCGGTTTAATCAAAGAATAGTAAAATCCCGTAGAACTTGTAATCATGGAACACATCGTTCCTACTATTGTTTCTTCCATAGCTGAGGACGTTCAAGCAGTAGGGTCAGATACACGTCCACCTATGCTTGACATAACTGATTATGACTCATGGGCACAACGAATCCGATTGTACTGTTTGGGAAAAGAAAACGGAGTCAACATTCTCAAGTCAATCGATGAAGGACCTTATCAGATTGAGACTACTAGAGACTTAATTGATACATCTGCAGATGGAACAATGATCTATGGAATAGACAGACCAAAGACGTATGATGAGCTCAATGATAAGGAGAAAAAGAGATTCGATGCAGATATCAGGGCTTCTAACATTATACTTCAAGGTCTTCCAAAAGACATCTACAAGCTTATCAATCACAACACTGAAGCAAAGGCTGTATGGGATAATGTCAAGATGCTTCTCTCAGGTTCTGAATTAACTATTGAGGACAGAGAATCACAACTGTATGATGAATTTGAACACTTCCAGATGAAACCAGATGAGAGTGTCTATGAATACTATGTGAGATTCCATAAGCTTGTGAATGACATGAGGAACATCAAAATGACCATGCCTAACATTCAGCTGAACTCAAAATTTGTGAACAACATGAATCCTGAATGGCACAAGTTTGTCACCTCTGTGAAACTAACCAAAGGATTGAAGAATACAAACTATGAACAACTCTATGCATTCCTTCTTCAGAATGAGAGACATGCTATGTTTGAAAAAAGGATTCTTGATCAGTTCAAAACCAACCAAGGAGAGACGAGCTCATCAAATGATTCAACTGCTTTCTACACAAATGTTGGAATTACCACCAAAGCTTCTCAAGTTATACCCATGGGTAATGGTGATCACAAACTCATTCCTGATCCAATGTTCAAACAAGTTGATGCTGATGCACGCGTGGGACACTTCATTAATCAACTGGGTCTCATGATTAGTCAAAACATGAACTCTCTCCCACACACCAACAACAACCTCATAACAGCATCCAATCCACACAATCAAGCCACTATTAGAGATGGGAAGGTTATGGTGCAGCCAGTTCAAGAAAGGCAGTACGAACAAGGAAGAGGTGGAGTTGGTAGAGGATATGTGGCAAATCTGAATAGGGGAAGGAATGGAAATCAGGGACAAGCAAAGCTGATCAAGTGCTACAACTGTGGAGGTGAGGGACATATTGCAAGGAACTGCACATCGCCAAAACGCCCTCAGAATGCAGAGTACTTCAGAGATAAGATGTTGCTCGTGCAAGCTCAGGATAATGGAGCAGCTTTGGATGAAGAAGAGTTATTTTTTCTTGCTGAAGGGAATGCCAAGACATATGATGCTGATGTTGATGAACAACCAATACATGAGATAGGTCATAATCATCAGAATGCCTTTCAAGTAGCAGATTGTGATGCTTTTGACTCTGATGTCGATGATGAACCTACTGCTCAAACTATCTTCATAGCCAACATCTCACCTATGGTTTCTCCAAAGGTCTCTCCACCACAACAACCTGGTCCATCCAAAGACAAAATCATTTCAGAGGTATTAAAACTATATGATGATGTTGATGAGCAAAAGATCCATAATGAAATACAATCTCTTGAAACTTATGAATCAGTTATTGATGATGAGGGTAATAGCAATATTGTCCCATATGATCAATATGTGAAGCAAAGTGAAAGTGAGGTTGTACCAAGTAATGCATCTTCTGCAGTCAATGATGACTATGTTTTTGATGATTACACTGCAGTACCCCTGATGATTCTGGTGTCTCTGAACTTAATGACTATAAAGAA
This sequence comes from Chrysanthemum seticuspe, assembly GCA_019973895.1. NCBI lineage: Eukaryota > Viridiplantae > Streptophyta > Magnoliopsida > Asterales > Asteraceae > Chrysanthemum > Chrysanthemum seticuspe. Next base: position 280,601,814 of record BPTQ01000001.1, on the reverse strand, counting down.
CGTGTTGCTATTTATGAACAACGTGCTAAATTTGAGTTGACCACCCGTGACCAGGAAATGGATGACCAAATGCGTACAATTATTAGAAAAAGTAACTTTAGAGAAGAAGTATTAAAACAAGAGTTAAACTCCTTACAAGAAAAGCTTTCTAAAACTGCTAAGCAAAAACAAGAACTTCAAGAAAATGTGAAAATGCTTAAGCAAGAATTCAAAAAGCAGAGAATCTTGTTGTAACAAACCCTCCCCTTAGGAAAATGCCTTCAGCCACCGTGTATCCTCCAAATACACCAATGTATTTAGTTCCTAGAACTATAGCCACTAAAAGCAAGACCTTAATCAGTCAATATATTATCTTTCAATTATTTGTTGATTTTGAGAAACCTTGTAAGAAAAGGATCACACCCACTGGTATAACTGAAGGGGAAAGGGGTTTTGAGCAAACTAAAGAATGCTATTTAACTGAGGTCATGCCTTTCTTTAAACAACTAAAAGATCAATTTGAGAGTCTTAAAAAAGGGATGGATTTAGATATTAAAGAAATGGAAAAGGAATTTGATGCAATAATAGTTGAGGTTAGTGACTATGAGCGAGAATTAAAATATAATGAGATTGAGAGGAAGAACTTACATACATTGAATGAGAATCTTATTTCTGAATGTATCACTCAAGATGTGTTTTACACTGCTACGAATTGTTCCATTAATGCTTCTCAATTTCATGAATTATCTGTTGCTCTAAAAGTCTCTCATGATCGTGTCATTGAGCTTGAAAAGACTAATTCTAAACTAAATGAGAAAATTGATCTGGATGATCATGATAATTTGGTAAAACATCTTTCTAAACTAGAAGTTGAACATTTTAATTTACAACTAAAATATCAACATCTTAAAGAAAATGTCAAAACCTCAAATATCAAGACATCTTCAAATGCTCCAGAGTTTGATGCAGTTTTTCATAACACGATCAGAAAGTTGAAAACCCAAATTTCTCAATTAAAGGGTGAAAAGAACAATGTGAATGGTTCCCAAATGCCTCATCCTTTATATTCTCAGTATACTCAAACTTTTCATCTTCAAAACTTAGTAAATGCTTTACAAAAGGAAAACGAGAGTTTTCTAGAAGAAAATAAAAAAGTTAAACGACACTTTAAAGAGTTATATGATTCAATAAAAGTCACTCGTGACAAAAACAATGAAAAAATAACCTCTTTACAAAAAGAAATTGAGAATCTGAGGAGTCAGGAAAAAGGGAGACTGCCACTTGTTTTTAATGAGAATGTTGCTTCAAAGTCATCCTCTGACTGCAAATATACTGTGACTGTTAAATACATTCCTCTTCATCTTAGGGATAATGAACTTGTGTTTCATAACTATTGTGCTCACCTTAAGGATAGTCTAGAAGGTCTCCGTGAGATTGTGGAAGAGGATTTCATAAATAAGCCTCTTGATAGAGAAATTAGGGTTGCTTGCATTCAGGCCAAACGATCTCAGGAGCTGCTAGAATGTCTAATTGCAACATGTCCTAAATCCTTAGGTGTGAAAGGTAAAGCTATGATGCCTTGTTCTATGCCTAGTGCCATGCATACAAACCGTTCCATGCCTAGCTTTAAGAAAGTAAATACTAACGTGCCTTCTAGAAGTTCAGATCCTTGCACATCTACTTCAGGAATGCAAAAGGTAGTTCAACCAACTAATGTTCCCATAATTCCCTCTACAGGAGTAATCAGTGACATTAAAGCAAGCGGGTCAAAGCCTCCAAGCAATACCAAGCAAGATAGGACCTCGCAAGCTAAGAATGTGCATTGGAAGAGAGTAGAAGACCAACCTAGGAACTTTAAGTTTGAGTTGAATAAAATGAATCGTGTTGATTCTAGTATTATCCATAGGCGTACTGTAATTAATTCGAATTCTGATACTATCTGCAAACCATTTAATGATGTTTGCTTGAATTCTGTTGCTAATCATGAATGTGGTGTGAATGTTTTGTCTAATGCTGTCAAATGCCCAGATAAAATTGTTAATGCTAAAAATCATGCTAAGAAGGCTAAAAGGCAAAGACGAAAGAAAGTTAGAAAACAGTGTGTGGAAAACTAAAAGGGGAGGTTGAATAGTTTTACCAATTAAAACTTCCTTTTAAACTATTTAGATCGACTTATGTCAATCTATTTGGTTGTGTGTGTTGGATGTTGATAAACAAGCATATAAAGATATGTAATGAAAAGATAAGAGTAAGAAGCACAAAACCACAACGCGAGTATTTATAGTGGTTCGGCTACAAGGACACCTTCCTTGCCCTACTCCACTCCCCGAGTCACCTACTCGAGAGTTCATAAACACTACACCAATCTCCTTATGGCGGAGAAGCCTTCACAACGTCGCCTACCCTTTTTCCGGTGCTAGGCTAACCACCGGGTTCTTTCACTCCAAGGTGAACCAAACCTACACAACGTCGCCTACCCTTTATAAGGTACTAGGCTAAGTACCTAGTTCTTTCACACCAAGGTGAACTACACCTTTACAACGTCACCTACCCTTTATTAGGTACTAGGCTAAGCACCTAGTTCCATTGCAATGGAGGAACTACTACCACACTACACCAACGACTAATCCCAAAGGAGATCTACTCCTTTACAACATCATCAAGGACATCAATATCCTTGGATCTAATGCTAGTCTATCTAGTACATCGAAACACACCATATCGAATGTACATCTAAGGCACCTTTCATTAATGCCTTTGACTAGATCTACAAGACACCTTTCACTAATGTCTTGTGTCTTCACTTCAAAGCACCTTTCAATAATGCTTCAAGTCTTGACTTTTAAGCACCTTTCACTAATGCTTCTTGTCTTGACTTCTAAGCACCTACCACAAGTGCTTATGCTATAGACGATAGATACTCTTCACTAATATCTTCGTCTTGACATTTGAGACACCTTTCACTAATATCTTCAACACTACACTTCTTTGAGGAAGTAAAGGAATCATCAACAAGAGGACTTCAGTAGTCTTGATGATGAGGAAGCTTGGCAACTCATGGACTTGAGCTTGCTCGACTTCAAATGTGGTGATCTTGCCTTTAAGAGGAACCTAAAAGATCACACAAAAACAAAACTACAAACATAGATCTCTTGGATCTAAGGTTAGTGAGATTTAACTCAGGGGATAAAGTATGTTAGAAAGGGGTGAGAAATAATGAAAAAATCGCTCACTATTTATAGAGGAAAAATCCTACTGTTCCCCGGATCCCACGGATCCCTTCCACAAGGGATTCGGCTAGCACAAAGCTAGGGATCCGTGGAACGCTCCTCTTTGCCCATAGGTATTTTGGTTATGGGTCATGGGTCATGGGTTGAACCATGGATCTTTGGCTAGATACAATGTATCTTTGAGTGCAATGCACTTGGTCACTTGGGTATGGGTTGATCCATGGGTTATGGATATTATCCATGTATGATATAAGCATGATGACATGCAATGGGTTATGGGTCAAGATCCATGGGTTATGGGCTTTGGGTTGTACCCACCTACATTCAATGTATTTGCCCAATGGGTTGTGATACTTAAGTTTCTACCCATTTATATTACCCAATATACTACATACTAGTTATGTGTATATTTTATCCAAATATGTAAACACTAGTTGTTGTACATATGTATTACTTAAATCATAAAATCACTTATACTTGTTTTAGTGTTTTATGTGAAAATGTGAATATGTTAGAAACTGTTAGTTCAAACCATTTACGTATTTTATTTGTTTCGTTAATATGATTTTACGTTTGTTATCGACAAAACATTAGAAGATCGTAAAATATAAATAAACGTTTTTACAGCTTATTTGTATTAACAATCTCCCCCTTTTTGTTGATGACAAAATATAAAATTATTTTAAGGAAAAGCTAAAATTCGTAAAAGTTTGAATTTGTAGTTTTTACTTTCTTCTCCCCCTTTTCGTTGAAACAAAAAGTGTTTGAAGGAAAGCAACACATCGTTTTTAAGAAAATCATGTAAAAGAAGTAAAAGTAAAAAGAAATAGAGAGCAAGTAACGGGAAAGGATCTCGTCGTTACTCCCCCTTGACGAGTCCATCCCTAAGTAAGGGCGTCAAGAAACTAATTCTAATCTAGTTCATTTGCAAATAACTTTTGCAAAATATTACGTCTATGTGACTGGTGTGCTCCCCCTAGATGATTGCAATTTTGCAACGGGAAGTCATGAAATATAAATCTAAGATTGCAAGTAATTTGCAATGTATTGCTTTGACATAAAGCTCCCCTAGCTTTAGGATGTCAAAGTCTTCATGTGTAAATTGAATAACTACAAAACAAAGATTAGAAAGCAAGTATAATTCACAATTTCCTGCAAATGTGATTCAAGTTAGTAGAAAGAAAACTTTCTGTCTCACGGATCCCACGGTTCCCTCCTAGTAGGGATCCGTCTAGGCAATACTGAGGGATCCGTAGTAGCTGATTAATTTCAGCAATGGTGATATAACAAGTAATGTTATCACAAAAATGAGATATGAATACAAGGTAATCATATGCTCAGAAAAATAACAAGTAGCATGTAATTCCATTTAATAAAACTAGAGTTATGATATACATGACTCTAAAAACTAAGAAAATAGACAATACATGACTAGGAATTTCTAGACCAACTAACGCTTGATGCTAGGACACCACTAAAATCTTCTAGCTCAAGTTTTGTTTAGGTTTAATCTCGTCGAAACGTTCGAGGAGATGATAGAACATGAAACGTTGGTCTTCTCGTACTTTATGTATCAAACTTTCAACATGTTGACAATGATAGCAATCTTTGTCATGGCTAGGTAGTGGTGGTGTAGGAAATGAAATAGCTTGATGCGAAGGATCAAGTGAAGTGGCTTGTGGAGCTTCAAACGATGGAGGGATTGGTGGAGGTACATTTGAGAAGGACTCAACCAAGAATGATGGTGGTGGTAGAGAAGTGTCAACTTCCATATGATCGGGTGGTTGACTTTGATGATTTCTCATAATCCAAATGGGATTATATGAGGGAAACGGTGAAAAGGAAGCCGGAGCAAGTGTTGACTGAACACCTTGATTTTGAACCATTATTCCTCCTAATAAGGAGAATGTTGTCGGCGGAAGCGGATGAGACGGCCTAGGAGGCAAGTCCTCTAAATTGTAGAGGTGTGGTGATGATAGTGGGGATGTAAATGAAATAGCTCTAGGAACCAATGGTGATGGTATAGTGGAGATAATATTGTTTGGCCTAGGAGGTATGGTGGTGTTTGGCATTGGTAGTTTTGTGGGTACTATCCATTTAGGAATTGGTTTAATTGGATGAGGAAGAATCCTATCATTTGTTGGTTTGACCGGAGATGATTCGGTTGAAGAGATTTCGTGTATAACACGAGCCTTTTTCATGGGTGGTTCTTTGGTGGATAAGTTACTACTTGGGGTTTTCCTCATGATGAGATGATTTCAAGAGGTTGCAAGAGCTGAAAGTTAGGATGAGAGTGATGACTATGGAGGTTCTAGCAAAGCGGTTTATAAACCAAGAGATTTGGCAAGTACATTTAAGCCTTAAGCCACTAGGATTCATTGGAATGTGATGATTAACATGCACAAGAGTCAACTTCAGAGGTTGTACTGATCTAGGAATTCATTTAAGATGAGATGGAGTGTTTAAGTTAGGAAGATGAGTTGAAATGATTTATTTAGCAAGATTTGACATAAACTGTCATCCGGATCCCACGGTTCCTTCCTCAGAGGGATCCGTCTAGGCTAATCCTAGGGATCCGGCTTTCAGCAGTTATGAAAGAGTGGAAATGATGTTTCTAAGATCTAAGACCTATATCATCTTGAGTGTTTCAGTCCTCCTAAGTGTTTTAAATGAAGGGGTGCTTGAGTACTTGAAGGTAATGAGTGATGTAGCTAATGATTGTCATTTATGGAAGGATTTGGAACTTTCAAGAGTACCAATGGATGAGCAAGGATGACACTAAAGATTTAGAGTGTCAATTGAAGCTAAATGATCCTAGAGATCAGGTTGTGTCTTAGGATAGTGTTTTGGAAAGTATCCTAGAAGCTTTTGAGATGGGAAAACTAGATTTTGATCAACTTTGATCAATTTTGAGGTGAGGATGATTTATGATCAATTTTGCCATACTTGAAAGATTTCTAAGACTAGATGTGAGGGATCAAGTAGAAAATTAAGTGTGAGTTTAAGAGCGGAAGAGTAATGGATTAAAAACGAAATGGTAGATTTACAAGTGACTTAGAGTGTGATCTAGGTGAGTTATGTATGAGTAGGAAAGATCAACCTATCTTGATAAGGACTTAATTTACCTTAAGACACTATGTTTAGCTTAGTGTGAGGTGTTCTAAGAATATGTTTGAAATATAATGCTTGCAATTGTATTTTCTATTTGCCGGATCCCACGGTTCCCTAGGTGTAGGGATCCGTCTAGCACAATTTTTTGGATCCGCCTATCTGCTCAGCAGGACCTTTACTAAAGGTATGCAATGGTCTTGACAATGCATTATATCTCAAGGTTAGTCTAAAAGGAGTTATAATACTAAGATATCAAATGTAAGATGTTTTATTTCATGAAAGAAATTGGATTACATTGATAAAGCACGAATACAAGAGAATTGATCCTATTTTGGAATACTACTAGGTTCCTTGAGTGTTTTCACTAGGAGGATCATTATGTGATTGATGAGTGTTGGTGGAATCAAGAATGAAGAAATTCTTCATGAGAGATATGTTTAGCGGTTCCATCATCTTGTTCACAAGTACGTACAACGGACTTTGAAATTGAGGATGGAAGTGCATAACATTATGATAGAGGCGTGTCAAGAACATTCCATAAGGGATGAGTTTATTCTTGGAGCCTTGAAGATTTGCAATTCGCCTTGCGAAGAAGTAGGCGAGATTGTATGGTTGTTGTGTTAGCAAACAGTACAACATGTGAGCACAACAAGCGGGAAGAATTTCTCGATTTCCCCTAAGTCTCCAAACATTTTCACGTAGGATGAGTGCAAGAGGCTTGTACTCTTCTCGGATATCCCTTGTAAAGATAATGTTTGGATCGGAGTAATATGGTCGAGGTTTGCATATTATGCGATTTAAATCTTCCGGAGAGGGTATGTGTGAACAATATGGACTATTTTCTTCACGAAAGTTGAAGAGAGAATCAAGAGACCAATCTTCGGTGAAGGCACATTGTCCATGATTAGGAATCCGGAGGATGTGAGCAAAATGCCCAAGGGTTAGAGTGAACTTTTGGTTTTTGATATAAAACCAAAGAGATAGAGAGCGATCCTCGTTAAGAACGAGTTCGACTTGACGGAAGAATTCCATTATGAACCTTGGACATATCTTCTCGTTGATTTCAAGAAGACATTCTAGTCCTATGGCTCGGAAGGAGTTATTGATACCTTCTTCGAATTGTAGAGAGGTGTCTACAATACGTCCTTCATGGAAGTGACGGTTTTTGAGATTATTGAACCCACGGACATGATTGCCAGGTGTGTTGGGTTCGAGAGAGATGTTCGGAGTGTAGACGCTAGTGAGTGAAAAATCAAACTCATATTCATGCGTCATCGTTGAACCTATAGAAATGATAAATTAATAAAAAGAGATGTTTGTGGTCAACCTATGATAATCTAATGTTTTGACTAGATTTTTATTAACAATGGTATTTAACACTTTAAGTTACTCAAGGTTTTGACTTTCTAGTGGATTATTATATTTAGAAAGATATTGGTTTTTAATCTTGCATGAAGACTGTTTTCCAGTAGGACGGATCCCACGGTTCCTTTTCAAAAGGGATCCGGATAGTATAACTTTCGGGATCCGTGGATCTGTAGTAACAGAAACAGTTTTGATAAAAACATAGGTTTTACAGTTTTTATATCACGAGAAGTGTTTTATCCTACATTTTCTTTTAGCATGCATTCATGACTTCTAATGTATCACGAAACACATAAATCACAAGAAAATAAATAATAACAAAGATAACAAGATTATTAGTAATATTGCATTTCAATGTTATGGATGATACAAAGGATTGGGTATATGATCCCAATGTAGATTAACAACACAAAGTAAATGTCTCCATATGTGAACTTCATCATAGGGAACACAAGTGCGATGAGTGTTAGGGCGATGAGCACGAGTGCGATGTAAACCATATTGATGATGGATCTTCTTGGTTTCGGTTGAGATGGAATGAGGTGGAAGATGAAGTTTTTGAGTGAGAGGAAATTTTTGAAATTTGAAAAAGTGAGGATTTGATAGATAGGTCGACGGTGGGAGTTTTTATAGGGAAGGAGGAATTTTTGAAATTCGTGTTTTTGTTTTATTGTTGGATTAAAAGAAAAACATAAGTTTTATATACCACGACTTTAGACGAGAGATAAGACACGTATGTAAGAAAAAGGCTTCCTAATGAAGCTTTATGTAAAACATGTAATTTGCACAAAAGATAATCATATAAACACCTAAATAGGTATACTTAATTATCAAGCAAAGTAAAAAGAGAATCATACCTTTAGCGCACTTAGGAATGTCTTTACAAATGACACAGCAAATGTCACTTAGACTATTCCTGCTCCTTTGCGTTTAAGATACCTTCTTAAGGAAGGTATTCTTGTTACCAAGCGACTCCTAAAGCTTGGTGGGTATGAGCTTTGACTAATCAACATGACAAAGAAGATTAGTGCAATTAAATGAAAAGATAAATAAGAAAACTGTTGTTATCAAATCAACATCTAAACATATAGTTTTAAAAGACATGATGTTTGTTTTTATGAAAAACCTTCTTTGTAGTTTTCAATTAACTATGGATCGTATCAAGTTTTTAAAGTACAATATACTTCAAGAAACTTGGTAACGAAGCTCTGATACCAATTGTGAAAAACTAGAAGGGGGGTTTGAATAGTTTTACCAATTAAAACTTCCTTTTAAACTATTTAGATCGACTTATGTCAATCTATTTGGTTGTGTGTGTTGGATGTTGATAAACAAGCATATAAAGATATGTAATGAAAAGATAAGAGTAAGAAGCACAAAACCACAACGCGAGTATTTATAGTGGTTCGGCTACAAGGACACCTTCCTTGCCCTACTCTACTCCCCGAGTCATCTACTCGAGAGTTCGTAAATACTACACCAATCTCCTTATGGCGGAGAAGCCTTCACAACGTCGCCTACCCTTTTTTCGGTGCTAGGCTAACCACCGGGTTCTTTCACTCCAAGGTGAACCAAACCTACACAACGTCGCCTACCCTTTATAAGGTACTAGGCTAAGTACCTAGTTCTTTCACACCAAGGTGAACTACACCTTTACAACGTCGCCTACCCTTTATTAGGTACTAGGCAAAGCACCTAGTTCCATTGCAATGGAGGAACTACTACCACACTACACCAACGACTAATCCCAAAGGAGATCTACTCCTTTACAACATCATCAAGGACATCAATATCCTTGGATCTAATGCTAGTCTATCTAGTACATCGAAACACACCATATCGAATGTACATCTAAGGCACCTTTCGTTAATTCCTTTGACTAGATCTACAAGACACCTTTCACTAATGTCTTGTGTCTTAACTTTAAAGCACCTTTCACTAATGCTTCAAGTCTTGACTTTTAAGCACCTTTCACTAATGCTTCTTGTCTTGACTTCTAAGCACCTACCACAAGTGCTTATGCTATAGACGATAGATACTCTTCACTAATATCTTCGTCTTGACACTTGAGACACCTTTCACTAATATCTTCAACACTACACTTCTTTGAGGAAGTAAAGGAATCATCAACAAGAGGACTTCAGTAGTCTTGATGATGAGGAAGCTTGGCAACTCATGGACTTGAGCTTGCTCGACTTCAAAGGTGGTGATCTTGCCTTTAAGAGGAACCTAAAAGATCACACAAAAACAAAACTACAAACATAGATCTCTTGGATATAAGGTTAGTGAGATTTAACTCAGGGGAGAAAGTATGTTAGAAAGGGGTGAGAAATAATGAAGAAATGGCTCACTATTTATAGAGGAAAAATCCTATTGTTCCCCGGATCCCACGGATCCCTTCCACAAGGGATCCGGCTAGCACAAAGCTAGGGATCCGTGGAACGCTCCTCTTTGCCTATGCGTATTTTGGTTATGGGTCACGGGTCATGGGTTGAACCATGGATCTTTGGCTAGATACAATGTATCTTTGAGTGCAATGCACTTGGTCACTTGGGTATGGGTTGATCCATGGGTTATGGATATTATCCATGTATGATATAATCATGATGACATGCAATGGGTTATTCAAGATCCATGGGTTATGGGCTTTGGGTTGTACCCACCTACATTCAATGTATTTACCCAATGGGTTGTGATACTTAAGTTTCTACCCATTTATATTACCCAATATACTACATACTAGTTATGTGTATATTTTATCCAAATATGTAAACACTAGTTTTTGTACATATGTATTACTTAAATCATAAAATCACTTATACTTGTTTTAGTGTTTTATGTGAAAATGTGAATATGTTAGAAACTGTTAGTTCAAACCATTTACGTATTTTATTTGTTTCGTTAATATGATTTTACGTTTGTTATCGACAAAACATTAGAAGATCGTAAAATATAAATAAACGTTTTTACGGCTTATTTGTATTAACACAGTGGAAACCCACAGGAAGAACATTTAGTAAGATAGGTTATCAATGGATACCTTTTGGCCATAAGGATAATCTGTTTTGCCCTCAATCTGCTAAGACAATGCCCACTAGAAAATGGATGCCTACTGGTAGAACTATTCCTTTAAGAAGTGAACATACGTTGAATAGGTCAAATACGGACTCCAGCACTGCATCTATTCCTAATGATTCCATTGCTTCTATTTTTGATATGGGTGTTTCTATTTCTGATGTGGGTGTTCTAATCACTGTTACTAACCAAATGGTTCCCATTCTTGCATGGGGATCCCAATTATCCAGTTATCCATTCTTGTCTGTGTTCAACTGCAGATCGTTTAAATCGTTCTGTGGTACCTGGACTCAGGCTGTTCCAAGCATATGATTGGAGACCGGTCGCGGCTTATGAACTTCGTGAGCAAATTCATCGGGACAGTTAGATTCGGGAACGATCATTTCGGTGCAATTATGGGTTATGGAGATTATGTTGTCGGTGATAGTGTTATCTCCAGGGTATATTGCGTAGAAGGTCTTGGTCATAACTTATTCTCTGTCGGTCAATTCTGTGATTCTGATCTAGAAGTAGCCTTCAGAAAACATACTTGTTTTGTTAGAGAACTTGATGGTAAAGAACTTCTCAGAGGAACTCGTGGTTCAAACCTATACACCATATCTATCGAAGACATGATGAAATCTTCTCCCATCTGCCTGCTGTCAAAAGCTTCCAAAACGAAGTCATGGCTATGGCACTGTCGTCTCAATCACTTGAACTTTGGTACCATAAACAATCTTTCCAGAAAAGACTTAGTAAGAGGATTACCTAGACTTAAGTATGAAAAGGATCATCTTTGTTCAGCATGTCAATTGGGAAAAAGCACGAAATATGCCCACAAACCAAAACTCACAAACTCAGTAATGGAAGTTCTTCACACCCTTCATATGGATTTGTGCGGACCCATGAGAGTGCAAACTATTAATGGGAAGAGATATGTGTTAGTTGTGGTTGATGACTACTCCCGATTCACTTGGGTTAAGTTTTTGAGGACAAAGGATGAAACTCCAGATGTCATCATTAAACTCATTAAACAACTTCAGATCCGTCTCAACAAAACGGTTCGAATCGTCCGAACTGACAATGGAACTGAGTTTGTTAATAAAGAACTCAATGAATTTTATGAATATGTTGGAATCAGTCCTCAAAGAAGTGTTCCTCGTACTCATCAACAGAACGGTGTAGTTGAAAGACGAAATCGAACTCTTGTAGAAGCCGCAAGAACAATGTTGATTTACTCAAAGGTTCCAATGTTTCTATGGGCTGAAGCCATTGCCACTGCATGTTACACTCAAAATCGATCCCTTATTCACACCTCTCATGGAAAGACTCCATATGAACTTGTCCACAATCGAAAACCTGATCTATCATACCTTCGTGTGTTTGGTGCTTTCTGTTATCCAACTAATGACGGTCAAGATTTAGGTAAATTGAAAGCTAAAGCAGACATTGGAGTATTTGTTGGATATGCACCAAGCAGAAAAGGCTACCGAATCTACAACAAGAGAACCCGAAATATCATGGAAACAATTCACGTTACGTTTGATGAGCTGACCGGTCAAATGGCTCCTGGACAATCCAGTTCTGGACCCGCACTGCAAAAGAGTCCCATTGGTTCATCCCTTGTACCAAATTCCTCTCCAGCAACTCCATATGTACCTCCAACTGAAGATGATTTAAAGAAATTGTTTGATCCAATGTTCGATGAACACTATGAACCAAATGCTGATGAAATGTCAAATCCATCAACAGAGGCTGCTCCTATCCCTGTGAATGAAGTCAACCCTTCACTCTCAATATCATTAAGTCAAGAAGCGCCTACTGCTGATCACTCTGTCTCATCAACAAATCATCAATCTTCGAATGTACATCATGGAACTGTTTCTGGCATCAATGATGAAGTTAATCCCTTTTCTACTCCTGAAGATGCTCCATTTGAAAACATATTTGCTCCTGAATCATCATCAAAACCATCTTCTTCAGGAGACATCGACTCTGCTACTTCAGTCCCTCGACAACAGCCACATGAACACCTCAGAAAATGGACTCATGATCATCCATTGGACAACATCATTGGAAATCCCTCTCGTCCAGTATCCACACGAAAACAACTTGCAACCGATGCCTTATGGTGCTTCTTCAACTCCGTACTCTCTAAGATCGAACCAAAAGATGTTAAAACCGCCATGAATGAAGACAGTTGGTTCAATGCCATGCAAGAAGAAATTCATGAGTTTGATCGACTTGATGTATGGGAATTAGTACCTGCTCCAGATTGTGCTATGATCATTGCTCTAAAATGGATCTTCAAAGTGAAACTTGATGAGCATGGTGATATCCTAAAGAACAAGGCTCGATTGGTGGCTAAAGGATACCGTCAAGAGGATGGTATTGACTTTAAAGAATCATTTGCTCCTGTTGCTCATATCGAGGCAATCAGAATCTTCTTGGCTAATGCTGCAAGTAAGAACATGGTAGTCTATCAGATGGATGTAAAGACGGCGTTTCTTAACGGAGATCTTAAAGAAGTCGTCTACGTCAGCCAACCTGAAGGCTTTGTGAATTCAGAGCATCCTACTCACGTTTATCGTTTGAAGAAGGATCTTTACGGTTTAAAGCAAGCTCCAAGGGCATGGTATGATACGCTATCAAAGTTTCTTTTATCTACTGGATTCAGCAAAGGAGCAGTTGATCCTACATTGTTCACCAGGAAGTCAGGCAAACATTTAATTCACGTTCAAATTTATGTTGATGATATCATCTTTGCCTCGACTGACCCCAATGAGTGTGACCGTTTTTCAAATGAAATGGGTTCTAAATTTCAAATGTCAATGATGGGGCAAATGTCATTTTTCTTGGGATTACAAATTTCACAAAGTCCCGGAGGCATTTTTATAAATCAATCTAAATATGCAAATGAGATTTTAAAGAAATTTGGATTTGATTCTAGTAACCCTGTTGACACTTCCATGATTGAACGTACTAAACTAGATGAGGACCACTCAGGGATCATGGTAGACCAAACGAAATATCATAGTATGATTGGATCCATGATGTACCTCACAACTAGTAGACCAGACATCTTGTTCGCTGTTTGCATGTGTGCTAGATACCAGGCTAAGCCTACTAAAAAGCACCTTGAAGCGGTTAAACGGGTCTTTCGGTATCTCCAAGGAACCATCAATATGGGACTATGGTACCTGAAGGACACCGGTATGTCACTAACAGCCTATGCAGATGCTGATCATGCAGGATGTCAAGATACTCGTCGAAGTACGTCTGGAGGTGCTCAGTTTTTGGGTGATAAGCTTGTGAGCTGGTCTTAAAAGAAGCAAATGAGTACTTCTATTTCCTCTATAGAGGCTGAATACATAGCCATGTCATCTTGTTGTGCTCAAATCCTATGGATGAGATCCCAATTATCTGACTATGGCTTTGAATTCAGCAAAATCCCTATGTACTGTGATAATAAAAGTGCTATTGCTCTCTCATGCAACAACGTACAACACTCAAGAGCAAAGCACATCGACATTCGACATCATTTCATCAGGGAGCAAGTTGAAAATAGTGTGGTGGAACTTTACTTTGTGAGGTCTGAATACCAGTTAGCAGACATCTTCACCAAAGCTCTTCCTAGAGAACGTTTTGAGTTCATCCTTCCACGTCTTGGTCTAAAGAGTTTACAACCGGAAACACTCAAGCGTCTTCAAGAGGAAGACGAGGAGTAAAGGTCTTTATTCATCTATCTCTTGTATATATTTATTCAAAAACCAAAATACAAAACTTGAAAAAACTTTAAAAAGAAAATATAAAAATATAAAATTCTCTAAAATCCATAAAAATTTGAAAAATCTTGAAAAATTCCAAAAAATATTGTTATTTTGTCATGTTTTTCCTTATTCGATATCATCTACGGACTTTGTGTTGACATTCAAAGAATGTCACGGGTTTTTAGATGTTCTTCGAATGCACATAGTTTTTGTTAAAAAAAATGAGGCGGAGAAAAATGGTGATTTATTGTCATTTCAGGTAGTAACCCGTTTTAAATGTAAAGAACAGAGCCATGCTTTATCTCATGTTTCAAATCTCATGCTCTATTTCTTAAAATAAATGTTTGTTATCAAAAAGACAAATGTTTCTCTTTCCAAATATTTTTCTGTCTAATGATTATTCTGAAAAATATTTGCCATCTAATGAAAACTAAATTGTTTTGAAAATATCTCGTACTCTATTATTCGTGTAAATCATTTGTGCTTATCATCTGTCAAAATCTCTATCTCTCAATCAACAACTTGTGTCATTGATTGAGGGGGAGAATGATTTTATTCGAATTAAAAAGGTTATTTTGAAATGTCACTTTTCAAACAATTGGCACGTAAATGAGCAAGGTTTATTGTTGAAAAAATAAAAAAGAATAATGTTTTATACAGTTGATTCAAAACCTTTGCTAATGTTATGTTTTCAAAAGACAATCTTGCATGTTTAATCAATGGAGTTTAAAGTCTCAAAATCCGATCCTTATCAGTTAAAACGTTTTCATAATCAAGTCACAATTCTCCTTAAAAAGCTTTCAAAATCAATTTAAATCTACAGAGATCTCAAATCTTAAATGATTTGATAATTGTGATCATGGGAGAATTTGCGATTTAAATTGGATTAAAACTGATATTTCGGTAAATGGTTTTATAAGGATGTACAAGCTCTCCTTCCCACATGTGCCAAACGTTTTCAAATTTTCATGCACGTGTTGAGGGGGAGCATCTATCTGAAACCACTAAGATTTGAAACGTGATCAATTTATGTCAATGTGCAGTCTTTTCCTAATATGTGCAAAACATTTTCAAATATCTATGCACATATTGAGGGGGAGAAAACTTTTGAAAACCTCATCCCTCCCCAATATGCTTTATCCACTTGAGTTAATCAGGGAGGTGATGTTGATATCTTCTAGAAAATGGTAATCAAAGAAGTTATTTCTTCCTATTGCCTCCGTGTGCTAAAACGATTTCAAATACATGAGGCACATGTTGAGGGGGAGCTCCTTTTCTAAAATCATCAATAACAATTCAGGTATAAAATGCTTTGATAATATATCACAAGTATCTGGATTGATTTTCAATTGGTTCCAATGGCAGATGAACAATACCAAATAGACCGACCAACTTTACTTTATGTATGGTGATATAAGGACGATAAGGTTAGGTATTTGTTCCCATGATCCGCCAGAACCGGAGGGATCTACCCAGGGACAATCCACTATATAGTGTAGAAGTCCTTAGGTATATTGAAAAAAGGAGAAAAGTGAGCTATGGGAAGTGTGCGGACTGAGATTGAGCTAGTACTGGAATAAACCCAACAAGGTTCTAGTTATGAAGTCTCGGTAAGCACAGAAGGGGTTGAAGAATGAAAAAGAATTGAATGAGAAAAGGGTGAAAACAAATAGACCTCCAATTTTTCAACCTTAGGGCAGATACCGAGTTCATTTCATATGCTACTGGTGATTACCAAGGTAACACCGGTATTGAAGACAAGACGTCATGGACCCAGTGACGCACTGCACTACAACTTCTCAAGCTACTCAAGTTCCTCTTAAAAGGACTTGTTTCATTCTCACGGGGAACCAACATAATCTATCGACTTTCTCTTAGAAATTGTTGATATTGAAAAAGGAGACCCTCTCCCTAGTCTCCGGCATAGGAACCAAATATGCACAATTGAGTCTAGAGCCACGAGATCATCTATAAATCTCATTAGGACACTTTCAATGAAGACTCTATGTTTCACACATTATGGAAAGAGAGATTAAATCTTATGAGTCCTACGCATTATCCCTGTGGTATTG
Organism: Chrysanthemum seticuspe; assembly: GCA_019973895.1. Taxonomy (NCBI): domain Eukaryota; kingdom Viridiplantae; phylum Streptophyta; class Magnoliopsida; order Asterales; family Asteraceae; genus Chrysanthemum; species Chrysanthemum seticuspe. The sequence goes on along the minus strand of BPTQ01000001.1, from coordinate 280,585,233 downwards.
CCAGAACATCTGAGTGATATGCTAACATATTCACAATGAAGATGGAAAGCCTTCTGGAGCCAACATCATACAAGCTCCTGGTGGGTGGCATGTGAGATCTATCCAATAGATCAACCATGTGACAACTGAACAGAAACAATGGGGTGATTCAATCTTTTGAAACAAATTCTGGTTCAGGTTATGGATTGACGGATACCTTTGAAAAACCAGTCGTTGTGCTTAAAACTCTTTTCTGTTGCACATCGACTGTGTACTAATTTCTCAAAATAAAAGGTGTTTATGATTGATAATTGATTTTCATTAAAACCTTCATTGTATTGCAAAAACAATTTCTATTGAGCGATACACGATTGTTTTTCAAATCTCTTTTCATCAATCAGTGAATCTCAATTCGCTGGTTCACTCACTCCGTGTTGTCTTCTTTGAGACGTTCCGGTTTTAGAACAGCTAGAGCAGCTGCGAAACCCTGTCAAGGAAATTCTTCGGAATTATACTTGATCACAGGCAGTACATGTACTGATCAACGGGGAACCGTGGGCCGTGTACCTCAATTTAACGAAAGTGATCAAAGACACTTTCATACACTTTATTGCTAACTGTTGTATGCAGGTACGCCCAACGTTTGTAGCTGATCAGAATGAAGTGGTCAATCCATAACCGCATGCTCACACTACACATTCATCTATAAAGAAATCATGATAAGTGCTTCAACTACTCTGATACTTTCACTCCATGCTTCTGCTATGCTGCTGCAAATATCATGAACCAATAAAAGCTTCCGCTACTCTGATGAGAATACATCATGATCCAGAATGTGAGCATGCCGGTCCAAATGTCACAACATCACATAATACCAACACCACAATGGATGAGTCAAAGATTTATGTTAGCTAATGATCTCATTGTTGGCTCAAAACTCATCATCACGTGGATCAGTTAAAGACCTTCACTAGAATTATCCAAACATGCAAAACATGAAGAATCAAAGACAACGAGCTACTGAGCAAAGGACTTAATCAAGAATCCTAGAACAATCTAATGTAATATCTGTTTGTATTCTTTGTAAATTGAGGTGACCTCCCTTAGGGGGAGATTGTTAGGAATTAGAAAATTCAGTCGTTAAAGAGTCAGTCACCTCAAGTATATGTATTCGTCAGAAAGCTCTTAGTCGTAGTCAATTTATATTATTAAGTAGTTTGTTATGTAATACCGTGGAGGACGGACGGGTCTTTACCCACTGTATGCCTGATCCACAGCCCGTAGGTGGCGTTTGTTTGTAAGAAACTATAAATACCCTCAACCTCCCAAGGTAGAGGGTTGGAGCTTCAATACCATTTTTCTTTGTTTCACATAGTTCCCAACTCTCTTCCCTTTCTCTCTCTAGAACTTTCTCTCTCTAAACTACTTGAACGCCCCATAGTGATTATGGTTTAGTGTGTTTGTGAAATCCTATATCTTACACTAATGTCTTGTGTCTTTACTTCTAAGCACCTTTCACTTATGCTTCTAGTCTTGACTTCTAAGCACCTTTCACTAATGCTTCTTGTCTTGACTTCTAAGCACCTACCACAAGTGCTTATGCTAAAGACGATAGATACCCTTCACTAATATCTTCGTCTTGACACTTGAGACATCTTTCACTAATGTCTTCAACACTACACTTCTTTGAAGGAAGAAAGGAATCATCAACAAGAAGACTTCAGTAGCCTTGATGATGAGGAAGCATGGCAACTCATGGACTTGAGCTTGCTCGACTTCAAAGAGGGTGATCTTGCCTTTAAGAGGAACCTAAAAGATCACACAAAAACAAAACTACAAACATAGATCTCTTGGATCTGAGGTTAGTGAGTTTTTAACTCAGGGAGAAAGTGTGTTAGAAAGGGGTGAGAAATAATGAAGAAATGGCTCACTATTTATAGAGGAAAAATCCTATTGTTCCTCGGATCCCACGGATCCCTACCACAAGGGATCCGACTAGCACAAAGCTAGGGATCCATGGAACACTCCTCTTTGCCCATGGGTATTTTGGTTATGGGTCATGGGTCATGGGTTGAACCATGGATCTTTTAGCTAGATACAATGTATCTTTTGAGTGCAATGTACTTGGTCATTTGGGTATGGTTTGATCCATGAGTTATGGATATTTTCCATGTGTGATATAAGCATGATGTCATGCAATGGGTTATGGGTCAAGATCCATAGGTTATGGGCTTTGGGTTGTACCCAACTACATTCAATGTATTTGCCCAATGGGTTGTGATACTTAAGTTTCTACCCATTTATATTACCCAATATACTACATACTAGTTATGTGTATATTTTACCCAAGTATGTAAACACTAGTTGTTGTACATATGTATTACTAAATCATAAAATCACTTATACTTGTTTTAGTGTTTTATGTGAAAATGTGAATATGTTAGAAACTATTAGTTCAAACCATTTACGTATTTTATTTGTTCCGTTAACATGATTTTACGTTTGTTATCGACAAAACATTAGAAGATCGTAAAATATAAATAAACGTTTTTACGGCTTATTTGTATTAACAGAAGACATAATCAAATCAAAGGAATAAGTAACTTATCTCGATGTAAAATTGGGTATGAGAACCCTACAAATATTGTCCAAACCGGACTATAATCGTTTTAGGTTTTTAGTCCACAAGTCTACTGTGGAAAACTAGAAGGGGGGGTTGAATAGTTTAGCCGAATTTAAGTTGATTTCAAAAACTTTAGATTCGATATTATGTGAAATCGTATGGATGTTGAGAACGTATAGATCTAATGATAATGCAAGCAAATAAATAAAGTTAAGGGATAGAAAAGACACAACCGATTTATAGTGGTTCGGCTACAAGGTCACCTTCCTTGCCCTACTCCACTCCCCGAGTCACCTACTCGAGAGTTCAAGCACTATGTCAACAAACTCCTTCACTTGGCGGAGAAGCCTTCATAACATTGCTTACACTTTTTCCGGTACAAAGCTAGATACCGAGTCCGTAGCACGGTGGACCAAACCAACACGACTATTACACAACAAATATGTGAAATATCAAATACAATATCTTTGCTACAGAAATCTTGTAGAGTGACAAATCAATCAAGGACCCCTTGCTTGGATGACTTGTAGAATGCTCGTGATCTCGCCTTAGAGAAGGACCTATATGAGAATCACAATAGAAAGAAAGAAGAACAACTCTCTAGATCAAGTGATCTATATGTTAGAAGAGAATGAGAGTGTATGAGAGATTTAGTAAGAAGAGGGGTGGGTTAGAATGAAGAAATGGCTCTCTATTTATAGGCAAATTCCTTCACTATTCCCACGGATCCCTTCCACAAGGGATCCGTCTAGTGTAATCCTAGGGATCCGTGGAACGCTCCTCTTTGCCCATGGGTTTTTTGGTTATGGGTCATGGGTTATGGGTTGGTCCATGGGTTATATCTAGATTCAATGTATCTAAGTATACATTGTATCAAGTCTCTTTGGGTATGGGTTAAGATCCATGGGTTATGGTCCATGGGTTATGATATTTACCCATCCTAATAAACTATTACAACAAATGCTTAATTACTACATTTTTGTATTTAAATGGCTATATGTAAATGCTTTACAAAACTAACATGTATCCTTTATAATTATACTTAAGATAACATTATATTTGTTATCAACAAAACACAAAGAGATCGCAAAATATTAATAAACGGTTTTACGGTTTATTTGTATTAACAATCTCCCCCTTTTTGTTGATGACAAAACATAATGTTATGATAAGTAAAACTTAAGAATAGATGTAAAGTGGTGAAAGCCCTAAGTTTTACTTCTTTTCCCCCTTTTTGTTGAAACAAAAAGTTAACCCTTGGAAGAAATAAACAAACTTCTAACTCCCCCTTGACGGTAGCTCCCCCTTGTTTGGGGCGTCAAGTGAAGAAAAATAAAAATCCTACAAAAAGAAAAGTTAGTAACATGCTTATATAATCTTGTGGTTGCCGAGAATCAAGATTGGGAGCCAAGGTATGTAAACAAGGCCTTGTAATAAAACAACAAATTGTAGTGGTATGTATGCCACTTACAAGCATGTAAAAATAAGAACAAGACTTGTTCTTGAAAATGACTTCAAAAATAATACTTAAAAGTAGAAAGTAGTAGTAGTGATTCCTTCCATGCTTGCATAAGGATATGGATGGAGGTTTTGATGAGTAATGGTATTGATGCCATCAAGGATGAGGTTGAGTATGAAACGCATTTCTTCCTTAACTTCTATTGCAATTTCCCTAGTGGATTGGCAATGTTCACAATGTAAATGATGTGGGTGATGAGTGCGGAAGTTTTCCGGGTTGTTTTGATTTGAGTTATGCGGAAGTTGTGGTGGAAAAATAGGAAAATATGGATCAATATCCGGAATGTTAGTAAATGGTGGTGGAAAAGAACCTAGATGTTCTTGTGATGTGATGAGAGCTAATGGTGGTGATGTTTCAAGATCTTGAAATATAGTATTTGGAGATGTGGGGGGTGTTGAAAAGACTAATTCTTTTTCTTTAGGTTGGTTAGATCTTGTTGGAGTCTTAAGGAGTTCCAAAAGAGTTATTTTAGGTGGTGATGAAGTTGGTGTACTTGTTGGTGATGAGGGTGGTGCTATAATGGAAGCATCTTGTGGTGAGTTATTTGTTGAGGATGAATCATTTGAGGTTGGTTTTGCTAAACAACAAGATTGGATACTAATCCGTGCGGATATCCTAGCATTTGATTGTGGTATTTTGGATGGTGGAAGTACAAAGGTTTGGATATCATGATTGTTTGTACTAGATGATTCTCCTAAAGGGTTTTTGGATGACATGATGAAGTGTGTTTGTGAGAAGGAGATGGAGTATGCAAGCATTTTGGGAGTTATATATATAGAAAAACAAAACATTGTAATGAATGCTTGACCCAAAATGTGGATTAAAATCTAATGATTAGATATGAATTCAAGGCATGTGATCATGAGAACACAAGCATTAAAGAGCATACTCCCAAAAATGAAGCAAATGTGGATTTTTCATCCAAAGTGATAAAATAGAAGTTGAAAACAGCTTCTGTTACACGGATCCCACGGATCCTTCCCTTGAGGGATCCGTCCAGCATGAAGGCTGGGATCCGTGGGTCTGGTGATTCAGGCAGCACAAAATTTTCTTTTTGGAAACATTTTTGCCTATTGTGTGCCTATATGCAAACTATTTGGAGTTGTGGTTTTCTCGACCTCTAAAAAGAAAAGGAAAATAACTAGAGAAAAATAAATCCTATTGAGATAACCCGAAAACACACATTTGGTACATAAGTACGTAATATTGTGTTATCAATGCTCCTAATTCATTTTTGCTTAAATGAATGTACCCGAAAACACATATTAGTTATATGTTCCCTTTAGCATTCAAAAGACATGAGATGCAATGAAAACGGGTTTTTACTTTGTATTAATAATGAAAAAGCGATTTGTCCTAGACGTAAGAAATTGCTTTTGTGAAATTGATACGGGAAGGTATCATTCTTTTTAGAAAACATTTTGAAAGGATATTTTCTTTAAAAATGTGTATGTAGTTATGTGTAAAAAAAATTATAAATGGAAGACTTATCTTGGGTTTTGAAAATTCCCGTATTGTTTGTGAGTTGTGTGTGAAATAGAAATCCTAGACTCAGAAAGAAGAAGGCTAGTGTTTACATACCTTGTAGAGTCAATGTTGGGAATTATGTGAAGTCTGGTTACTGCTGAAGGGATTCTGCTAAAGTAGTGTGGATTCTACTGAAGACATAATTCTGCTGAAGTTATATAGTGAATAGTTTGTTTCTGCGGAAGTTGTTATTCCGTATTTAGTTTATTTAGTTTGGATATACATGAGCTTTATTAGGAAGTGATTGTGTATATCTTATTTAGTTTTATGTTTATACGTTTCTTGGGAAACGGTTTAGGGTTTTGTTTTTAGGGTTCATTGTCTATAAAAGGAACATGATAGTATGAGTTATGTACCGATTGGAAAAACAAAGTTTTAGTTAATATTACGATCCATAGAGGATCACAGAGTTCTTAGTTATTTGTGTTACTTGTGTCTATATTCCGCTACTAAATACAAGTAGTAGAGATTGTCTTTTACTGTGCTTGTGATTACATAGGCATAGCTAACGATCCACGAGCTCAAGATCTATCAAGGTCTATTAGTTTCAACAAGTGGTATCAGAGCCTCGTGAGAGTCTCTACGATACTAAAGACAGGTTTTTCTAAACACCCATACAACCAAAACAAAATTTATCATGCCTGGATCAGATGTTGATGTTGAAATCACCAACAACCAAAACTCCACCCATCTGCAACAACTAAGTCTCTCTAATAGCAATGCTAAGTTTCCTTACCTGAAAAGGGAGGAGTATGATCTTTGGGCGATGAAGATGCAGAACTGGATCTCCAACATTGATTGGAATCTATGGGAGATAGTCATGAAGGGAAACAGTTTGAAGAGAACTACCATAGATGCTGCTGGCAAGATGACGTATGTTCCTCCTAAAACTGCTGAAGAGTTACTGGCGGTTCAGAGAGAAACCAAGGTTAAAACCATTCTTCTTCAAGCTATTCCTGAGGATCACTTGAGTGATTTTCACTTCATGCAAGATGCTAAGGACATATGGTTAGCAATTAAAGCAAAGTTCGGTGGGAATGAGGAGTCTAGGAGACTGAAAAAGTCCATGCTGAGACAACAGTTTCAAGATTTTCAAATCTCTGAAGAGGAAGGAATACACAAGGGCTATGACAAGTTTCACAAGATTTTAAGTCAGTTAAATCAGCTGCAGGCAAAGCCAGATAATGATGATTGTAATTCTAAGTTTCTGAGGTCTTTACCTCAATCCTGGCTACAAGTGAGCATTGCTTTAAAAGCTAAAGGTGGTTTGGATATGATTACCTTTGATGAGCTGTACCACAAACTTAAAGCTCTTGAACATGATGTGAGAAGTCCTTTTAGATCATCTTCTACTGCTAGTCGCACAGCATTCGTTGGAGCCTCTACCCCAAAAATGAGTTATGGTCCAAGCCCAACATACTCATCATCATCTTATGCTACTCCTTCATCAAGCTCTCACTCTAAATCGAGTGGTATTATGGAAGATGTTCTTGGATCCTTCTTTGCTGATTATGATCCACAGCAGGAACTGGCCTATGAGGATTTCGATCAGATAGACCCACTGGAGATGGAAGAGATGAAGCTGAAGTGGCAGGTGGCCATGCTGTCCATGGATATCAAGAGGTTTGAGCGCAAAGCTGGGAGAAGGTTTGGCTTCCAAGGAAGAGACCCATCAAGGTTTGACAAAAGGAAGGTCAAGTGCGTTACATGTCAACAGATGGGTCACTTCTCTAGAGAGTGCAAAGATAGGAAAGCTGGTGATGAGACGAGATACTCTTATTATCAGCAGAATCAGAAAGAGGCAGGAACTTCAAAGGGATCAGTTGCTTTGGTCACTCTAGATAGCAATGTGGACTGGAAGCAACATGAGCAGGAAGATAATGATGGTCCTGGTAATGAAAATGTTGGTTTGATTGCAAGCTGCACTTCAGAGGATAGGCATGATCAGATTGCCTTGATGGGCATCTCTCAGGTACAAAACTGTTTGTTTGGTTGTAGTGAGCGTTATAATGAACTCAAAGAAGCTTATGATATTTTGAAACCTAAATATAACGAATGCTATGTGGAAGTTGAAGCTTATAAACAGGCTTTAAAAACACTAGAACGACAAAAGGTTTGGTTTCAGAAGAATCAAATAGCTTATGATGAGAAGATAGGTGTATTAGAAAGGGATCTCGCATGTTCTAAAAATGAGTTAAAGTGGTCTGAGAAATTAAGGGCAGATGTAGTGTCAGAAAATTTAGAGCTAAAAGAGAAACTTAATGAGGAAATTGCTAGGCATAAAGAATGGTTATTAAATGGAAACAAGTTAGCTAGTCACATCTATGCTAGTCAAACTCCAAATACTTCTATAGGTTTAGGCTTTAAGAAGTATGTAGGATTAGAAGCTAGGGATGACACACGCAAATCTACACCAGCAGGCCTAGCTAATTTTGTGAAAGAAGGTGACCTACATGTTGTACGTGGACCTATTAGAGGTGAGCACATGCCCATTGACCTTTCCATTACTGTTGACTTTGATGGATCACACCATCTCTATGGCAAAAAGTCAAATGACTTGCCAGACCCTGATTCTTCTTCTAATGACTTTGTCTCTTGTGTTAACAGTGACAAGTCCTCCAAGCAAGGGTCTACAGAGTGTGATTCAAATGACAAGTCTGACCTTCCCAAGTCTTCACCCCTGCCTGCACCCGAGACTACCAATAAGCATGTCAGAGTTGCTGCCAAGGAATCCTCTTCCAAGACAGTTGCCTCTGAAGACTTGCTTTATAATTCTTTGCATAATAATACTGTTAAAAACAATTCTTTTCATGGTTTTGGTTTGAATACTTCTGCTTGTAATAGAACATCTTTTGATTTGAATAAATCTTCTAAACAGAAGACATGTTTTGTGTGTGGAAGTAAATTTCATTTAATTAAGGATTGTGATTATCATGAGCAAAGGATGAGTAGGTGTGGTGATTCTAGGACATCTAGACCAATGTGGACCAATGTGAATGCAATACCACCTTATGTTCCACAAGCAACTTATACTAATTCTCCTTTTCCTTGGAGAAGACCATATATGCAACCAAAAAGTGCATATTTTAAGAATGGTTTTTGGCCTGGATATGTTGACTCTATGACTGATGGGAAAGGGTACTGGGATACTGCTGTCAAGTCCTCAGCAGGTTGTTCTTGGAATAAAAAGGGACCTAAGTTTCAATGGAAACCCAAGAACAATAGTGGATCTTATACATCTGCATGGCGTAACTCATATGATCCACAAGGCAGGTTCAAGTCAGCAATGACTTGAGCCTCCATAGTGTACTAATTCTCTGTATATTTTTTGTTGTTGTTGTAGGATCATCCCCTTAAGCATAAAGATGTTGGCATAGTTGATAGTGGTTGTTCAAGAAGTATGTCAGGAAACAGGGATATGATGCATAACTTTGTACCCATTGAAGGAGGAGGCAATGTAACCTTTGGAGGAAGTGATGGAAGAATTACTGGGAAAGGGACTATCAAAACACCTCAACTGGACTTTGAGAATGTATATTATGTCAAGGAACTTAAACACTTCAATTTGTTCTCAGTCTCACAAATCTGTGACACCCAGAACAAAGTACTCTTCACAGAGGATGAATGTCTTGTGCTATCTAAAGACTTCAAACTCCCAGAAGAAACTTCAATTCTGCTGAAAGTTCCTCGCAATCACAATCTTTATACATTCAACTTAACTGATGTCAAACCAGCAGGTGACTTAACTTGTTTGGTGGCTAAAGCATCCTTGGATGAGTCTACCAAATGGTATAGAAGGATGGCCCATGTCAACTTCAAAACCATAAACAAGCTCTCTAAACTGGGCCTTGTTGAAGGTCTTCCTTCCAAAGTTTTCACCAATGATCATAAATGTGTTGCCTGCAACAAAGAAAAGCAACCCAGAGCCTCTTACAAAGGTGTTACTACAGTGAGCATTATTTATGAACCTCTTCAGCTGCTTCATATGGATCTGTTTGGTCCAACTCAAGTGAGAAGCATTGATCATAAATATTTTTGTCTAGTTATCACTGATGGTTATAGCAAATTTTGTTGGGTATTCTTTCTAAGGACTAAAGATGAAACATCTCCAGTGTTGAAAGACTTCATTACCCTTATTGAAAATCAGTTGAACAAAAAGGTTAAAGGAATTAGGTGTGATAATGGGACAGAGTTCAAGAATGCTATCCTTATAGAACTCTGTAGGTCAAAAGGGATAAAAAGGGACTATAGCACTCCAAGAACCCCTCAACAAAATGGGGTGGCAGAAAGGAAAAATAGGACCTTAATAGAGGCTGCAAGATCAATGCTGGCAGACTCTAAGCTACCCACCATGTTTTGGACTGAAGCTGTTGGTACAGCTTGTTATGTACTGAATAGAGTGTCCATTACTAGACCACACCTCAAAACACCATATGAACTTCTCTTTGGGAAAGTTCCAGTTATTCATTACCTTAAACCTTTTGGCTGTCAAGTAACCATTCTGAATACAAGTGATCCATTGGGCAAATTTGATGAGAAAGCTGATGATGGTTACATTATGGGATATTTTGCTCATAGTAAGGCGTACAGGGTTTACAATTTATCTGCTAAAAAGATTGAGGAGACATTGAACCTGAGGTTTCTAGAAGACAAGCCTAATGTTCAAGGACAGGGTCATGTTTGGTCTTTTGACCTTGATTACTTAACTGATTATTTGGGTTATTCTAGACATATGGCTAACCAACATGCAGGTACTCAAAAATCTCCAACTAACAGTGCAAGTACTATGGATGCTGATTCTGACAGTGAGTTTGAAGATGATGAACAACCCTTTGTAGTGCCTTCTTTCTCCCCTAATAATTTTGCAGGTGACACTTCTAGAGATTATACTGATGCGAGTGAAGATGACTCACATTATGCTGAGGACCTTGCCAGACTGAAGAAACAAGAGTATGCAACCAATCTAGATGCTGAGAGGAATGCTGAGGAGAGTGCAAGTGAAGCAATCAGTGGGAACATCAATTCTGCTGAAAGTGATTCTGTTTCTCCTTACCTCTCCCATTCTGCTGAAAGACATGTTGACTCTACTCCTATTTCTACTAGAGTGTCAACAGACCTTGGAGAACCTTATACACGGTTTCCAAAACCTTTAGATCTTGGTCATCATCAACCTAAAGCTGGAATCTTCAACTCACCTTCCTATGACACTGAGTTTGAACCTACTGTGATTAATCTTGATTCCTCCATTGATGTCAACACCACTGCTACTACAAGGATCAACAATGCTCATCCATAGTCTAATATTATTGGTGATCCTAATGCACCTGTTAGAACAAGGGGTACTGTAGCAAGTTCTAAATATGGTCAAGTGGCGTTTATCTCTTATGTCTCAAATCAGCAAAGAGACAATCACACAGACTATGAAATCTGGATAGGAGGTCCACCACTGGAGGTTGCCAATTCCTTGGAAAGAGATTGATTTCTTGGCAATGCAAGAAACAGACTATTGTGGCTACCTCATCTACTGAAGCAGAGTACGTTGCTGCTGCTAATTGCTGTGGACAGGTTCTTTGGATACAAAATCAATTGTTGGATTATGGGTATAACTTCATGAATACAACAATTTTTATTGATAATAAAAGTACCATATGCATTGTAAAAAATCCAGTTTTTCACAGTCGAACAAAACATATTGAAATCAGGCACCACTTTATAAGAGATGCATATGACAAACATTTGATAAAAGTGGTTAAAATTCACACTGATGATAATGTGGCAGATTTGTTAACAAAGGCTTTTGATGGACCAAGGTTTCAACACCTTGTGGTCCATATTGGTATGCTTAACCCTTAAATGCAAAGTTTAAGGGGAGGCATAGGCCTCAGGGGAGGCATATGCCTCAGGGGAGGATTTGTGTACACTTTGCATGTTTTTATGTAAATTTGTTTGTTTTGTGTATAATTTTTGATTTTGTGTTCTAATTCTAACCAGCAAATGTAATATTAGTTTGTTTTTCTTTGTTGGTTTGTGTGTTTCTCTGTGTTTGGTCTGTTTTGCAGATTGGTTATTCAAGTTGGAATTTACCTTGGTTGTTCATTTGGGATATGGTCAAGAAAGCTCTAAAGTTTGTTTCTGCTGCATTCAAAGTGCTGAAGTGAGCTATTTGTTTCTACTGAAGATAATGTACTGAAGTTATAATGTTCATTCAAGAGAAGTACTGAAGCAAATTGTTCATTCATTCATTCAAGAAACAGTTTACAGCTTACAACTTACAGAGAACAATCAACATCATATGCAACTACAAGAAAAGAGCTATACATGATCTACTAATCCTAATCTAGTTCATATCATCTATTCCAACATCTAACAGGCTGTTGGATATGCATGATCGCTCACATGTTTCACACTAGATACTGGATATGCGTTTGTAAAGTCTTGCATAACCACCCATTCATTCTATCTTGATGGCTGGAGATGCATATCCAAGCGTTTTATCCCATAGGAGCTTTATCTGCTAAACTATTTGCTTCAATGAAAACTAAATTTGAGGGGACACATTTTCCTTTATTAGCAGCTATGTTGCCTCAGGGGAATGAGGCTGCTGATGAGGATAATGTTGTTAATTTACCTTCTTCCAATACTACTGATGGTAATCCTTCAGTTGCTATTGATGAGGGACCTTCTGCTACTGCTGAAGCATCTAATGTTTCTCCTGACTTACCTCCACTCATACCTACACCTAGTCCTAGTCCATCTGTTGGAATCACTCCTAAACAGTATTTCAAGTATTTATATTTCATATGTAATAGGTAGCTTTATTATGGCCTTTATGTTTGTTTAAGGTCAAGCTTATGTAGAAGGCCCATAAGCTTGATCCAAGCCCAATAAGGAATAGGGAAGGAGAGGGAGTGTTGCCCTAGCTCCTTGCCTATATATAACTCTTGTAAACCCTCATTTGAGGGTTGGTTGTTCAAGTTTTCTCTTCACACATTCACCTACGCCTAACCGTGCCTCTCTTATTGTGTATGTGTGCTTGTTTACTTGTTCAATCGCCTTCATCTCTTCTCTTATAAGCTTGTGTTGTAAAACTAGTGACCTAACAGTGGTATCAATCGCCAAATAGTTGGGTGTACTCGTTTGTTTTTTGAAGTTTTGGTTTTGCATCTTACGCGTAAAGATAACGCAACCTTTGGTTATCTTAAAAACTCGTTTTTTACACTTTTTAATCCAAGATTCTTGTACTTTCAATGTTTTGAAGTGTTAAAATACTTGTTTTTGGCAAAAAGTTTCAAACTTTACGCGTGGATTTACGTTTTTAAGCTTGTTTTTGTTCGTGGGTGTCGTTCTACGCGTAACCCGTTTAGCAGTTTTGGTACATCAAAATTCACACTTTTGTGTTCTTTTGGTACTATTGAAGCTATTCCATAACAAAAAACTGGTTTAGAAACACATTTGGGCAGAATCAAAGTTACGAGTAATCCTACGCGTAACAAAACCCTAAAATTACGCGTAAGATTGTTCCTTGGTTTGATCTTCAATTTTCTGGTTTATTCCGTGTTTTCTTACTTGGATAAGTCTGAAAATACGTCGACTTGGGATATCTTTTGCACTGTGAAGTGTAAAAGATCACTTGGGCAAAAACCCTAAATTTACGCATAAGCATAAGCTTACGCGTAGAAATTCTACACATAAGATTCACTTTACGCGTAACCTTAGGTCTACGCATAAGGTAATCCTACGCCTAACTTTCTACGCCTAACTTTTGTCTACGCCTAACTTTAGTGCTTTTATCCTACTTACGCGTAAACTAAAACCTACGCGTAACTCCTCATTGTTACGCGTAACTTTTGGTGTTTTTACGCATAAGTGCTACTTGGTCCTTGTCTTTTCTACGCCTAAGGACACTTCATCAACAAAGGTTCATTCGACTACAAAGATCCATTTTTTTTACCACACAAGTTTATCATCATGTCTAAACCACCATACTCTAACTATTTCCCTCACACTTATAATCATCAACAACAACAACAACAATTAACTCCACAACATCAACAATGGAATCAACAACAAGCTATTTATCAACAACAATTTAATCAGCAACATACTCCACAAGTTGGTGCAATTCCACAACCACAAATGGTTCAACCACCACCAAGTCTTCAAGCTCTACCCTACACAAATGATTTCAATCAACATCCATCACGAAGCACTATGAAGGAACCTACTTGGTTTGCAAAGATGTGTGAAGCTTTAAGCAGCCAACAATCAATTCATGAAGCTGGATCACTTGATAGACCTCCAATGCTCACTCCAGGAAACTACGATCAATGGGTGATAAGGTTCTTTAGGTTTTGTGATCTAAAGAAGCCACATGGAAAGTTCTTAAAGAAGGTTATCTTGGAAGGTCCATTTGAGCTGCCTACTGTCATTGTACCCGGAGATCCAACTGCTGTTCCACCAAGAGATGAACAAACCAACATTGCTACTGTTGCAGATTTAAATCCTACAGAACTTCTACACTATGAAGCTGATGAACTTGCAATGGAATACATCCTCTTAGGATTACCAAACCCAATTCTTCGTAGTGTTGATGCTCAAAAGACTGCACAAAAAATGTGGGATCATATTCGTCTTCTTATGGAAGGATCTGTACTCAATCAGGAGGATTTGGAATCCAAAATTTACTTGGCTTATGAACACTTCATGATTGAACCTGGAGAGACACTAGAGTCCTATCATCATCGATTTTCAGATATCATCAATGATTTGGATAAACACAACATCATCATGCCAAGAATTGCAGTGAATACTAAGTTCCTGAGTAGTCTTGGTCCAGAATGGGAGAAGTATGTCATTTTTCTCCGTCAAGCGAAGAATATGCATCATTCTACTTATGGATTGTTGTACGATTACTTGAAGCCTCATGAAAAGGAAGTTGATCGGGAAAGGATTCTCCGTGCTCAAATTGCTAAACAGTCACAACCGGACAATCAACAACTTGCCTTGTATGCTCAACAAAATTACCCCTCTCAACCAGCAACTCAACCAACTGCTTCAAACACACCTTCACAGTCACAACCTCAACAAAATCAATTGGTTCCATACAGCAACAATGCTCAAGCATATGTCAATGAAGCTACTGAGGAAACAGATCCGTTCGAAGCATTGCAACAAGGATTTGTGATGATTGCTAATGCTTTTGGCCGTTACACCAACAAATCCAACAATCGTATTCGTTCCTCATCTAACACACGGACTCAAGCTGTTGTGAACAATGGACGTGTTGAAGTTCAGAATCGTGATTATGGTCGTCAGATGGGCGGTGGTCAAGGGTTTAATGCTGTGGGTAGGAATAACAACAGAGCTCAAGTGGTGGAACAGGGAAATGCTCAGAATCGGTTAAATGGTCTTAGATGCTACAACTGCAATGAGAAGGGACACCTGGCTAATGCATGCCCAAAGCCAAGGACTAGGGGCAGTGCTTATTTCAAAGAGGCCTTACTTCTGGCTCTTAAGGATGAAGCTGGTGGATCTCTTACAGACAAAGAACAGAGCTTTATGGCAGATGCAGACTCAGATGATGATATGGAGGACTTGCAGGCGAATGCAGCTTTTATGTTGATGGCTAATATGCATGAGCTGCACATGAGTGATACAGGCCCAGTGTATGACACTGATGGCTTGTCTCAGGTACTCGAACAAACCATCATCATATCTGAACTAATATCTCCGCCAATATCTGAATCCGGCACGGATCAGACTGTTCAAAATGAGTCTTCTACATCTTCTTCTGATGATTTTCAAGTTAACCCTGTAGTTACATTTGACGATCAAGATGACCTTATGGTCTCCTTTGATAATCAAATTGACTCCGTGGTCGTACTTGAGGATCTAAAGAATGATCATGTTGAGACTCACGTTGAACAAGATGATCTGTTGCCTCATCCGGATTTTGCTCGGTTAATTCAAGACCATAAAATCAAAATGGAGGAATGCTATGCATTAAATCAATCCTTAAAAAGTAAAAATGCACTGTTAACCAAGGATTTTGAATGTTTACAAATGCAACTCAACTTTTTCAAAACTCAAGAAAACCGTGAAAAAGGTTTTGAAGCCGCTTTTGCAAAATCTCATCAAAACGAAAAATATTTAGAGAGACAGATGCGTGATCTAGCCGCCTCGAAGAATGCTTTGTTGTCCGAATTAGAACAACTGAAACATGAACATAAAAAGCAAATTAACGCTCTCACCTTGGAAAATCAAAAAGCTAAGGCTGAGTTGTTAAATTGTCAAAAACAGTTCTCCGCATACAAAAAGCATTCAACGAATCGGGTAGATAACCTTCTTGCAGAAATTCTCGGTTTGCAAAACAAAATTAAAGAGTTTAAAACGGTTGTTTACAAACATGGTGAATTAGTAACAGCTATTGAAAAGTTTACCTTAAAACCCAATCCAAATGGATATGGAAAAAATCTAGCTGATTACAAACCAAAGCTTTCACTAAAAACATTCAAACCAACTCCTGAAGTTTCCAGTGCAGAATACAAAATTGATAATACTGTCATGAGTGTTGTTGAATATCATCGTCAAGAGGAATTAGATGCAGAAGACGAAAGTCGATCTAAATTAAAAACCGTTGTTTACAACAAACCTTTTAATTATAAAAACGCGGTCACTTTCGTCATACCAATGGATTCTTCAAACACACCCAGGGTTATCATCAAAACACCCGAGTCTTCTATTGTTAATCCCAAAACAGTCTTTGCACAAACTTATGGTCCTTTACCTTCCATTAGCGAAGTAAACTCACAACCTGAAAATCGAAAAATTCTTCGATATTTTGACATTTTCATGGCTGACCTCAAAATTTTACAACATGAGATAGAATATCGATCTGAAATCAAAGTTGAACATTTTCAATCGCCTCTGGCGCGAGAACAAAGAGACATTTTTCAGAAAAATCTTTTACCTAATGTTAAAAACTTGAAAAGTTGTGCAATTGCCTGGGAAAAGGATTTTCATAAGGAACTTGGGGTAATGAAAAACGTTTTCGAGAAAACAGAAACATCTATTACTAACACAAAACGCAAAAAGAAACTGTTGAGAAAAGATGTTGATCGACTCTTGGAAGATGTTATCTGTGCTGATATCCATAATGTTGTGCTATTCTATTCGTTGCCATATGCATCTGATCATATCTCTGCTGATATTGTTGAAACTGTTGTAACTGTTGAGAACACCGATAATGTGCTTCAGATCGAGTCTTTAAAAGCTGAAAATAAACGATTACACACGGAAATTAACAATGCAAAACGTCGTCTTCATTGGTGTGAAAAAGATATTCACAACCATCAACTCAGTTTTCAAAAGAAAATCGCTCAATTGAGTGCAAAATCTTCTGATCATAAAATTGAGCAACTGGATGATCAAAACGTGTCTTTGAAAAGTCAAATCTCAAAATATGAACAAGAACTTTTAAAAGTTAAACAGGAATATGGTGTCATATTTGATTTACTCAAAACGACTCGACTTGAAGCATCTAATGAACTTGATCACTATCTTGCTCACACTAGAGAAGTCATGAATTTTGCTGGTAATATTCGTTCTGAAAATCAAGATCTGATTCACACCATCTCTAAGTTACGGGAAATGTTAGGAAAGTATGAACTACTCCCGCCTACTGTGATTAAGAGATTAGCACCAGTCACACTTAGTAATCGTGAACCAAGAATTCCCACTGCCAAATCACAAGTTGCTAATGTGTTTCCCTCTACTGAAACAGGAATAGTTGCATCTTTTCCAAACGTTCGCACTTCACAGCCTAGGAGCACTCAATCGAAGAATAGGAAGTTGCGACCTAAGAAAAGATCAATAAGGAATGCTAAAGTAGAAGAACACCCTAGGACTCTGAATAAAAATCATGTTGCTTCCACTATAGATGTTACGTCTGGCAAATGTAATAGAAATAGTGATGTAACGAATGCTAAACCGTTAAGTACTTTTGATACTCAGTCTGATGCACCTTGTGTTATTTGTCGAAAGAGTATGAATTCTGATTGTCATGACAAATGTGTTGCTAAAGCTATAATCTCTAGATTACAGAATCCTAAGAATCGGAATACCTCTAGGCCCACTAATCATTCTAAGTCTGTGCTTGGTAAACCACCTTCTTTAGATTCTAAGGCAACCATTGCTATCACAGTAGCTACCGCTTCACCTCCTAAGAATGTAGTACCACCTAGTGCTTTCACTAAGACTAAAGCAAAGAGTAGTTACAGATGGCAGAAATGGATATATAACACACTAGGATTTAAGTGGATGCCTAAAATTCTCAATGTGTGTATGTCTAAAATATCTGCTTCGGAACCCTCTAACATTTCGGGTTCCACATCTACTCCATCTGTGTCGTCTGTGTGTAATGCAGGTGATACAGATCATTCTCTGGATTGTTGATAGCGGATGTTCCCGACACATGACAGGCAACCTTAAACTGTTATCAAACTTTATTGCAAAGTTCATTGGCACTGTCAGATTCGGGAACGATCACTTCGCAGCCATCATGGGCTACGGAGATTATGTTAATGGGAACATCGAAATCAGCAGGGTTTACTATGTGGAAGGCCTCGGTCACAATCTGTTTTCAGTAGGTCAATTTTGTGATGGAGATTTGGAGGTTGCTTTCAGGGAGACAACTTGTTTCATTCGTGATCTACAAGGAAACGATCTTATGTCCGGCTCGCGTAATTCTAGTCTCTACACTATCTCTATGCAAGACATGGTTGCTTCCTCTCCCATTTGCTTACTTTCAAAGGCAACATCTACAAAATCCTGGCTATGGCACCGTCGTCTCTCACATCTAAACTTTCAAACCATCACCAACCTTGCTCGACACAAACTAGTTGAAGGACTCCCACGATTCCGGTACTCAAAAGATCACCTTTGCTCAGCCTGTGAACAAGGGAAAAGCACTCGTGCTCATTTTCCTTCAAAGGTGGAACACAGCTCTCAGCATGTGCTTCATCTTCTTCACATGGATTTGTGTGGCCCGCTGCGTGTGCAAACGATCAACGGCAAACGCTACATCTTAGTAATTGTTGATGACTTCTCACGATGGACTTGGGTCTACTTCCTTCGTAGCAAAGACCAAGCTCCACAAATGATCATCACCTTTCTCACAAAAATACAGGTTCAGCTCCGCAACACCGTCCGAATAATCAGAACAGACAAAGGAACTGAATTTGTTAACAAAACTCTTCGTGAATTTTATGAGAAAGTGGGAATTCAGCATCAAACATCTATTGCACGTACACCTGAACAAAACGGAGTTGTTGAAAGACGAAACCGAACGTTAGTGGAAGCTGCAAGAACAATGTTAATCAATGCTAAACTTCCAGATTACTTATGGGCAGAAGCTGTATCTACTGCATGCTATACTCAAAACCGTTCTATGATCACTAAACGCCACAACAAAACACCTTTCGAGCTTGTCCACAACTATAAACCGAACCTCAAACACTTTCATGTATTTGGATCCCTTTGCTATCCGAATAATGATCGTGATGATTTTGGAAAGCTCAAAGCCAAAGCTGATATTGGAGTCTTTATTGGATACTGTGACAATTCTAAAGGTTTCCGAATCTGGAATCGTCGAACTAAGGAGGTAATGGAAACGATTCATGCTCATTTCGATGAACTCACGGAAATAGCTTCTGAGTATAACAGCTTAGAACCCGGTCACAACCGTTTAAACTTCCCTCAACCCCCATCATCAGCTGAAGAAAGCCCTCAGCTAACTCGTCAACAAATGGAAAGGTTATTTGCTCCTCTGTTCTGTGACGATATTGATGAACGTGCTCCTGGTGTATCAGCTGTCTCCGCTGCACAACCTGATAATATTCCTATACCTGATACACCTGCTACAACAACTACTGTTGAAGATGCACCTACACCAATTGACTCCAACACAACAGTTGAACATACCGCCTCCAACAATGATGAACCAGCTGATGATATTCTGAATGAAGTACCCCCACCTGCAGATTTTGATCCAAATGCGTTCTTCAACCCGTTTGCCAATGAGACTGCTGCACCAGATGTCGCGGAATCTTCAACCAAACCATTTGAATCCTCAGAATCTGCACAATGTATACCAACATCAACCCTCTACACATAGATGGACAAAAGACCATCCTCTGGCTAACATTATTGGCAACCCAAATCAACCAGTCGTTACGAGACAACGTCTTCACTCAGACGGTGAACATTGCATTTATGCACTCACTGTCTGCCAATCTGAACCTAAAAACATTAAAGATGCAATGACAAAAGACAACTGGATTGAATCCATGCAAGAAGAACTCAACCAATTCAAACGTCTTGAAGTATGGGAACTGGTTGAAAGACCAACAGGAATCTACGTCATTGGTCTAAAATGGATTTGGAAAAACAAATTGGATGCTGAAGGGAACGTCATCCG
This sequence comes from Chrysanthemum seticuspe, assembly GCA_019973895.1. NCBI lineage: Eukaryota > Viridiplantae > Streptophyta > Magnoliopsida > Asterales > Asteraceae > Chrysanthemum > Chrysanthemum seticuspe. The sequence goes on along the minus strand of BPTQ01000001.1, from coordinate 280,565,109 downwards.
AAACAAGTCACGTCTAGTTGCTAAGGGTTATCGTCAGGAAGAAGGGATAGACTTTGAAGAATCTTTTGCTCCGGTTGCTCGTCTTGAGGCTGTTCGGATATTCCTCGCGTTCGCAGCTCATATGAATATGACGGTCTATCAGATGGATGTCAAAACAGCGTTTCTCAATGGACAACTTAAAGAAACGGTCTATGTCAGCCAACCAGATGGATTCATTGATCCTGAGTTCCCGAACCATGTCTACAAACTGAACAAAGCTCTTTATGGTCTCAAACAAGCCCCTCGGGCATGGTACGATAAGCTATCATCTTTCCTCATTGCCAATAATTTCACCAAAGGCTCGGTTGACCCAACTCTTTTTATACAATATCACGGGGCACACATCTTAATTATTCAAATTTACGTGGATGACATCATTTTTGGGTCAACACATAAAAAGTTTTCAATCGCTTTTGCAAAACTAATGAAGAAAAATTTTGAAATGTCCATGATGGGTGAACTTACATTCTTTCTAGGATTGCAAGTTCATCAATCACCCCGTGGTATTTTCTTGAGTCAGTCCAAATATGCCCTTGAATTGTTAAACAAATTTGGAATGAATACCTGTGATACTTATGCCACACCAATGGCTCATACCAAGAAATTAGATGCTGATTTACATGGGAAATTGGTTGACCCTACCAAATACCGAAGTATCATTGGGTCCCTCATGTATCTAACGGCTAGCAGATCTGATATTGTCTTTGCCGTTTATCTATGCTCCCGTTATCAGTCGCGACCAACTGAAACCCACCTCTCTGAGGCTAAAAGAATCCTCCGATACATCAAGGGAACCATTAACTTGGGAATCTGGTATCCGAAGGATTCTGGTTTTGAACTAATCGCTTTTTCAGACGCTGACCATGCAGGATGCTTAGACTCAAGGAAAAGTACTTCAGGAGCTCTACAATTTCTCGGTGATAAACTGGTGTCTTGGCAATCAAAGAAACAGGATTGTACATCGCTGTCATCAACCGAAGCAGAATATGTAGCCATGTCCGCGTGTTGTGCTCAAGTCATTTGGATGAGAACACAACTCAAAGACTATGGTTACGTATTTGACAGAATCCCGATGTACTGCGACAATCGGAGTGCCATTGCAATCTCGTGCAACTCAGTCCAGCACTCGAAATCAAAGCACATCGATCTACGCTATCATTTCATCAAGGACCACGTGGAACAGGGTACCGTTGAATTATACTTTGTGGGTACTGAATACCAATTGGCAGATCTGCTCACCAAAGCTTTGCCTCCCGCTAGGTTTAATGAGTTGGTCCACCGAATTGGTATGAGGTGTTTGACTCAAGAGGAATTGGATGACCTCTTAAAACAGTCTTAAAAACCTGTCAAACACCAAAACATCTTTTGTAAATAAATTTTCAAAAACAAAATACAAAAATATAAAATCCTATAAAACAACAAAAATATTCTCCTAATCTACCTTTCTTTCAACATGGCAAGTACATTTCTTCCGTCAACACTTTTATCTTTCAAAATTCAGTATTTTTCCGATCAAGTGTCGAGGGGGAGAAAATAAGCTATTAATTGTTTCAAAACATTTGTGTACTTGCATGTTATCCTATCTCGGTTGATTTTTTACAAATGGTGGTACACTTTCTGATTCAAAGACACTCCTTGGACTTTAATTAACAACCTTTCATTATTTTCTCAAGTCAAGGGGGAGTGTTGTCAAGTTTCTTTCCTAAAATCTTCATTTGGCAACCAAAAATGGAAGTTAAAAAGGCTTTGTGTGAAAAAGGAAAAGGTGGAGGACTAAAACTGTCAAAACCTTAAAGTTATTTTATACAAAATACTCCACCCACCACATTTATTTTCATCACATTAAATATTTCACCTAATATCATCCACGATCCATAATCGTTTTACAAATCCGTGCTTTCGATTATCAATCTGTAAGTGTTTCTGTGTTTGGATCATGTTTTTAAACAATGGTTTTAAATCTTTCATAAATCCAACGGTTAAAACATGTGATATATTGATTTGTGTGTTCTACGCGTAAGTATATGAACACACAATCATATTTGTGTGTTTATGGTTAAAAAGATTGTATCAAAATGTTGTAACAACATCTATGATATCATTTCTATGCTCATAACACACCCAGAATCACGAATCTACGATTTTTTGAAAATTAGGGTTTATGTGTCGATTTGGGTGTTTCCAAATGTAATGTGTTTTGGTCTAAAAGATTGTTGGATTATGCTTATATGATGTTGAATTAATTATATCCGTGCTCTATAACTACCCAGAAACACTGATTTATTCAGAATTTGAAATTAGGGTTTAAGGTTCATAAGTTTGGGTATTTTTGATTCACCATGAGTTAGATGTTATAACTTGGTCTATATGCTCATACAACATGTTAGAACTACCAGAATCTGTTTGATGCAAATCCCATGGTTAGAAAACTTACGCGTAAGTCATAACCCTTAGGGTTTTTACCTACGCGTATGACTTTCTACGCGTAACTGGTTTATGAATGATTCATGCCATTTTTTTGTTGATAAAATGAAGGTTTGTGTTAATGTTGATGATTTGATGGATTTATTTCAGGCTTTGCTACACGTAATATTCAGAATCAAGGTGGTTATTAATCTACGCATAAGGATTACCTTACGCGTAGCTTGTTATGCGTAAGACTTGTCTTACGCGTAGCTTCTACGCATAAGGTTCTACAATGGACTACGCGTATCCTGTGAAGGATATGCGTAAACAGTGACCTCTACGCATAAGGTCAACTCTTACGAGTAGCCTTACGCGTAAGGTAAATATATGCCTACGCATAAGCTCTACGCATAAGGTCTCTTTTTCCTACGCGTAACATTTCTTACGCGTAAGATAGGATTCTACGCGTAAGTTTACGCCTAAGCATATATCATTCCTGTCTACGCATAACTTTGCCAAAACTACGCTTATCCCTGGATTTACCTTCATGATGAATTGTTACTTGTACAAACTTGTAAATAAACTAATCATATCATAACGAATCCAAAAATGTCACTAATAAACTTAAATCGTCTGATATATTGTGAACAATAAGTGATAAAATAAACTTTAAAACTTAAAGTTAACTAACTCACGAAACATTTCACGATATCATTGAACTATTGAACATACAAGTGACTTAGGACTCGTAACAATCACGACATGGCTGAACATATAGTTATCACTATACATTCAATAACTAGACAAATAAGACCTTCTGTTGACTAACATTATGTCTTTCGATATGTTGGTTCTTTTGGCTAATGTTATTTCAGATCACGACATGGCTGAACAAATGAATGTGGATGCACCTGAAGTTCTCTCCATTGCTGATATCTATCCTCATGGCTATCCAATGAAGATAGGAAAGAATAACCTCCGTGTTGACTTTGACACCCTCACTTGCTCTGAATCTTCGTGTCTTATTGCTATTGATATTCTGAGGACTCATCCTTATCAGAACATGCTTACTCACTCTGAAACTGTTCCTGAGATCTACATCCAACAGTTCTGGAACACTATGGAAAGGGTCAAAGGACAAACTGCTGTGACAGTGACTCTGAATCACAAACAAGTCACCATTACACCTGCAGACTTAAGGGCTGTTCTCCTAATTCCTGAAGTCGATCCAACCAAACTATATGCCTCACCTGCTGAAGAGCTCACTCTCCAATTCTTAATCGATATCGGTTATGACGAGGCTACAGGAGTAATCAACAAGCATTCTCACGTAGAGCTTAAGAGTATTCCTCAACCCTGGAGAACTCTCTACATGATCATCACCAAGTCTGTTTCCGGTCGTGACAGCGGCTATGAGCACCCTAAACTCATGGAACTGCAAATATTCTGGGCATTGGTCAACAAGAAATACATCGCTATCGAAGCTCTGATTTGGGATGACATGATGTCATTTCTCAACAAACTTGGCTCAAAGATTCCCTACATCAGATATACCAAATTGTTGATCCAGAGAGCACTTGGACTTCATCCTGACATTCCCAAGAGGCTCAATGACCCCTACAATCACGACATGTTGACGGAACCTATCCTCTCTGTCAGAATCAAGGAAACTTCCACAAAGAAACAAGGTGCTGTGCTGCCAGATTTCCTTCTACCTGAAGATGTCAGAAAGCTCGAATCGTACCAAAGGTATCTGGAAGCAGTCAGACAAGGCAAAGTTGGTCATCTCGACGAAAAATCTTCTGGTACACCTGTAAGGAGAACCAGAAAAGGAAGTGCTGGAAGTGTAACAAGTACAGATAGTCAAAGGAATGTTCCAAAGAAGAAACCTATTCCAAAGAGGAAACCTACCCCTAAGAAGAAAGTTCCGTCTCTGGAAGCCACTCCTATCATTTCACCTGAACCGCAAAGACAGCTCAGGGACGAGGACTCTGATGCTACTGACACAGATGAAGAGATCACATACTCTGAAACTGCAAAGGATGTTAATCCCTCAGTAGCAAAACCTCCAAGTCCTCCAGCTGTCCAAGAAAAAGGGAAGACTCCTGCACTTGTACCTTATGATGAGAGCTCTGAAGAAGAAGAAGAAGAGCAACTGAATAAATCATACAGGAAAAAGTTTCACAACGTCCGACACCTTCAAAAGGCCGAACAATTTGCTAAAGATCAAATGGGTGGCCCCGGAGGATCAAGTGGTGCTGTCCACTCCTCTCCAGATCCTGATGCGGTTAATCAACCCGATAAGGGATCTGGTACCACCACTCTTGTGCAACAACAAAAGCCTGTTGAAGACACTATTGTGTATGATTTTGAGAAACAGGAAACTGAGAAAGAAAAGTCTAAGGATGACGAGGATGATTATACAAAGTTTCTTCTCGACAGTCCAACACACTCAAAGGAGAAAACCTCAGAAACTCCTAAGGACATGAAGTCTCCTCATGTCTCCTCATCATCGGACTCTTCATCTCATTCATCACCACCACCATCAACGAAGTCAACCAGATCATCATCCAAATCCGTGAAGAAACCACCTAAATCTTGGATTTCTCAAACACATGCAAGAATTGTGAAAGCTGTCAAACAAGTTAGAAAGAAGGACATGCTTCATAGAAAACTTAATTGGTATGCTGAACAAATGCAGTACTTACATGATGAGAATGACGAGATGCGGAAAGATAGGAAAGCTATTCAGGAATTCATGAGAAGTCATCGTCAGGAGGAACTGAATGAAATGATTGAAGGTTACACTCAAAAGTACCTTCAGGATATCGTTCCAAAAGTCCAAAAGGAACTGGAGAAGTCAGCAAGAGAACAAACCCACAAGTTTCTTCTCGACACTGTCCCTGGTGTGACTAGAGAAGTATTCTCCAGACAACTCACCCCTAACATCGTCGCATTGGTTAAACATACAATGGCCAAAGAAGCTGATCTCTCTGAATCTGAGTTAATCGCTAAACTAGTGATGCAAATGTCAAAGCGATCTGGAACGTTTACTTCGGATGAAGCTAAATTTTTCGAAGGTCTACTTGCTTTTCAACTCAGTTCATCATGCAAGGAGTCAGCCGATCAACCCAAACGGCCAAGAGATGACGATGATAAGGATAAGGACTCTGCACCTAAACGTCAGAAGCAGTCTGGTCAATCTACATCTATGCCACCTCCTCCACCACGGACTTCTTCTCAACATAAGTCTCCTCCACCTCGGTCTTCTACTGATAAACCTCGGGACGATTCCGAGTTACCACCCCTGACTCATACAACTGGTGACTACTTTGAGTATACGGGTGGTGACGATGAAGAGGTCCTTGAGCCCCGACAACAACCCACCTCACCCAAACAAGTGCAGAAACCAGTTTCATCATCAAAGCCTTCCAAAAAGAAGAAACAGACGACTCAGCCCGTAGTCGTATCATGGCTAGATGACGATAAAACCGAAGAGTTTGAATGGTTCTCCACACTTGTCAATCAAACTCCATACCCTGATGAAGGCCAAGAAATGGTAGACGGTTCTACATTGGAGCACGCAAAACTATTGCAAGAAAAGTTCCATGTGAAGAAAATGACAAAATCTGAGTTGAAGCGAATCAAAAATGAAGCTTTTCAACTATGGAAAGACAGCTCTGAAAGCGCCCTTGAGGTCGAATATCATCTTGAGAACATCGCTCGAGCTATGTCTAACAACATGGATTGGCTCAATCCGGAAGCAAACATTGACTTCACACAAAGGGACAACCCTCCATACTACACCGACTGGACCAAACCTCTACCGACCATTGGCCAAGCAGACGAACCAAGGATTCCCTTCCGATATTTCTTCAACAAAGACCTGGAATTTCTTCTCCATGGTGGCGATGGTTCGAGAAAATACACTACATCATTGACTCTTCCATTCCCAGCGGCCATTTACTCTAACTGCATAGCTATCGAGGAACGTGCAACTCACTTGTTTTCTGACAACGTGCAAGCATACGACCAAGATGCATTGTATGGGATTCATCATTGGCCTGTACGCCGAAGAATCTACTACCGAAGCTGCCTGGTTCAAAAGTCTCAACATGCAGTGTATAGCTCGAAGGACATCGTGGCCATCAAACACATTGATCTCAAGTCTAAGTGGGACTACACATTCTTAAAGAATATCATAGTCAAACGACAAGATGAACAGGACTATGGATTCTCCGAAGCTGACTTTGAGAACTTGTCCCTCAACGACATCGAAGACATGTATCTTGCCAAAGTACAGGGTCGTATGAGACAATTCTCGACTGAATTTCAACGTGAATTTATCAAGTCAGTTCTCATCTTCATTAGACGCATCGTGATCAAGGAACGTGTCGAAGATATCCAGATGGCTGTTGAATCATATCAGAAACGTGTAAACTTCACTCCACCACAGCTTGATCTTCCCGACATCAACCAGCTTAAACAACTCACGCTCATCAGCAAACCTTTCGGCGTTGTTTACCACAGTGAACTTCGAAGAAACTGCTTAATGGCGTGTAGTGAGCTCCACAAATTCGGGGATCATACCTTGAAGATGGTTAGGGATGGATTGGCGTACAGATTGAAGGATATACGCCTGAAAGTTGGGAATCCTAAACGCTGGAATTCTCAGGACAGGAGGGATGTGAGACGCATCATCACCATGATTGATGAACGGTTGTTCAAAAGGGATCAGTTCAGACGATTGGAAAGCTATGTTGGTGGTCGACTCAGGAGAAACATCATCGGCTTTCAACGCCCTGTGTGCACTCCTGGGAATATCACTGCACTTCCTGGTACCCCGTGAATTGTTTTCTTCATATAATTTTGGATGTATGATTATATATGTGTATGGCTTGTGCACACATAACAGTGTACAACCCGTAATTGTCAAGAAAGGACCCTGTGGTATGCCTCAGTGCCACAATCCTTATAAAAGGAGCGAAAGCTTCTTATTTTTGAGTAAAACCTATCAAACCTTTCACTTTTCAAGGTTTTGCTCAAAAAGACAAGTACTTCCCCATAAGATTTTCAAAACCTCAACCGTTTATATCACTAATTGAGGGGGAGTATTTGAATTAAAACTTTGTTCACAAATTGTTCACAGTGGTCACTCTTCCCGCAACACTCAAAATGGTCATATTTATTCTCAACCGTTCAAAAATAACATTTTTATATGCCATTTTTGAGGGGGAGAAAATTGTGTGATAAGAAATATGTTGTACCTCAGACTTAACCAATGAATTGACGGTACTAAAATGTTTGTAACTCGAAAAGACTTGTCCTGGACGGGTAATAATTTCAAGCTAGTTCGCTAGTGATGTAAACGTGTCTCGCAAAGGACTCGTCTGAGTAGAATGTACCATTCGAGAAACTCTTGATAGACATGAACTCTGACGGGTTTGACAACCTTCCAAGGTTTGTCTACACCTTCAAGGTAGTTATTAGAGTTAGTTGTCACCTAAAAGCTGACAATGTAACTCTTTAACTATTCAACGTAACCGTGTCTCGCGGGAGATTGTCTATCTTTAGTGGATCAATTCAAAAAGTGCGCGCTCCTTCCTCACTGTGCATTTAACCATTAAAACTATTAAGCACATGTGGAGGGGGAGTATTTATGCAAAAATTTATCTCTCACAGTGGTTCAAACATGTTTTTCATTTACAAACCCTTTGAGAGATATTTTTCACATACAGTGGTTTAAATGGCAAACATAGGTTAGTCATGGAGTTATAAGGTGACTAAGGTTAGGAATAACCGTCCTATGATCCGCCAGAGCCGGAGGGATCTACCCAAGGACACTACCATTAGTTAGTGTTAGAAGTCCTTAGGAATGATTGTAAAAAGGAGAAAATGAGAATCGGAGAAAGAAGGAGTTGAAGAATCAAAAAGAAATGTAAAGTAAAGGGTGAAAAGAAATAGCCCTCCAGATTATTCAACTTAGGGCAGACACCGGGTTCAATTCATATGCTACTGGTTGTCACTTAGTGACACCGGTATTGAAGATTAAAAGTCGTCATGGACCCAGTGACGCATGCACTAAACCTTCTTAGCCACTCAAGTTTTTCTCAACAGAAGCTTGTTTCATTCTCACAGGGAACCCTACATAAACTATTGGCTTTCTCTTAGAGATCGCTGGTATTGAAGAAGGAGACCCTCTCCCTAGTCTCCGCTCAGGAAAACCAAAACGCACTGTTGAGTCTAGAGCCACGAGATTCATCAAAAGATCTCTTAAGAACACTTGACTTTTAATCACTTGATGATCAACAAATAAGATCATCAGTGGTTCATATCGAGTCCTTCACAGATCTTAGCAATCTGTCGAGAACATTTATGAGAGGTTCACATCTGTGATCCTCAGTGATTGAATGGAAACTCCTGCCAGGGTCAACATCAAACAGCCCTGACAGCAGGTCACTTCGGTAACTCCCCGTGGATTACGCGGAGTGTGTCTCATACGGTCTACAGTCGTGAGGTGATGCTTCGGTGTACCTCAGCGACTCATCTGAACTGTAGATGTACTTCGGTACATCACGTTATCTCACTTGTGGGACTCCAGTTCTGGAACGGCCTTTGTAAGAATTAGAGTTGTGTTTTCACACTATGCTGTTAACACTCTCGAAGTTTCAAACTTGTAAGTGCCGGAAACCGCTTATTACTAACCGTTTGAAATGTTTTCTTCTTATGGAAGCTCCAGAGCGGGATGATCGTGCTGATTCTTCGCATGCTCACGCCAACATCATCACTAATGGAAGTTCTACTCAAAAGCAACACAACCGTCAAAATGATTCTTTGTCAAACCAAAGAATCTAAGAAGTCAAAGACTTACAGAACTTCATCAGTATTGATTTCCAACGTCAAAGGGCGTGTGAGCATGTTGAAGAATGACGTGGAGACACTGGAGCAGCGAAGTAGACCTGAGGCAGACTGATGCAGACAACAACATACTATCACTTTCACCACAAAGAACAATGATCAAAGAACAAAGTTAAAGATGATGTCAAAGCATAACTGTTTAAAGATAACTATCTCTCTACACTGGGGAGATTGTTCGAATCAAGGCAATTCCTCTCACAAGAAAGAAGAATGTCAGAAGACGTCACAGCTACTATTACATCAACGCCTTCACCGTTTACATTCATATATACTTGAGGGGGAGATTGTTGGAATCACTCCTAAACAGTATTTCAAGTATTTATATTTCATATGTAATAGGTAGCTTTATTATGGCCTTTATGTTTGTTTAAGGTCAAGCTTATGTAGAAGGCCCATAAGCTTGATCCAAGCCCAATAAGGAATAGGGAAGGAGAGGGAGTGTTGCCCTAGCTCCTTGCCTATATATAACTCTTGTAAACCCTCATTTGAGGGTTGGTTGTTCAAGTTTTCTCTTCACACATTCACCTACGCCTAACCGTGCCTCTCTTATTGTGTATGTGTGCTTGTTTACTTGTTCAATCGCCTTCATCTCTTCTCTTATAAGCTTGTGTTGTAAAACTAGTGACCTAACACCATCACCTACACAAGTTTCTCTTGATGAGGTTCAGTATGAAACTGATAGACTACCCACACCTAGTCCTATTAGGAATCAATTTGATGAAGGATTTCCTAATTTTGAGCATGTTCATATTTCTCCTGAAAGGCCCAATGAAGCTCCCATTACCACTGAGCAATCAGCTGGTGGAGCTGAGGATCCTATTACACTTACATCTATATATGCTCTAGTGAACAGGTATGCAGGTGAGGTAGCTGATCTGAAGAAGGAGCTTGCAGAGACCAAGTCTACTCTTGGTGGTAAGATTGTGGAGTTGCAGACTAAAGTTAAGAACTTGGAGGAACTACTTGGAAAAGGGGGCAAAAAGAGAGTTTTGGTTTCTTCTGAAGAGGAGCAAGAAGAGACTCAGCTTGCATCACTAGGAATCTTGGCTGATGCAGCTCTAACATCTCATGTTTCTTCTCCTATTGCTGCTGAATCTTCAAGGAGAAAGGAGCCTATTCTATTTGCTAGAAAAAGAAGAAGACAATATCTGAATAAGGTATCCACTGAAACTTCAAAGGAGACAAATGTTGATGATGTAACTGCTGATGTTCAAATGGAGGAGGTTGCTTCTGAACATGGTCAAGCCTCATTTGTACAAGAACAACCAAATTCTCCACCTTCAGCAGATAATGATGAAGTTTTTGTTGCTGGGAGAATTTTTAAGTTGAATTCTCCTTCTGAAGTTCTTTCTGTGCATTTTTCTCAAATTGGTTCAGCTGAGGAATCTTCTGACAAAGGAAAGGAAGCTGTGGTTGATGAAATGATTGGTTCAGGTCTGGTGTCTGAAGAAGAAAATCAAGCTCAAGCTAGGATGTTTGCTGATTATGAAAATATGCAGAAGAGTCGTGTAGTTGCTGAATTTCTTCAAGCTCAGTCTGATTCTAATTTGTCTCCAGAAAGACAACTAGAGCTTGATGAATTATTTCCTAAGATAACTGATGCTCAATGGGATGCCTATACTAATCAAGGTGCATCTGATCCTAATCTTGCAAAACGTATTTTAGGTGCAGCATTTGATAGTGAGAATTTTGTGGATCAAATGGTGGCTCTTGGAAACCAAAAGAAGCAAGAAGCAGCTGCAAAGAGGAGAGCTATTGTTGCTCAAAGACATAATGCAAAAAGGGAAAAATCAATGACTGTAGCTCAGAAGAGGGCTCATATGAGGAGGATTGTGAAGAATCATAGTTCTACTGTTTACAATGCTGGCATGTCAATGAAGCAAATTTGTGCTTTATCTGATGATGCTTTGATCAGAAAGTATAATATGATTATGAAGTTTTCTTAATCTGGTTCTTCTTCTTCTAAATTGGAAAGGATTACTAATATGTCTGATGTTCCTAACGCCAAGAGACCTAAGGCAGTTGATATAGTGGATAATTTTGATGCTGTTTCGCCTCAGGTGATATCTCAAGTTGTTACTACTGAAACAACTCCTGAAGCCAATCCTTCCACTGATAAGGTTTTTTCTGTTGAATCTTCTCTTGTTTCTTCTGAAGCATTGCCTAGTGTTGATAATTTGGGTGATACATTGAGTAAGAAAGAAGATCTAAAGATTGATAAAGCTAAGAAAGCACGAGAGATGCTTGCCAGAATGAATTCCTTACGTGATGGTGTTCTACTTACGTCTACTTCTGCTTCTTCTCTTCAAACTGAAGATGTTCTTGAAGAGTCTGAGGAAGAATCTTCTCAGGGGATTTGTACACCTGGTAGGAGGAAGAAAAGTATGGCTAAAAGGAAACTTAGTTCCTTAAGGAGATCTGTGAGACTGGCTAGGACACATCTTTCTCAGAATAGCTTTTTAGATCTCAAGGCTGCTGAGTCAACTTTTATTAAAGTAGGAACTGTTGATGATTTTCCTGAAGGAACACATGCTGTATTGATCAATTGGACAGCTGGGAAGTTTAACACTGTTTATCGACTGGATAATACTACTATACAGTTCAATTTCTTGAAGGAAATCTTTCATTTGGTGAATAGCCATGATTTGAAGATGCTGTATGAACATGTCACTCAGTATTATACTATTCATTCACCACAGGGTTCTGGTTTATATTTATTGGGTGATCTTTAAGTCTTGTTTGATTCTCATTCTCCATATGGTAAAGGGTATTCTATTTGGAAGAATTCATATACGTGGGAGATTGAGAGTTGGAGATTTTATCCTCTGCCATGTGTTCATGTGGTTCAGACAAAATGTGGCATGATTTTGTGTATGTTATCGGATAAGATTTATCCTTTGTCTGTTTCTTTAATGGAAAGATTGCTTAGACAGAAGTTGGAAGTACCTCCTAATCCAGTTGGTAATGATGATCTTCATGCATCACAATGTGTTGGATTGATTAAAACTCAGCTTCTGCAACATAAAGGTTCATCTTGATTGTGGTATTTTGTATTTTTTTGTAATACTTGTTTTCTTTATTTCTTAGTTAAAAAAAAAAAAAAAAAAAAAAAAAAAAAAAAAAAAAAAAAATCTAAATTTTATTGCAGGTTTGTTGTATATTTTTGCTGGTTATTGACTCACCAGATATATCTTGTGTATGTCAAAGAGTTAGCTAGTCCAAGGGGTACAGCTTTGGTAAAGACACATCAAATCTGTTGATAGCTGTTAATGGTTTGCTTAAAATCATAGGGACTGCAACCACCCGTGCTTCATTGCTGAGTGTTGTATGGTCATCAATTCACCATGGTTTATTCCTTTTTGGAATCCAAGAATTGACTAGCCCACTTGTATATGGCTTGTGGTAAAGGCATTGGACTACCATATTTGGTTATCAATTCACCAATTCTAAGCATTGACTAGTCCTGAGCAAACGGCTACAGGTAAAGACATTTCAAATCCGTTTATATGGTTTCTGGTTTGCCAATAAATCAGATGGTTATCAGTGTACCATAGTTTTCGAACTTAAACATATGGCTACTCCAGTAGTAATGGCTATTGGTAAAGAGACATCAAATCCATTATTTTCAATGATTCACCTCTCACAGGAGTTCACACACCTGGATGTGATGAGAATAGTTTGTAACTAATATGTTTTGATGTACATGTTGTCATTTGTTGCTGCAAAGATTTGGAGTTTCAGATTTTATTCATCAAAGAGATGTTCTTATTTTGATTCTTTGCTGCTGTTGTTCGTGACCAATCCTCTAATGCTGTCTTGTTAATGATCTATCAAGAAACTGGAACTTAACCAAGTCAAATTCCAATTTAGGGGAGGATTGTTGGGAATTATGTGAAGTCTGGTTACTGCTGAAGGGATTCTGCTGAAGTAGTGTGGATTCTACTGAAGACATAATTCTGCTGAAGTTATATAGTGAATAGTTTGTTTCTGCGGAAGTTGTTATTCCGTATTTAGTTTATTTAGTTTGGATATACATGAGCTTTATTAGGAAGTGATTGTGTATATCTTATTTAGTTTTATGTTTATACGTTTCTTGGGAAACGGTTTAGGGTTTTGTTTTTAGGGTTCCTTGTCTATAAAAGGAACATGATAGTATGAGTTATGTACCGATTGGAAAAACAAAGTTTTAGTTAATATTACGATCCATAGAGGATCACAGAGTTCTTAGTTATTTTTGTTACTTGTGTCTATATTCCGCTACTAAATACAAGTAGTAGAGATTGTCTTTTACTGTGCTTGTGATTACATAGGCATAGCTAATGATCCACGAGCTCAAGATCTATCAAGGTCTATTAGTTTCAACAGTCAATTAAGTTATGACGTTTGTTCTATTAGGCCAAGACCAAGACGAAGTAGGTTGAATTGTTCCCGCTTCAACAGTTTGGTGAGGACGTCGACTATGTTGTCTTCGGATGCAACCTTCTCAATAGAGATGTTCCCCTTTTGAACATTGTCTCTTAGGAAGTGATGACGAATCTCTATATGCTTTGTTTGGGAATGTAATACCGGATTCTTGCTTAAGTCGATTGCTCCTTTGTTGTCACATAGGATGGCTATGTCGCTTAGATGGATGTCGTAGTCTACTAACGCTTGTTTCATCCATAGTGCTTGTTGGCATGCTTTGCCGGCGGAGACGTACTCGGCTTCGGTTGTTGATATTGCAAGTGCCGTTTGTTTCTTAGAAAACCATGATGTTAAACAACATCCCATAAAAGTACATACCCCACTTGTACTTTTTCTATCAACGTAATCACCTGCATGGTCAGAATCTGCATATACAATTGTTTCTATTCCCGTGCCCTTAGGATACCATAATCCTAATTGTGTTGTACCCTTAATATATCTAAATATTCTTTTTACGGCTTCTAGGTGTGATATTTTAGGGTCTTCTTGAAACCTAGCACATAAGCAAACACTAAACATGATATCCGGCCTACTTGCCGTGAGGTAGAGAAGGCTACCTATCATGCCACGATATTTAGTATTATCAACGGATTCTCCGTCCTCGTCTTTTGTGAGTTTGGTGTCGGATGACATTGGAGTCCTAATTGGTTTTGACTCTTCTAGACCGAATTTCTTTAACATCTCCTTGATGTATTTAGATTGATTAAAGAAGATACCATCTTCTACTTGTTTTATTTGTAGACCAAGAAAGAAACTAAGTTCTCCCTTCATACTCATCTCGAACTCGTCATGCATGATTTTAGAGAAATCATCACACATGTCTTGACAAGTGGATCCGAATATAATATCATCTACATATATTTGTACTATGATTATATGTGACTCTCTTTTCTTAGTAAAAAGTGTGTTGTCAACTAACCCCATGGTGTAGTTGTGTTTAACTAGAAATGACTTGAGTCTATCATACCAAGCTTTTGGAGCTTGTTTAAGACCGTAAAGGGCTTTCTTTAATTTATACACATGTTTGGGTTTTTCAAAATCAATGAAGCCCGGAGGTTGAGCTACATATACTTCTTCATTTATGACACCATTTAGAAAAGCGCTTTTGACATCCATTTGATAAAGCTTTAGATCATTAGCACAAGCATGCGCAAGAAGTATTCTTATAGACTCTAATCTAGCCATGGGGGCATAGGTCTCATCAAAGTCTATTCCCTCTTGTTGGTTATACCCTTGAGCAACGAGTCTAGCCTTGTTCCTAGACACTACTCCGTTTGCATCTAATTTGTTTTTATAAACCCATTTGGTTCCTATTATGGTTTGATTACTAGGTGGAGGGACAAGTGTCCAAACATCATTAGAAACAAATTGATTTAGTTCTTCTTGCATAGCCATTACCCAACTTTCATCTTTTATGGCTTCTTGTGTATTCTTAGGTTCTAAGGTTGAAACGAAACAAAACAAGCTACTTTGGTTTTGAACTTGAGACCTTAATGTTCGTTCGTTTAGTTTTCCTATGACTTTATCTACGGGGTGATCTTTGGACTCTTTAATGTTTACTATTACATCACTTAGAGGTTCTTCTTCTTCACTTATCTTTTTCTTTATTACTATGGCTTCACTTTCTATAATCTCGTCATCGACAAGAGGTGGAGAGGGTTTGGGTGGACTTTCATCAAATTTTATATTTAATGACTCTTCTACCTTCATTGTTTCTTTGTTTAATATGACGTAAGCTTTGCTATTTGGCGAATAACCTAAAAAGATACCTTCGGTTGATTTAGGATCAAATTTTGTAAGGTAATCTTTAGTGTTAAGAATAAAACATTTACTACCAAAGACTCTAAGGTGATTTAACGTAGGCTTTTTGCCTCGAAGTAACTCATATGGAGTTTTTCCTAAGATTGGTCTAATCAAGACTCGATTGAGTATATATGTTGAAGTATCAACGGCATTAAACCAAAACTTTTGAGGTATGGATTGTTCATTAAGCATGGTTCGACTCATTTCTTGTAGAGTTCTATTCTTTCTTTCTACTACCCCATTCGATTGTGGAGTGCGTGGAGCCGAGAAGTTGTGAGTAATACCATTAGCGTCACAAAAAGCTCTGAATTGCACTTCATTATCGAATTCCCTACCATGATCCGTCCTAATAGACACTATGGGTCTTCCTAGTTGTCTTTGGATCTTTTTGCTTAATATTTCAAAATAGTTAAAGGTTTCCGTTTTGTTCTTTAAAAATTTTGTCCAAGTATACCTAGAGTAGTCATCCACTATTACCAAAGTATAGTAGTTGCCTCCATAACTTTGGATAGCGGATGGACCAAATAAATCCATATGTAGTAATTCTAGACACCTAGTTGTGGACACCATGTTTTTAGCTTTATGACTCGAATGAGCTTGTTTTCCTACATAACAAGCATCACAAAAATGATGTTCATATTTTAACTTAGGTAGGTCTCTTACTAGATCTTTGGATGATAGCGATTGAAGAAGTCGCATGTTGGCGTGACCCAATCTTCGATGCCATAAGGTCGAAGTATCATCCATAGAGGAAAGACATAGTTTGTCTTTAGGTTCATTACCGATTTTAATGACATAGACTCCATGTTTCCTAATTCCTCTTCCTATGGTTATGCCATTTTTAAGTATCTTACTACCGGTTTCAGTAAAAAGTACATTGCACTTTTTATCACATATTTGCCCTATACTTAAGAGGTTAAAGTTTAGGTTTTCTACGTGACACACATCGTTAATGGTTAGAGATTTGTTAGAAATCGTACCTTTACCGATGATTCTACTTTTGCTATTTCCAAACACCACATTACCTCCATTGAAGGATTCATATATGGAGAATAGATCCCTATTGCCGGTCATGTGCCTCGTGCACCCGCTATCCTTGACCCATTCATCGGGGTCTAGGTCGACCTTTAAGCACACCTAAAACAATAATAAACTCAAAAGTTTGGTCCCCATTTGTTCATGGGTCCATTAGTATTAAACATTCCATTCATGTTAGACATGTATGGATAAGATGAGTATGCATTCCATGGAGCAAAGTTTTGAAAAGGAAAACCGTTTTGCATGTTTGGATTCCATCCCATTTGATGGTTACTTTTCGGGTAAACGTTATTAGGTCTCCTAAATGAGTTAGGTTTTGAAAAAGATGGAGCTTTGTTTCTTGCAAAAGTAGGATTATATTTTGGAGGTGGTTGTCTAGTGGTGACATGAGTTGGTTTCTTCCTATTAACTATAACAAACTCAGTTCTAGATGAGGAAGCTACGTTATTGCTACTGTTTGCTACAGCAGATCCACGGATCCCTTTCTGTACACTAGCCGGTTCCCTTTTTAGGGGATCCGTGGGATCCGCCACAACAGTGGCTGGTTTTTCTAGTTCCTTAACAAATTTTGTTTCTTTACTTTCACTAGTTGACGAATCAAGTTGTTGACTACCTAGACCCTTTTGATTATTACCGGTTTTAACACCTTCGAGTATTGTATCTAAAGTGTTCGTACTCATTCTAGCAATTTTAGAATCTAAGTTATCCACTAGTGTTTGAAGTTGAACGCAAAGTTCACATTCACCACTTGCTATTTTACCCTTTTCTAAACATTTTAGTTTTGCTTTTAATTCTATGACTTCTTTATCTAAACGTTGATTTTGACTCTATAAAAGCTTATTTTTGTTAACTAAATTTAAGCTAATATTGCATAGTTTATCATATTCATTATGCAATGAGTCGTCATCAAGTGATGAGCTACTATAGTATTCGTGACATACCTCGTCGTTTGCCATGAGACAAATTTCTTCGTCCTCCTCGTCGCTTGATCTGCGCAAAACAGTCAAGTCAAACAGACTTAAAACAGCTCAGACACAAATACAATTAAGTCCTGGAGAATAGATTGAATTCCCGGGTCATTTAGTCCCAAGGAGACTCAATGGTGCGTAAAACTGATTCAGATGATGGGATGATCACTAAGGATAGTGATCTGTAAAGGTTTAGGATAGAAATTACACTACTGATTGATTTGGAATGGAATGGAGTACAGATTTGGAAAGCACAACAACCAGATAAAAGAAACGTAAACGTGAGTTTTAAAAACTACGCAGACGCACAAAATAAAAAGTGAAAACTAAGAAATAGAAAACCTAAAAATATGAAAATAACATTTTTGGAATCCTAAAAATAAAAGAAAATTATTAGAAAAGAAAAATTATTTTTAACACTATTTAATTAATTATTATTAATTAAAAACTATTTTAACTATTTAATAAATACTCTAAAATGAAAGAAAATAGGAAATAAAGCTAGAAAAATAAACTTATGATTCTGAAAAATCTAAAATACTATAAAACTAATTTTAAAACAGAAAATAAATTTTTTAGACTTTTTAATTATTTATTACTAATTATTTATTATTTAATAACTATTTATAATTATAATAAATACTAAAAAGATAAAGAAAAATCTGAAACTTTTTCTAAAAATACTATGTGATAACAGAAACCTAAGAAAAATAGAAAAACAGGATTTGCTTATTAATAAGATGAAAAGAAAAATCAAAAAGCTAAAACTATTAAATAAATGCTATCACTGATTTTTAATTGGACTTTTTCTGGATTTTCTTTTTGGAAACTACTTTAATAATGATATTATGAAACTTTAATAAAGACAAAAATTTTATAAACCACCAATAAGCTGTTTCACAAGCTTAAAAGTCCAACAGTAGTTATATGAGCTTATTTGATGGAAATCAGCTCAAACAAGCTTGCTACTTGAAACAGACACTAGATTAAGATGAAAATAAGTTAGAGCAGCTAACTTGAAACTAAAAGACACAAACACTCAAACTGAAAAGCTCAAATAAGCCAATAAGCACTTTGGCTATTTGAGATGAAAGACAGAAAATGGGACAGACTTTAAGCTCTAAGCAGCCCTACCAAACAAGTTCAAAAGTGAAATCTTGAGCTTGACAACTCAAGAGGACCATGTTGGCTTTCCAGAGAACTAGAGAACACAGGATTTGGATAAGTAATAAGCTTAATGCAAGCTTATCAAGTTGGGCTTATGTTCTGTGCACAGGGCACTTATGCAGAACAGGTACCACCAAAAAGCAGTGAAATAAGCACTTAAACAGCTGAGAAACCAAAAACTATCATTTTTATATTTTTCTTTACCAACTAGACTACAATACCTCCAAAGCTTATAATCTGAAACCTACTAATGAACCCACAGTGAAATTCCAAGTTTTATTCAAAAACGACCATTTGAGAATTTTGACTTTTTGAGAAAAACCAAAAATTGACCAAAATGGATTTTGATCTGATTCTAAGCACTTAATATGTTGTTTTAAGGTGTAATGAAACTAACTTGAGCAAGATTAACCACTTTTGAACACAAAATCAAGATTTGATGTCCTAAAAATCCAACAGTGACTGCATACTAATGATTTGAGGAATTTTTGACTTTTTGCTATTGAGAACTTGATTTTATGACTGAAATGAGTTATTTAGACCTATTTAGACAGTTTTCCAACAAAGCCAAAGACCAAATAACCTTTGAATACCATAAACCAAACACACCTTAATGTTGACTGTTTTGAAGATTTTCAAACCAAATCACAATTAGAAACCACAAACTTAAGTCCAGACCTTGTATTATCACTTATTATGACTAATGAAACTTAAAACAATAATTAAAACAACATCAAACTCAGACATGAGGATTATGCTATTTCAACTGTTAAAACAAATTTTTGCAAACTATAAATTGAGAAAAACTAGCTACTGATTTTGAAGTTTATTTTAACTTAACTATAGCTAATTAACATACAAATTCAGAGATATGAGCTTAAAAACTATTAAACAGTAAAAAGCAACAAATAAGCTAAAGGCTTACAAATGCTTCCCAACTGAAATCTGAGAACAATGACCAAGTAGAACTTCCTATAGAACCTCCACAGGTTCACTAACCCATTTCCATCCAAAAACCAGTCTGCATCAGCTTGCTTGCACCTTATCCATGGATTTTTGATTTTTGACTATTTTCTTGGTAATTTTTGGTATTTTTCTATTTTAAAGCTAAACTGAATTATAAATGATTTTAAAAGCTTAAATAAGTTATTATAAGCTTAAATAAGCTTACTGAGCTTAGAACCACAACAATAAACAACTTAAACCAATATTTGAAATTTTACATAAATATGAGAAATTGCATAAACTTAAATACAATATGAAACTTGAATTAAAGGTTCACAAAAGCTTTCTTATAACAAAGGAACTTGAAATACAGAGTTTTTAGATAAAAACATACACTTGAAACTTAAAAATGCTAAAAACGACAATAAAAGCTTAAAATTACTCTAGATATTTGATACAATGCATCTTCTCTCCATTTTATAGACTTTAAGCAATCCTCTTTGACCTCTGACTCTTTCCCACCAAATTTGAGCCATTGGATTGGCTAGAATCATCATATCCGTCCACCTTGCATTTTGGCGCCATTTTTCCATTTAGCAGGTTTCATCAATTAATGAATTTGGTTGATGTAATTAAAGGTTTTGGAGTGTATAGGAGTTGGAGGGGACATGGTATGGGAGGGGAAGTTGAAAAAGTGGTGAAACCAGGTCTGGTTTTGGGTATACAGACTTGGAGGAGAGGGAGCTACAGTGACTGGTTTTTGCGCGGTTTTCTTTCCTTTTGACTTTCTTTGACCGTAGATTAATAACACGGGGGTTCAAAAGGGGATGTGACCTGGGGGTCAAGGGCAAAGGGTCAAGGTTCAAGTCCAAGTGGGATGGGTTAAATATTGGATTGGGCTTGCTTGTTGTGTTTTGGGCTTGGATATATTTTAAAGGGTATCCGTTTGGTTTAAATGGTAAACAAGGACCAAAAATGTAATTTCACCAATCTTGAAGGACTGCACTTGAACTTTTTACAATGCTCTCACAAGGACCAAACTTGACTAACTTTGATAAAACAAGGACCCTTTTTTGCATAAAATCTATTTTTAAAGGTCCAAGGACTATTTTTGTAATTTTCCAAAGTTTAGGGACCTTTCTTGCCAATTGACCAAAGAATCATTCAAGGATCATTTTAAACAACTTAGAATACTTCAGGGACCTTGAATGATAAATTTTCACATTTTTGAATTTCCAGGGACTAGATTTGACAACTTTTAAAACTCGGGGGACTAAAACTGCCAATTTTGCAAACTTTATACATTTTTCATCTGATTTTGATATTTTTGAATTTAACACACATAAAACACTGATTTGTGATAATTTGATCATTTTGATGTGTTTCTGAGCGTTTTCAGATGATTTTGCAGTTTAGATTATGTAAAAATGATGAGTTTTTAGACACTCATCAATCCCCCACACTGAGATATTGCTAGTCCCTAGCAATGATTTGAGAAAACCTTGATGGATTTGAAAAACTCTTTACCAAAAGCCATCACTTCTGGAGTAGCCAATTGTTTTGATTCAAGTAAGAATCTTGGTACAATGATAACCAGATGATTTATTGGCAAATCATAAACCATATAACGGATTTGATATGTCTTTACCAGAAGCCGTACCCTTCTGGACTAGCCAACTCTTAGATAAATTATCAAGATTATCTTTGGTGAGCTGAATACCAATTATGGATTTTCCACTGCCTTTACCACAAGCCATAACCTTGCGGGCTAGCCAGCTCATTATCTTTTGAGGATGATGGGGAGCTGAAGAACCATACAATTTTGGGCAAATTGCAAGCCATATAAACGGATTTGAGAAATCTTTACCAAGAGCCGTTTGCTCCTGGATTAGCCAATCCTTTTGTTTATCAAACATGGCGGACTGATAACCAAATGAGAAAGTGTAGAACACTTACTCCAAAAAAAAAATTTTTGGCCAAAAACGGGGGAATTGGGTAGATAATATATATGAAATTCGTGAGAATTCCCCCCCACACTTAGAAATGAATATTGCCCTCAATATTCAAAGTACCGGCGGTTATGCCGAAACAAAGAACGTAAAAGGGAAATACTACGGCCATTATTTAGAAAGATTTTTTTTTTTTTTTTTTTTTTTTTTTTTTTTTTTTTTTAAAGATTGAGAATATACAACAGTGTGGGGAAACTCCCCCACACTAGGGTGGTAGAAAGGGGATAAGAAGACAGAATTATGGGTGAAAACCCATATGGTGCATGCTAATGTTTTTGATTACCGAGTCACTAGCTTGACTCGATCCCCGCATTCATTGGTTCATGGGGAATGTTTGTAAATCCGGGACAACCACAGGGGGAATGTCCTCTCCAAAGTAATGCTTAACTCGATGACCATTCACTTTAAAATTAGGACCATCGGGTTGAGATAACTCAACGGTACCATAAGGATAAACCTTAGCAATAGTGAATGGACCAGACCAGCGGGACTTAAGCTTTCCCGAGAAAATCTTCAATCTGGAATTGAAAAGAAGGACTCGATCTCCAACGTTGAAAACGCGGTTCTTGATCTTGGAGTCATGAATCTTCTTTGTCTTTTGCTTGTAGATCAAAGAGTTCTCGTAAGCTTGATCACGAAGTTCATTTAGTTCATTCATTTGAACTTTTCTATGATCACCGGCTGTCTGTATATCGAAGTTCGCATGTTTTAAGGCCCAGTAAGCCTTGTGCTCTAACTCAATCGGAAGATGACATGCCTTTCCGTACACTAGCTTGTATGGAGTACACCCAATTGGTGTTTTGTAAGTTGTACGGAAAGCCCAGAGTGCGTCATCAAGCTTATCCGACCAGGATGCACGATTTTCGCCTACTGTCCTTTCAAGGATTCTTTTAATACCACGGTTTGAAACTTCCACCTGCCCACTTGTTTGGGGGTGGTATGCAGTAGAGAGACGATGGGTAACACCATATTTTTGCATGACTCTTTCAAATTGGTCATTACAAAAATGTGTACCACGATCACTGATTATCGCTCTCGGAGTTCCAAACCTGGCAAACAGAGATTTCAAAAACTTCACAACAACTCGGGCATCATTTGTAGGTAAAGCTTTTGCTTCAACCCATTTTGACAAATAGTCAACAGCCACGAGTATGTACTTGTTACCACGAGACGAAGGAAATGGCCCCATAAAATCAATACCCCATATGTCAAATATCTCACAAACTTGAATGGCATTTTGTGGCATTTCATTCCTTTGAGATATATTACCATGACGCTGACAAGCGTCACAGGTTTTGACATAATCGTGGGCATCCTTATAGATTGTGGGCCAATAGAACCCGGAATCAAACACCTTTTTGGCGGTGTAGTTTGGACTATGATGGCCCCCGGTGGGTCCAGCATGGCAAGCTGTGAGAATGTCAATAGCTTCCTGTCCATAAACACACCGTCGGATGACTTGATCCGCACAGATTTTGAACAAGAAAGGGTCGTCCCAGAAATAATGTTTAACATCTTTGAAGAATTTGTTCTTCTGCTGGGTCGACATCCCTTTCACAATGAAGTTACCCGCATGGTAATTTTCAAAGTCAGCAAACCATGGGGTGGTAGAATTTCCATGAAAAGAAACCGCATTGAGTGTCTCGAGAGGAAATGTTTCATTAATTTCCTTTTTCTCGAAGACATCTTGGTGAGGGTTTTCTAATCTGGACAGATGATCAGCCGCTAGATTCTCAGCTCCTTTTTTATCACGAATGATGATATCAAATTCTTGTAGGAGGAGAACCCAACGAAGCAATCTCGGCTTTGCATCTTGTTTTGCAAAGAGATATTTAAGAGCCGAGTGATCCGTGTACACTACGCATTTGGTCAAGATAAGATACGGCCGAAACTTCTCAAAAGCATACACCACGGCTAATAGCTCTTTTTCTGTGGTGGTGTAATGAGTTTGAGCCTCAGTCATAGTTTTGCTTGCGTAGTGAATAGGCTGAAAATGCTTATTTCTTCGTTGCCCTAGGACTGCACCGATAGCAAAATCACTTGCATCGCACATGAGCTCAAAAGGCAAGTCCCAGTCAGGAGCAACGAGAATGGGTGCTTCAGTTAGCTTTTTCTTTAATGTTTCAAAAGCTACGATGCACTCGGGTGAGAAGATAAAAGGAGCATCCTTTTCAAGAAGATGGGTCATTGGCCGGGCGATTTTGGAAAAATCTTGAATGAATCTACGATAGAAACCGGCATGACCCAAAAAACTCCTAATACCCTTGACGGTAGTAGGATGAGGTAGCTTAGCAATGACATCAACTTTTGCTCTATCTACCTCAATCCCGTTCTTTGAAATTTTATGGCCAAGGACAATGCCTTCTTTGACCATAAAGTGACTTTTCTCCCAGTTTAGACAAAGATTGGTGTCTTCACACCTTTGAAGCATTTTATCTAAATGGGAGAGACATGATTGAAAAGAATCCCCAATGACCGAGAAGTCATCCATAAACACTTCCATTGTTTCCCCGATCATGTCGTGGAATATGGCCATCATACATCGTTGGAACGTGCCAGGAGCATTACATAAGCCAAAAGGCATACGTTTGTAGGCAAAAGTTCCGTATGGGCAAGTGAATGTGGTCTTCTCTTGATCCTGTGGATCAATAGGGATCTGAAAGTAACCCGAGAAACCATCAAGGAAGCAATAGTATTCATTCCCTGCTAATCTCTCAAGCATCTGGTCCATGAAGGGTAGAGGAAAATGGTCTTTACGAGTGGCGTCATTCAACTTACGATAGTCGATGCAAACACGCCATCCCGTAACCAATCGAGTTGGAATTAACTCGTTATCTTCATTTGTGACAACAGTTATGCCACCCTTTTTCGGAACACAATGAATTGGGCTGACCCAAGGACTGTCTGAGATCGGGTAAATCAATCCTGCATCAAGAAGTTTGATAACCTCTTGTTTGATAACATCATGGATTTTTGGATTCACTCGTCTTTGATGTTGAACTGCGGGTTTGAAGTCATCCTCCATCAAGATTTTATGAGTACAAAACTCAGAGTTTATACCTTTGATGTCGGAGAGTTTCCAAGCAATTGCTTGCTTGTGAGACTTCAAGATTTTAATGAGAGCAGCTTTTTCATCTTTACTCAAATCTCGAGCAATAATGACGGGTAATTTATCATCACCCTCAAGGAATGCATACTCGAGATGAGGAGGTAAGTCCTTAAGCTCAACCTCAGGAAATTCTTCAGTTTTCTCAACTGAATTGACTTCCTCGTTATGAAGTTTGATGGGAGGGAGAGGAAGAGAAGTATCCAGATTTGACATTTTCTCAAGAAGAATATCTCCCTCCAGATTAATCTCATTTTGATTAATCTCAACTGGGATTGAATCACTAGTGTGGGGGATTGATGATGGATCATCATTGAGCAATTTCTCAATAAGAAGTATATCCCCCTCAATATCAATTGGAGCGTGATCAATTTCCCAAGGAACAGAATCACTAGCCAAATATGCTTCAATCTCATCTAAGATGAAGTCGCTTCCCTCAAACGGAGTGAGAGAAGGAGTAGAATTGGCTATGATAGGTTGAGAAGATGTAGTGGAATCCCCACTCACAGAATTATGAGAATAACCAAGAACTTCTTGAGAGTACTCATCAGAAGCAACATCAATGATATCTATTCGGTTAACCGATTCAGAATCATAATTTGCGGAGTACCTCGAAGTTTGGTCAAGGTTGAAGGTGACAGCTTCATTATCAACACGCAATGTGATTTCTTGCTCAAATACATCTATGAGAGCACGGCCCGTTCTCAGGAATCCTCGACCAACAATGAGAGGAACCCGATGATCGGCATCAAAATCAACAACCACGAAGTCAGCTGGGAAATGGAACTTTCCTACTTTCACAAATACGTCCTCAGCAATGCCAAGAGGACGGGATATGGAACGATCTGCAAGCTCGAGAGTCATGCATGTAGGAGTGAGTTCCGGAAGAGAGAGTTTCTTCCACACTGAATATGGCATAAGATTAATGCTTGCACCAAGATCTGCTAGGGCAAAGCATTCAACCATCCCTGGGAATACACAAGGTAAGAGAAATTTCCCAGGATCTCCAAGCTTTTTTGGAAGCTTTTTCAGAATAACTGCTGAGCAGTTCTCGTTAAGAGGAGTCTTAGCCATTTCAAACAGCTTTTCCTTATTGCTTAACATGTGCTTGAGAGTCGATGCGAACTTGGGCATCAGCATGATAGCATCCGCAAAGCTTATGTCAAAATGTAACTCTTGGAAAATTTGGAAAAATTTATCCATTTGATGACTAGCTTTCTCGCAGAGCTTTTGCTCATTCAAGCGTGATGGGTAAGGAATAGAAGATTTGGATTTCTGATTCTCAACAGGAGCTATAGGAGGTTCAAAAACAACTCCTTGATTTGACTTGGGCTTCTGGACCACTTGAGGTTGGACTACCGAAGGTAGGACGTGTGCGGTACTTCGTGGGCTTGAATAATGCACTTTGTCCGTTGTGTCCTTGGTAACTTGACTCATTGGCACTGGTGGAGGTGGCATTGGAGTCGTAGGTCCATTATGTTTTGGAGGTTCACTGTCCACTACCTTTGGAAGAGAAGAAGAAGAAGAGGTAGTAGGAACAGCAGGTCCAGTGTATGAAACACCACTTCGGGTTGTGATCGCCTTAGCATCGCCCCTCGGGTTAGCGATCGTGTTGCTCGGTAAAGTACCTGAGCCCAAGGGTCGATCATTTAAAGACTTCTTCAGATCAGCAATCTGACTGACCAACAACCGGTTCATTTCATCTTGGGATTTCATAAACTGCTTCAGTAACTCATCAGATGATGGTCCTGGAGGAGTAATGACGGGAGGAGCTGGAGGGACAATTTGAGGTCGTATGTTTTGATTATGACCAAAATTCCCTTGATTAGGATTCATATTCCCATGAAATTGATTCCCTCGATTGAAATTGTTTTGATGAAGGTTCCCCTGATGTTGGAAACCTTGATTGGGTCCAGGATAGAAATTACCTTGGTTTTGATAACCTTGGTTCATTCTAGGTTGGTTTTGATTCCGGTTGTGCATGTTATGATTCTGGTTGAAACCGGGTGGTGCCTGATTAGTGTTAGCACGGTAGTGTGGTTCATTTTGAGGACGGTATTGATTACCTCCTTGTTGTGAACTACCGGCTAAAGCATTGGCCTCAAAAGGACTACCATCGGTGGCAGTACAATTGTAGTAAGCATGAGGACCACCACAAGTGACACAAACTTCAACTTTCTTCACTTCAGCATGTGTTGGTGGCTGAGTGAAGGAGACTTTCTTCTGGTTAGCAAGAACCAAAGCCTGAACAATGTCTGTGAGTTTATCAATCTTAGCATCGGTGCTAGATGTACTCACGGGGGATGAAGAAGAGGAAGGTCCAGCATTAGACTGATATGTCTTAGCTCTGAAAGGACGGACCTAAGATTTGTTCTCAATGATCTGCAAGGCCTCTTTGGTGGTCTTGCTCAGGAAATTACCTCCCGCGGAGGCATTCAAAGAATCTTGATTGGCCTGATTGAGACCATTGTAGAAAGTATCCATTTGCATTAAGTCGGTAAAACCGTGATGCGGACACTTGCGAAGCAACTCTTTGTAACGATCCCATGCCTCCCCGAATGATTCATCAAATCTCTGAGAAAATTTCATTATCTCATTCTTAAGACTTGTGGTTCGGGATGGAGGATAGAACTCGTTAACGAACTTGGTGACAAGATCTTCCCATGTCTCTATAGAACGAGGGGGTTGTTTCTCAAGCCAATTCCGAGCTTGTCCCTCTAGAGAAAATGGGAACAGAAGAAGCTTGATAGCTTCGGTTGGGACATTCTTGTACTTGATGGTAGATGCTATCTTGTTAAACCATCGAATGTGTGCATGAGGATCATCCCGCTCAAAACCATAGAATTGGCTTTGGGTTACTAGATTGAGCAATCCGGTTTTGAGCTCGAAAGTGTCAGCCACGATGGCTGGAACAACAATGGCATCTCCGTAACCCTCGATGGGTGCTTGGAGAAGCTCATTCATGGGTTTGTCTTCTGCCATTTCGACAGGAGGTGGTGGTGGTAGACGTTCCTCAGTCACGGCTGAAGGAGCTGAACGTCCTCTACGTCTACGAGGAATGTTTCCAAGTTCAGAAAGTGGACTTGTAGAACTGGAAGAACGAGTGCGCATGCACTATGTATAAAAACCAATTTTCAAAACAAATGAGGCAAAACACAAGTGAACTTAACCAATAATCACAAATGAAATGGCTTCTTTGAAAAAGGTACACCAAATCACAAGTGACACAAAGGCAAGTTTTAAATCTGATGTTCGGGAACTTATTAATGGTCGCACCCCCAGTTAGGTAGTGCACTGCCTTGATTTGCGGTGGTTGATTTTTATGTATAATTAAGTACCACTGAAAAGACGTAGGTTAGATTTGTGCTGATGGGTTTAAAAACTTTTGGACAATATTTTTGTTATCGTCCCGTTTAACCAAATCGTATCTCTTCAAGAATCACCTTAAAAGAGAATACAAAATAGAAAACGTTCCGATTGTTTTGTTGTTTTATATATATATATATATATTTTTTTTTTTTTTAACACTTTAGGAAAAGTGTTAATGACTTTTTTGATTTTCTTATAACTTTACAAAAACTTTTTACAAATGGTGGGTATGTGCAACAATGGATCTGAAAATGGCTAAACACACGCTAAAGCCTCCCCGGCAGCGGCGCCAAAATTTGATCTGCGCAAAACAGTCAAGTCAAACAGACTTAAAACAGCTCAGACACAAATACAATTAAGTCCTGGAGAATAGATTGAATTCCCGGGTCATTTAGTCCCAAGGAGACTCAATGGTGCGTAAAACTGATTCAGATGATGGGATGATCACTAAGGATAGTGATCTGTAAAGGTTTAGGATAGAAATTACACTACTGATTGATTTGGAATGGAATGGAGTACAGATTTGGAAAGCACAACAACCAGATAAAAGAAACGTAAACGTGAGTTTTAAAAACTACGCAGACGCACAAAATAAAAAGTGAAAACTAAGAAATAGAAAACCTAAAAATATGAAAATAACATTTTTGGAATCCTAAAAATAAAAGAAAATTATTAGAAAAGAAAAATTATTTTTAACACTATTTAATTAATTATTATTAATTAAAAACTATTTTAACTATTTAATAAATACTCTAAAATGAAAGAAAATAGGAAATAAAGCTAGAAAAATAAACTTATGATTCTGAAAAATCTAAAATACTATAAAACTAATTTTAAAACAGAAAATAAATTTTTTAGACTTTTTAATTATTTATTACTAATTATTTATTATTTAATAACTATTTATAATTATAATAAATACTAAAAAGATAAAGAAAAATCTGAAACTTTTTCTAAAAATACTATGTGATAACAGAAACCTAAGAAAAATAGAAAAACAGGATTTGCTTATTAATAAGATGAAAAGAAAAATCAAAAAGCTAAAACTATTAAATAAATGCTATCACTGATTTTTAATTGGACTTTTTCTGGATTTTCTTTTTGGAAACTACTTTAATAATGATATTATGAAACTTTAATAAAGACAAAAATTTTATAAACCACCAATAAGCTGTTTCACAAGCTTAAAAGTCCAACAGTAGTTATATGAGCTTATTTGATGGAAATCAGCTCAAACAAGCTTGCTACTTGAAACAGACACTAGATTAAGATGAAAATAAGTTAGAGCAGCTAACTTGAAACTAAAAGACACAAACACTCAAACTGAAAAGCTCAAATAAGCCAATAAGCACTTTGGCTATTTGAGATGAAAGACAGAAAATGGGACAGACTTTAAGCTCTAAGCAGCCCTACCAAACAAGTTCAAAAGTGAAATCTTGAGCTTGACAACTCAAGAGGACCATGTTGGCTTTCCAGAGAACTAGAGAACACAGGATTTGGATAAGTAATAAGCTTAATGCAAGCTTATCAAGTTGGGCTTATGTTCTGTGCACAGGGCACTTATGCAGAACAGGTACCACCAAAAAGCAGTGAAATAAGCACTTAAACAGCTGAGAAACCAAAAACTATCATTTTTATATTTTTCTTTACCAACTAGACTACAATACCTCCAAAGCTTATAATCTGAAACCTACTAATGAACCCACAGTGAAATTCCAAGTTTTATTCAAAAACGACCATTTGAGAATTTTGACTTTTTGAGAAAAACCAAAAATTGACCAAAATGGATTTTGATCTGATTCTAAGCACTTAATATGTTGTTTTAAGGTGTAATGAAACTAACTTGAGCAAGATTAACCACTTTTGAACACAAAATCAAGATTTGATGTCCTAAAAATCCAACAGTGACTGCATACTAATGATTTGAGGAATTTTTGACTTTTTGCTATTGAGAACTTGATTTTATGACTGAAATGAGTTATTTAGACCTATTTAGACAGTTTTCCAACAAAGCCAAAGACCAAATAACCTTTGAATACCATAAACCAAACACACCTTAATGTTGACTGTTTTGAAGATTTTCAAACCAAATCACAATTAGAAACCACAAACTTAAGTCCAGACCTTGTATTATCACTTATTATGACTAATGAAACTTAAAACAATAATTAAAACAACATCAAACTCAGACATGAGGATTATGCTATTTCAACTGTTAAAACAAATTTTTGCAAACTATAAATTGAGAAAAACTAGCTACTGATTTTGAAGTTTATTTTAACTTAACTATAGCTAATTAACATACAAATTCAGAGATATGAGCTTAAAAACTATTAAACAGTAAAAAGCAACAAATAAGCTAAAGGCTTACAAATGCTTCCCAACTGAAATCTGAGAACAATGACCAAGTAGAACTTCCTATAGAACCTCCACAGGTTCACTAACCCATTTCCATCCAAAAACCAGTCTGCATCTGCTTGCTTGCACCTTATCCATGGATTTTTGATTTTTGACTATTTTCTTGGTAATTTTTGGTATTTTTCTATTTTAAAGCTAAACTGAATTATAAATGATTTTAAAAGCTTAAATAAGTTATTATAAGCTTAAATAAGCTTACTGAGCTTAGAACCACAACAATAAACAACTTAAACCAATATTTGAAATTTTACATAAATATGAGAAATTGCATAAACTTAAATACAATATGAAACTTGAATTAAAGGTTCACAAAAGCTTTCTTATAACAAAGGAACTTGAAATACAGAGTTTTTAGATAAAAACATACACTTGAAACTTAAAAATGCTAAAAACGACAATAAATGCTTAAAATTACTCTAGATATTTGATACAATGCATCTTCTCTCCATTTTATAGACTTTAAGCAATCCTCTTTGACCTCTGACTCTTTCCCACCAAATTTGAGCCATTGGATTGGCTAGAATCATCATATCCGTCCACCTTGCATTTTGGCGCCATTTTTCCATTTAGCAGGTTTCATCAATTAATGAATTTGGTTGATGTAATTAAAGGTTTTGGAGTGTATAGGAGTTGGAGGGGACATGGTATGGGAGGGGAAGTTGAAAAAGTGGTGAAACCAGGTCTGGTTTTGGGTATACAGACTTGGAGGAGAGGGAGCTACAGTGACTGGTTTTTGCGCGGTTTTCTTTCCTTTTGACTTTCTTTGACCGTAGATTAATAACACGGGGGTTCAAAAGGGGATGTGACCTGGGGGTCAAGGGCAAAGGGTCAAGGTTCAAGTCCAAGTGGGATGGGTTAAATATTGGATTGGGCTTGCTTGTTGTGTTTTGGGCTTGGATATATTTTAAAGGGTATCCGTTTGGTTTAAATGGTAAACAAGGACCAAAAATGTAATTTCACCAATCTTGAAGGACTGCACTTGAACTTTTTACAATGCTCTCACAAGGACCAAACTTGACTAACTTTGATAAAACAAGGACCCTTTTTTGCATAAAATCTATTTTTAAAGGTCCAAGGACTATTTTTGTAATTTTCCAAAGTTTAGGGACCTTTCTTGCCAATTGACCAAAGAATCATTCAAGGATCATTTTAAACAACTTAGAATACTTCAGGGACCTTGAATGATAAATTTTCACATTTTTGAATTTCCAGGGACTAGATTTGACAACTTTTAAAACTCGGGGGACTAAAACTGCCAATTTTGCAAACTTTATACATTTTTCATCTGATTTTGATATTTTTGAATTTAACACACATAAAACACTGATTTGTGATAATTTGATCATTTTGATGTGTTTCTGAGCGTTTTCAGATGATTTTGCAGTTTAGATTATGTAAAAATGATGAGTTTTTAGACACTCATCATCGCTCATTCCCCATGTTCCGCTCACGAACGCCTTTTGATCATCCCGTTTGGGACACTTACTAATAAAGTGGTTTGGGTCCCCACATTTAAAGCAAGTACGATCATCCTTTGGCTTCTCGTCCTCTTTGCTTTTCCGAAAGCCTTTCTTATCGTCATACGGTTGTTTGACGTATCTACCCTTTCTTCTAAAGAACTTTTTAAAGTCCCTTACCGCCATAGCGTACTCTTCGTCGTCACTACTCGAAGACGAGTTCTCCTCATCGCTTGAAGCCTTTTTGGCTTTAAGGGCAAGAGATTTGTGTTTCTCTTTTACCTTTGAGTCTTCGGAATCTTTAGCAAGGACAAGCTCGTAGACTTTTAGGTTGCCTATGAGTTCATCGAGGGTGAGGATTGTCAAATATTTTGACTCTTCGATTGCCGTCACCTTGGATCTCCACTTTGATGGAAGTGCCCTTAGATATCTCCTAACATGGTTACGGCTAGAAAGAGATTCATCAAGTGCTTGTAAAGATGTAATAATAGTATTAAAGTTAGCAAATGAATGATCTATAATTTCCTCATCCGATATTAAAAATTGTTCATATTGTTGAACAAATAAATCAATTTTATTATTTTTAACTTGTTGGTTGCCTTGATGAGTTACAACTAAAGAATTCCAAATTTCTTTAGAGGTTTTAAGCATAGAAATTCTTTCGAATTCCTTTTTCGGTAAAGCATTATATAAAACCATTTTTGCTTCACTATTTTTAGAAAGCTTTTTCTTCATTTCATCGTTTAGTTTATCATGAGGTATGTGAACTAAATTTCCTTTATCATCATTTGAGGTAGCCTCAAAATCACCTTCAACAATAATGTACCAAAGATCAATATCTTTAGACTTCACATATGTTTCGAATCTATTTTTCTAATATATAAAACCATTAGTTTCAAGTAGTGGTGGCCGTTGCATAGATTGCCCTTCCTTATAATTTTTAGAACCCATAGTGATCGAAAAGTTTTTAAAATACAATTTTATTTTAAATCTTTTATAAACTTAGCTCTTGATGCCAATTGTGGAAAACTAGAAGGGGGGTTGAATAGTTTTGCCGATTTTAAGTTGATTTCAAAAACTTTAGATTCGATATTATGTGAAATCGTATGGATGTTGAGAACGTATAGATCTAATGATAATGCAAGCAAATAAATAAAGTTAAGGGATAGAAAAGACACAACCGATTTATAGTGGTTCGGCTACAAGGTCACCTTCCTTGCCCTACTCCACTCCCCGAGTCACCTACTCGAGAGTTCAAGCACTATGTCAACAAACTCCTTCACTTGGCGGAGAAGCCTTCACAACGTTGCTTACACTTTTTCCGGTACAAAGCTAGATACCGAGTCCGTAGCACGGTGGACCAAACCAACACGACTATTACACAACAAATATGTGAAATATCAAATACAAGATCTTTGCTACAGAAATCTTGCGGAGTGACAAATCAATCAAGGACCCCTTGCTTGGATGACTTGTAGAATGCTCGTGATCTCGCCTTAGAGAAGGACCTATATGAGAATCACAATAGAAAGAAAGAAGAACAACTCTCTAGATCAAGTGATCTATATGTTAGAAGAGAATGAGAGTGTATGAGAAATTTAGTAAGAAGAGGGGTGGGTTAGAATGAAGAAATGGCTCTCTATTTATAGGCAAATTCCTTCACTGTTCCCACGGATCCCTTCCACAAGGGATCCGTCTAGTGTAATCCTAGGGATCCGTGGAACGCTCCTCTTTGCCCATGGGTTTTTTGGTTTTGGGTCATGGGTTATGGGTTGGTCCATGGGTTATATCTAGATTCAATGTATCTAAGTATACATTGTATCAAGTCTCTTTGGGTATGAGTTAAGATCCATGGGTTATGGTCCATGGGTTATGATATTTACCCATCCTAATAAACTATTACAACAAATGCTTAATTACTACATTTTTGTATTTAAATGGCTATATGTAAATGCTTTACAAAACTAACATGTATCATTTATAATTATACTTAAGATAACATTATATTTGTTATCAACAAAACACAAAGAGATCGCAAAATATTAATAAACGGTTTTACGGTTTATTTGTATTAACATCTACCTCTTTAAAAGTCTGAAAATTTGAATTCTATATATAGAGTTACAACTACGATGGCGTCACCTTGTAATTGTAACGCCGTCAGATAGACCGTCATTAGGGTTTCGTCTTGGCCAAGTCACCTTTGGGACGGCGTCACGTTGTGGTTGTGACGCCGTCAGTCTTCAGTCATGACGTCGTCTGAATCTGGATCTAGGTCGTCTGAGGAGAAAAGTCTTCGTGACGCCTTACTCTTCAAAGCCTGACGCCGTCAGGTGTAAAATAGCAATTTCGCTACTGTGCCGTCACAAAATCAGGGACGACGTCGCCCTTTGTTTGTGACGCCGTCAGGTGCATTTCCAGCAGCTTGAGTGTCTTGATCTTGACTTTAGCCATTTTCTTCACATATTCACTCCTTTTCGTCCAAATAAGCATCATTCCAGCATTTTGCCTTCAAGAGACCTAAAAAGTGAAAGGGAACGAAATTAAGCAGTAACGGATATAAAAGTGGGCGATTAAGGGCTTAAATGATCCCTTAAAAGTGTACGTTTTAAATCCTTATCACTAATAATGGTGAAACTTGATTTATAATGAACCATTAATCTTGCGGAATCTTATATGATATTAAGGGGTTGGCCTTACATGCCGTAATGCGTTAAATGCATCCTCGCGTCGAGATTAGCAAATGCAATGGTTTATACTATAATTGATACAAAATTTTAAGTTTGAAACGGAAACGTATTCAACCCCCCCCCCCTCTACGTTTTCCACACTCCTAACGCTTTTGATAAGCAAAAACGCTATAGCATGCGGGACCGACTTTTCAAATGCTTCAATTCTTGTTATTGCATTTTCATATTGTTTTTACTTGATAACAAATTTTTTAAAGTAGTAGTAAAATCTTAGTTGAGTTTACATCAAACAATAAACGTGTGCTTTTTCAGATGTCTTGTACTTTTGTTATAGTACGTTTATTAAAAAAACTACTCGTCCAATATATGAATTTTCAGTTTTGTTCTGATATGGTCGTTTTATATTGTTGTGTTAGTATCTAAGATAACAGATGAGGAATTTTTAGTGGCCTGGTCATAGTTTAGTAATTGGTCTTGTCATTTTTGTCTATCCAATAGTTTTAAACATGTCTGCAATTTTTATCCTATTAGTGGGGCATGTCTATAGTTTATGGGTAGGAATTTTGATATGGCCATGTGGGTGTTAATATGGCTGGGTTGGTTATTCTTTGAGTTTTATATTTGTTGTAAGCCTTAATGGGTAGTTTGTTTCCTTGGGTACCGCTTTCTCTAATCGTCTTGTTTATGAAAGTTGGATGCCTTTGTTTGTATTGTTCGTGTTCCTTTTTAATATATTGCTGCATTTCTAAAAAAAATATATCACTTACAGATTTTATTTTTTATTTTTTTAGATGCCTTGGAATGACAAGAAGCCTTTTTCTACAAAGGAGCTGGATGACATCGTGAGCTCTTGCATTTCGGTGTGTGGCATATGATCATCAATCATGGTAGTATTTAGGAAAGGTTGGAATGTACTTATGTCTTTTTGTATATCTCCTTTCCATTAGCCCAACAAAACACTTGATTGTGAAACTGTGGTTGTCATGTTTAATTAGTGGTATTTAGTATGTTCGGTAGTCCATAGGACCCGTATTAGATTGTTGTAAAACTGATCTTGGATCTTAAATCCATTGGTTTTGGTATAGACCTTCAAGGTTATTATTTTGTTACAGTTTTGTTTTGTTGCTGTTTTTACTGTGGAAATAAAATGTAATAAGGTGTTATTTAACAAAATTTGAAAAAGAAAAAAAATCATAGAGCCAGGTTTTGTAAGGAAAAAACAGGAGTCTATGCCTATTAAAAATGGTTTTTTTTAATCACATAGAGCAAGGGTTTCAACGAAAAAACCGGGCTCTATTAAAAATCATAAAGCCCGTTTCAAAAACCGGGCTATATGGCAATTTCTAATAGAGTCCCTCCCCCTTTATGCCCTCATGAAAAATCGGTCTCTATTAGCCTTTTCAACCGGGCTCTATGTCAATTTTTGTAATAGTGAATGGAAATTGGTTCATATTTACTTTCTTAAAAGACCCTTTTGAATCATTGCCATTTATCAAGCTTTTGCTGATACATTTTTTTGAATAAATATGCACTTAAACTTGTCCATGTTGGGCTTGAACACGCGATCTCTTGGTTTGTTAATCGTTGTTTCTCAAGCTTATTGCTATGGTTTGAAAGTGGCATTGTGTAACCTTGTTAGTATTGTTTTAGCCTGTGGGGTAAAATTTTGTTTAACTCGATGTCTTAAATAAGCCATTTGCTTGTAAAATTGTATGACTTTGGTAAAATGATTTGTTGTTTATGTAAAATAGTTTACACTTTTATATCTAAAATTTAATTCGTTTAAACAGTAATATTTGCCTTTGAATTCGCATTTTTACGTTGTATTGGTCATTTGTAGGGGTGTGAACGGTTCGGTTTGAGTCGGTTATTGGCTAAAACCGAAACCAAACTGAAATATTCGGTTTTTATAAAACCAAAATCATTCGGTTTTTTGCGGTTCGGTTTTTCCCGTTTATTATCGGTTTTGGTTCGGGTTTTCGGTTTTCTCAGTTTTTAATCATTTATATTGGGGTGTAGCCAATTTATACCAACAAACTTTATTTTTGTAGAAAATTAGTTATTTTTCTTTACTTTTTTGTCAATAAATCTAATAATATTTATCTCAGAATTCTACAGTTATACACGTATATAAGAGATACACAAATGCAAGTGAACTTACACATAGTATGATCATTGTCAGATAGGTATTGATATAATGTAAAATAAACACGAACACGAAAAAACAAACATATAAACGTTAAGATAAATATATTATAAATCTACCTAAAAAATTAATATGAATTTATAAATTAGATTTGTTTAATTATTTATTTATATAATATTAGTTATATACTATTATATAATAAACCGGTTCGGTTTGATTTTTTGCGGTTTGGTTTTTGGACAAAAATCGAACTGAATTAAAATTTTCGATTTTTGAAAAAGTAAAAACCAAACCGTCGATTTTTAGCTTCAGTTCGGTTTTTTTGGTTTTTGGTTCGTTTTTTTTATTTTTTATTTTTTATTTTATTTTTTTTAGCCCTAGTTATTTGACTTAACAAAATGATTTTAATGGTATGAATATAAATATTTAATGTTTTAATGACATAGTAGCTACAAATTTTGAAATGCATATTGATATATATTTTGATGAAGTAAATGTTTAAAATTAGTAACTTATGTAAGCTTAGTATTTTTAGGAGAGTTATTATACATACCAAACTTTTTTTTAATATTAAAGGAGTCATCACCCTTCATTTAAAAAGAAATCAAAAGTTAAGATTAAAAGCATTTTATTATTTTACATATTTTTTATAATTTAAATATCTCTCAAATCGTTAATCGTTAAAAAAAATAATTGCACCATCGCGACGAGCATTTCATTATCTTTACTATAGACGGACACTTTGATATACTTTCGAAAAAAGAAAAATAATCATTTTTTTTTCACGTTTTTCTTCTTTTTTTTTCGAATCTGAGATTTGCATGAAAAAATTACATGTGATTAAACACTAATTTGAATATCACATGTGATATTAGTGTTAAATCACACTAGTTATGATAACCGCGCACGCGCGGGTTTTTATATATTGTGTTTTTTTAATAATCGATTACTAATTTATTTCTTTACATTAGACTCAAATATTTTTAAAATCACTCCCGCTTTTTACTAGATTTTTTTCTTTATACTTTTGACACTTAAACTTCTATGCTTATTTTTTTCTTGACTATATATAAGAACGTCTTTTTTAACTATTACCAAATCCGGTATATTTGAGTTTTTTAGTAAATATTTTAAAATAAAATTAATAATAAATAAATAAAATATTACCAAATAATGTATGAATTGATTTTTTTGAAATGAAAAATTCTCACTATGGGTTTAGTTTTATTATATAAAAGATATGATATGTAATATCACATGTTGTATTAGTGTTAAATCACATATGATATTCAGATGTAATATGTAATATCACATATGATATTCACATGTAATATGTAATATCACATGTGATATTAGTGTAATATCATATGTGATTTAACACTAACATCACATGTGATATTCAAATTAGTGTTTAATCACATGTGATTTTTTTCATTCAAATTTCAGTAACGAAAAAAATGTAAAAAAAAAAAAAGTGAAAAACACACAAAAAAAATTTTCGTTTAACGATAATTAAATGATTGTCATAATAGTATATTTTTTCGTTTAACGATTAACGGTTTGAAAAATATTATATTTGAAAAAAAAAGGTTGAAAGTGAGTTTTAAAATTATTGGGATTAATTTCATCTATTAAATCAAATAAAAATGAAGGGAAGATGGAGGTTGTAGATTGATTTTTTGGTATGTAAAAAATGTTTTTTCCTCAAATAATCTTAAATATAATATTTTGAAGATTAAATAAAAGGTCAAATACATTATAAATAGTGGTCGCATTCTAATGATACCCACTTATCTATACTACTTATAATGGAGGGATTACACTCTCTCCTATTTATGATTTTAAGATTTCCTAAATTAGAATTTAAGCAAATACTACTTATAAAACATAATGTACAAACTATGTAAAGCATAATTGATTTTAAGCAAATACTATTTCTTACATAGATACAATTAATACACCTCATCACAAATATATACAACTACCTAAGCACAATGTACAAATACGAATAAAACTAAAAACATACTATTCAACACATACAATTAATACACAATTTAATTCACCCCTTCACCAAAATATACAATTCTTTAACCACAATATACAATCTAATTAAGTTTTCAAAACATAAATCTGAAATCAAGCAGCTCAAAATAAAATAACATTTGTTCGCTGCTCAAAATAAAATAATATTTGTTCGCTGGAAAATTTAGTCACAGGGTACCCGCTACTCGCCGTCGCATCGCGCGGGTACCCTGCTAGTATTTAACAAGATATCGATGCAATTAATTTTCGGTAATGATGTTATACTAGTTACAAAATTTATTGGTGGTATTAAAGACACATTAATTTGCTCTTTACAAAATTAAGCCACACATGCTTGTTGTGTATATATAGGATTTCAAAGTCTAGACACAATTGTGGTTCAAACTTCAAACTAAACTAGAAACACAAAAACATGGATGCTATAAAATTTATGCTCATTTTTGCTGTTCTCATTACATCCAATTTTGTGCATACCAAAGCTTATGGTAAATAGTTATTTCCATCATTGTTGAACATCTACTACCTTAATTTATTCATCTATAAAATAAAGTAGTGTTACTTATGCATTCCTCAATAGTTTTGCATCTTGTACATAAATAACGTATCTTAATTTATTTTTGCATCTTGTACAGAAACTTATCCATGGGAGTGTATCGATTTACGGTGTAAGAATGAACTATGCATGACGCAATGCCATGCCATGGGATTTAAATATGGTACTTGTGGTGATTATGGCCAATGTTGTTGTATAGGATGATACTACTTTCAATTATATGTTTTGATCATAGCAGATCTTTTATATAATAAAGAAATTACATTATTTTGAAGTGATTTTGTCAATTTATTTTTATTGGAAAAACAATTAATATGAGAGCTCGATTTCGTCACGTAAGCAAAATCGTGTGATGTGATTGGTTAATAAAAATCAAAATTAAATTGATTTTTGTCAAACTTTAATAATTTGGTGGATAAATTTGGTTGATAAAAAAAAACACATAAAAAACAGGTGTCAAATTTGTGCAAATAAAAACTTAAAAAAAGGAGGAGGTAATTAATAAAAATTTAGTGGTTGAATTTTTAAAATTTATATAGAGTTAAGTGTAATATTATAAGCTTTCATATTTTTTAATAACTTTGGATTATAAACAAATACTCCCTTATACTTTATACCATTTATATTTTATATTTAAAAAAAATACAATGTATATATTGTTTTAAAATAACAACATATAAATTTGCATAAGATTATAAGTATCAATTTTTTTACTATATAAATTCAATAAGGACTTATTTATTTCATTTTTAAAAGTTTAACCTATATGGATATGAGTTTACATTTAAATACGGCTAAATTACTGAAAACATGAATATAATTATCAAATTATAAGCACGGGGTTACTTTAATATAAAAATAAATATACGCGATTGTACTTATAACAATGACTCATGTAATTCTTATTTATTTATATAAGGATATTTAGAAAAACATTTTTTAAACTTTAAGGAGTATACTTTAATTTTATCAACGCTTATTATGTGCTATTAAACTTGCATCAAGTGTACAACATAATATCAGTAATGAAATTTAAATAACAACATCAACATCTTTGTCAGCTAAATAAAATTAAATCTTGAGTTACCCAACAGATATTTTACCAAATTCTAATGGATATTAATGTATAATGAAAAACTCGTGCATAAGTATTAGTTGTACTTATATCACAATTTTCATGGGCAAATTCTTATATGTGTATATACTGAACTAACATATTAAAATAAATCTGATTTATGTGTAAATTTCGTGTGTGCACGAAACTTATAACTATATAATTATATGCAATTAGCTTTAAAGACATAATATTCAGTATTAATACAGAATAATTTTTTTTGTCAAAAACCCCGTGCGTGCACGGGTATTATAACTAGTGTTAAAATGTTACATTTGTAATCACCGGTGAATGGTAGCAAATTTATTGTTTTGACTCGTCTAGGGTATGTTTGGCAAAACTAGTTGTAAGCTATAAATTGCAAAGCTATTAAAACGAGCTACAAGCAGTATTTTTTTCTTAATAAAAGTGTTTGGTAAATTAGCTCTTAAATGTAATTATAAGATGTAAAATGACATAAAAGGACAATCTATAATTGTAAACAAATGTTTGGAGAGTATATCAGTAATTTAAAGTTTTAACAGCTCCAAAATATTTAAAAAGCTTCACGAATCAGCTTTTCATTTAGGAGCTATTTATTTAAAATAAAAGCTTGAAGTTAATACATCCAAACGAAGCTACTTATTTTACAAGAGATTATTTTTGTAACAAAAAGCTAACAGCTCCTCAAAAAACTTTTGCTAAACAGGCCCTAGTGTAAAGATGATAGCATAAAATATGCAAAACTGTTTCAATTTGGACATCATGCATATCCCTTAGATTGTTTCACAAGCAAGATCATGCTATTTTACATGTTGCTACCAATCCTAGGTAAAAATAACGATCTCTTACGAAGACCCATGCCACCACTATGCAAGTCATCAACTATATTCACTCTTTGCGCTTCTTGCACAACTGGTTCATGATCACTACCATTATCACTCCCGCTTTGTGTTTCCATGGGTTCCTTCCCCTTGAATTCTATGTTGTCCTCTTCTTCATTGTTGTTACCATCCTATGAAGAAGTGTCATTGATGGTATGGAAGATGGTGACACTCTCTTTTGGGAGACTTTTAATAGAAAAACTCTTGATGTTCGTGTTAGAGAGCGGAATAAGGGATTTTGATTTTGGGCTTGTTGCATCTTTTCCTAAACTGTATGTGGTTGAAAGTTTGCGCTTTATACCATCTATTTCTTTCACTAAATCACTGAGTTGTTCCAACACTTAATTGGTTGATGATCCCTCTGCTGCTGCTTTTTTCTCGAGCTCAGAGATTGTTCTATCAAATACTTTCTTTTGAAGCCAAAGGGAACTCTGCAAAAAAACATATAACACTTACTTAACATATATGCGATCATCAAACTTAAAGCAAACCAACATGCCATTGGCCTAATGGTATCAAATGTGTGATTCGGCTTACTCTCTTTCCAAGAAAGTTTCCAAGGTTTTGGTTTTGAAGCTTCTTTTTCTTCCAAAATACGCAACAAAATCGAACCTACAAGAGTTTAAAATAACATGCCATTGGCTTAATGGTATCAAATGTGTGAATTCGAACCCTTAACCTTCACTTTAAGATACTAGTATTCTTGCCGCTGAATTACCACATGTGGTTACATTTATTATTATTTTTGTTAAAGTACATTGGCATACTATGAAAATCTACATAGAACAATAACTTTGTGTTTGGTATGATTCTAATATAAGAAATGCAAGCACTATAAATTGTAACCTTAAAATATAAAGATTCAAGTTGCCATTAAAGAGTTGTAATAAATATTTTTTAATCCTCAATTTTTTATCATTTTTAATTTCTAACTCACAGATTTTTTTTTTTCTTTTCGTAATGTCTACAAATCTAACCTGTAAGTGTTGCATCAAGAGTCACATCAGAACCACAAGTTCGCAATATAAATATTTACTGGCTTACTGCTATAAACTGTCACTTTGCACGGGTATTCGTCTAGACATAATATTTTGATAACGGGCCTAATAAACTAACAACGGGCCCTTGAATGAGCCCAATATAAAAACAACTGGACGTTATATAAAACAAACCTGCAAACAACAAATTCACTGCTCACCTCACTCACCTGACATCCAACACAAAAAAATGACGAAACCAAAACCCAAACTCACCAAAACCGATGACGTCACTCCAACAACCACCACCACAACCAGTCCACACTCTAACGGCACAAATTCAAAACCTGATGACGTCATCACCACCGATAATAATAATAATTCAGTTAACGGTAATAGTATATTGTATAACATACCGATGCAACGAGTGAGTCGTATTATCAAAAGTGAAGATCCGAATATTCGTATTACACAAGAAGCTCTCTTCGTCGTTAATAAAGCTTCGGTATATTTTTAATTTCACTTTTTTTAGCTTCATTTTTTATAAAACTAGTGTGAATTATATTATTATAGTGCTCTATTAGGTTAGATAGTTAGTTTTATAACTAAGGAAGCTCTATGTATTCAGTGCTTCGGTATAACGTGTTAATTGTTTTTTAACCGAATTAGGCATTTATGTTGTGTGAATTTGACGTTTGAATCAGGCGCTTATTGCTTATTAATTTGCTCCATTAGGTTAGCTACTTAGCGGTATTCACTGTTATCGTAGATTCGCACAGCTGTTATGCTATAGCTATATTTCGTTTTAATTAGCTTTATAAGGTTTACAAATTAGTAGACTAGATAGTGAACAGTTTTTAGGTGTAATTAGATGTTATGTTAGCGTTTATTGCTTATTCAGGTGAATTATTGTGCTCTATTACGTTAGCTAGTTAGAGTATTCATTTTAATGAAGCTTCGGTATGTTGAATTAATTCCGCTTTTTAACCGAATTAGGGACTTATGTTGTGTGATTTTTGTTTTGAACAACAGTTTTTAGGTTAGTTAGCTAGCTATTTGCAGTGCTTACCTCTATTCGTAAATGAATCTTCCATATATCGAAGTAATTGCGTTTTTTAATCGAATTAGAGATTTATGTTGTGTCATTCTGAAAAATTATTAGGTGTAGTTAAATGTTATATCAGCGTTTGCTGCGTATTTTTTGTGAACTACAGTTCTCTATCAGGTAAGCTGTATTAATCGTTAACATAGCTTCGGTATATCGAAATATAATTGTGCGTTTTGTTCGTGTCGAATTAGTGAATATATGTTGTGTGATTTTTATTTTGAACAATTTTTAGTCGTAATAAAATATTATGTTAGCGTTTAATGCGTGTGCATAGGAAAATATAGTGCTGAATTAGGTTAATTAGTTTGCTGAATTCACTTTGGAAGCTGTTTTTATCGATAACGTTGCTTCAAACAGATATTAGGTTATAGCTGAAACGAGAGTCATGTTGATAGGTTGAGAAGATGCATCATTTCGTAATGTATGTATTTAAAGTTACGCTGGATTGGGTTACTGGTTTCGTTAGTTTCATGTAGGTAAATAGGTTTTATGAAGTACGCTGTAGCTAATTTCTGTGATGTGTGTAGTTTTAGTTTACGGCAACTGCTAGTTTCGTTTGAGTTTTATGAAGTAGTAGATGAGATTGGCCTGAACAATGTCTTAGGTTGAATTTTATGATTATGTGCCACTTAAGCTGCCGAAGGAATACAATCATTAGCTGTATATAAACGTTATGTTAACATCTGTTGTATAATATTGCCTGCTTATCAATTTTTGTGAATTGTAGTGCTCTATCTAGTTAGCTACTTAACTTTCTTTACTTAGGATGCTATATTCATGGTTAACAAAGCTTAGGTATATTAAATTTTGCTTCCGCATTTTGTTTCTGTTGAATTGGTTATTTAAATTGCTCGATTTTGAAATCGAACAATTATTAGGTTTGTTTAAAGAGTTTCTTAACATTTTTTGTTCAGTATTGCTTGTTTTTGTAAAATGTAGTGCTGTTTTAGGTTAGCTACAAAGAGTCTCGTTTTGATGTTCAGGAAATGGATGAATCCATAATGTGTGTAGTTTAGTTTTGTGTAGGTTTTATGAAGTAGTAGATTAGACATGAAGTAGTTAATGAGATAGGCCGGTATGGTGAAATTAGAATGAACAGCTTTGTGATTAT
The DNA here is from genome assembly GCA_019973895.1 of Chrysanthemum seticuspe. Taxonomy (NCBI): domain Eukaryota; kingdom Viridiplantae; phylum Streptophyta; class Magnoliopsida; order Asterales; family Asteraceae; genus Chrysanthemum; species Chrysanthemum seticuspe. The sequence continues at coordinate 280,520,397 of BPTQ01000001.1, read as the reverse complement.
GTGCAGGTTAAGTTGTAGAAAATCTCGTAATGGATCGTTTATATGTTTTGGTAATTAGTTTTTTGTAGAGATGTGGTATTTGCAGCTTGGAGACTGTCACTTGTCTTTAACTAGTATGACTCAGGGTTCTATGTGGTGCGCTTTTGACTAATTGCCTAATTGGAAGAAACACCCTTGAGACAGTCCGAGAGTTGAGTACTAGTGGTTCTTTTTTGCATATGTTGTCTAGTATCGTTTATTCATGTAAGTTATAGTGCTCTTAGCAGTTCCGTTAGAACCATGGTTGGCTACAGTGAGTAATTGAGCTTGCTACTTTTGCGAATACTTGTGAACTAGTAGTTAGATCGCTACAGTGAAGTCAGATTGAATAGGTAATTACCTTAGGAGGAGGGTTTATGATTATGTGCAGTAAGTTAAAGAAAACTTCCAAGGAATTACATGTATATTTTGATAGTTTGTTTTTACTTCTGATGATTAGTGGTAGTTGCAGTTCAGAATCTTTTAGGGTCCCTTCACATTCTTTAGGTTACAATTATTTTCTGTGGTTCATGAATGATTAAATGCATAATGGAAAGAGAAAGTGTCGCGTTTGAGTTTTCCTAAAGAGAAAGTAGAGCATGATTGTGGAAGTGAGTTAAGATTTTGGGTGCAAGAAAAGAACACGTGACGTAAGTGTGATGTAGAATGTGGGAAGAAAGAAGGAATTGTCAACTTGGAGACTGAAATGTGATAACTATTCTTAGTACACCAAGTTTATGGCCATGTACTTAACGACAGTTTCTGTGGACCAAGTAGGAATGTAACTTTATGAATGTTTAAATTTACCAATTAAAGATTATGAGGTATATCAGTATATTTCATTAATGTAACTATATGATGACATCATATATTTCATTATCTTTCATAGAGTATTTCAATAATCTTATGAGGTATATCAGTATGAATGAAACATGTTTTTTTAATAACACTTCACTTCTTTCTTCTGACTGGACCAGGATATAATCTGGGGTGGTACCAGGCTGGGGTCAGCGTTGGCATCTGCCTGTGCCACCTCATAGAATTTTATGCTTACTGTACTTTTTCTAGAAAATTGTGGAATTATCATTTTTTGTCCCTTAAAAAATTTCTAGAAGTTAAACACTGATACAAATGTGCGTGTGGCCTGATGGTTTGACTGACGTAAATAGGAGATTAGGTATGGTGTTTGAGTGTTTAAGCCTTTTACATGGTGTATTGTTTCTTTTTCACTAAGATTTTAACTTTTTCCAGAACAATTCTTTTCCATGTTTTTCCTTCTTTTCCTTTCACTACTAAACCATATACTTCAAAGTATAAATTTTCTTCTTTTTCCCGAATTAAATTACCTTGAAAGTCTACCACTACAGAACATTAGAACTATCCACTGAACTTTATATAATTCTAAATTAGGCTTTAGGGAAGCGCGAAACTCTGAAAGAGGCCAATCTCCGAAGGGAAACACACAAATTTATACATTGCTAAATGTCTAAATATTGACTCTTGAAGATTAAGAATCAGAATTTGGATTTGGGGGTTGAAACAGAAACAAATCAAAATCAGTTTTTGGGTCAGTTTTGTTCAAACTGAAATCAGTACTTTTGGGTTTATGGTTTGACCCTGGAAAGAAAACTCAAACCTAAGAACCTAATTCAAAACACATTCCTAAACTTTGCCTCTCTTGGAATTTACCGGGTACCACTCATGGCCCCATGTTGATATTGCATGTAGAATATAGGCAAGTTTCATGAGGAGTTGGTGCTTTGGAGAAGGGACTTGCATGTGAATCTATTTAGCAACTAAAATATCTAGTTTCTGGTAACAAAGTGTGAGCGAACCTTTTCTAACTGATTTGAGTTGTTCAACAGTTCTCACATTGATTTGCAACACTAGCTTTGAAATCCTGTAGTTATTCCTTGCTTCAATGATAGCAAAATAAGCTTCAGGGTAATAGCAAACAACAACCATGACCAACTGCGTATGCATCTTGATATCCAAGCTTTTGCAACTCAAGGTTTATTAATGTCTAGTTGTGTTTTGATGACAGCTAAATCATCATTCATTCGACTACCTAATTCCAGTTCATGTGCCATAGAAAAGCTCTTTCATTTGTTTGTTTCGAGTAATCATAAGAAAAACTAAAAGACTACCACATACTGGTTAGCATGGATTTTAGCTTGATTGACATTTGCGTTTCAATGCTCAATAATGTGTTGACGACACTCCATCTTAGAAGAGATATTGATTCTCTATCTCTACCTTGCTAGTGCCTACTTTCAAGGTTCTACTATCATCTGAATATTACTGCATTCCTTGTGTGCAGGAAAAGTTTCTCCAGCTGTTCACGACAGAAGCATATGCTGCTGCTTTTCTCGATCGCAAGAAGCAAATTGATTACAAACACCTTTGTAAGCCCTGTTCCTTACCTTTATCATGAAGTAGTAGATGTTAACTCAGATTTAGCAATTGCTCATTCATCTACTTGGTTGAGTAATGTGGTAGTTCAGCTGTTTTGTTATCACTATCAGAACCACGTGCTCCTTGTTGTTGAAGTACTAAATTAATAGGCTCAAGTTAAATTAAAAACAGATTATCGAGTGTTCGGAAATTCATGATATTAGCTGAGTGAAAATCTCAATTACATTTGTATGCGTTTCTTCAGTGACATAGGTTCTCTTTAAGTAATCTTAGGAACTCAAATGCGGTTTGATATAGCAGCTGAAACAGTATTATTTGTTATTTTGAATGCACTGTGATAGGTATACATTTGGTAACACAATACTTGCAGACAAAATAACACTTCCATTCACACGTGAATACTTTTCGCTATGTGACATTTTTTTTATTTGACGTAACCTGTAATTCTCAAGTTTCTTAGTGCCCCTAATGAAATCTGCTATATTTGTTATCTTGAATCAGCATCTGTCGTTGGTAAGCGGAAGAGATTCGACTTTCTTGCAGGTATGTTTATTGCACCTGAGCTAGCTCGGATTCCTATCTTTTTTTACCCCTGAATTCGTATTAAAGCTTTTTATTTGTGTGTAATTTTTTTTTTCCAGATTTTGTTCCTGAGAAAGTGAAAGCGGAGGATGCTTTAAAAGAAGTACCGACTACCGACTGATCAATAGATGTCAACCGAGTAGCGTTTTTTATTGTTCCATAGGACCATAGCTGTCAACCGAGTAGCCTTTTTTGTAATGTTTGTTAAGAGGACGCTAATTTTTAATTTGTAAAACTGATGTGTATCTTCGGTGTTAGCTAAGATTTGACGATATGATCAACGGTGGTATTTTGTACTAAATTAACCGTTTCTATCTATCTACCTACCGTAGATCTGCAATCACTTTGCAGAAAAACAATAAACTGAATAGGATATAACAAATAAAATAACAAAGATTTTATTATCTAAAAACACTGCAACAAACTGTACTGTTACAATATAAAGAATGATTACAAAACACATATTTTATAAACTGAATACAATATAAAGAATGATATAACAAATTACCAAATAATTTCTCTAAACTTCCACACCATGAAAGTTGAGATTAAAAGTGTCGTGAGTGTTCGTTTCATCGATATCAAGAAGACTATCAAACGAAACCGAATCCAACCAGCTCATATCGAGCAAATCCGAATCCAACCAGCTCATATCGAGTGATAAATCTGAATCTAACACCGCCTCATTATTATCGATCACAACTGAATCACTAGCTTCAGTGACTTCATCCTTTTTCATCTCATCCAAATCCAACAGTGCTGGAATGTTACCATTCATCGTTAACGCATCAGCTTCTGCTAATGCATCCTCTTTCATCTCTTCCAACGAAGAAACATACTCCTCCAACTTCCCGATATCCATCTCATCCTCTTCTTCAACCACCAACTCTTGGTCAAACTTTGGAAACCCTAATCGGCCCGTTTCCACAACGTCGTTTAAATAACGATCAATAAGATCATACTCATCAAACACATAAACTTTACCACCACCGGGTGAGTTAACAAGAATAGCAACCTTGGCTCCTGTCAAAAGACATAATTCCGCAGCTTTCTTGAACAAACCAGTGCGTCTTTTCGAGAATGTCACTTGACGGCTATCTTTTTTCTCGATTTTTTTGATCTCGATCTTTTGTCGACCCTTTGATGTCTTCTTGTTGATCGTAGTGGTGATGGTATTATTGACGATTGTACCATCAAAACTAGCAGATCTTGATGAAACCATTGTTACGTATATGAATTTGTTTTTTTTTTGAGCAAGCATATACGAATTTGTGTATAACTGTGATAGCTTAGTATATTTATTAAAAAACTATGACCGACTTAGGGATCGATTAACCCTAATCGGCTAAACGAAAATTAACGCCCACGTTTTTACCTGCTTGCCGCCTTATTTCAAAATTCGTGGATTTTTTTATCCTTGAAGTTTTATATTGGTCCTCAAAGGTTCAAAAGTTTATAAAATTTGGTAATAATTTTATTGTTAACCTTGTTTAACCATTTATTTTAACTCTTTAATTTGTAGAAATTATGTATAAGGAGATCATCCAACTATTAAACAATTTTTTTTTTTTTTTTTTTTTTCTTTTAGATAAAAAAGTTACTAAAGTTTCTCAAATAAGTTACTATAGTTTCATTTTGTTCATTAAAGTTACTGAACTTTGGGAAGCATGCACTTCGATAAATTTTGTGTTAGTCCGAGTAACCCGAACGTATATTTTTTGATAATTTCAGTAACCTGGGTGAAAAAAGTTTCAAACTTCAGTAACCTGTACTTATATTTTTATAAGTTCAGTAACCTGAGTGAACAAAGTTTTAAACTTTAGTAACCTGAGTGACCAAAATGAAACTATAGTAACTTAGGACAAATTTTTTGTAAACTTTAATAATTTTTTGTACCATAACCCGGCCACTTAAATATCTGTTTGTTTTTGTTTATACCGATTTTGTTCAAAATCTTGCCAGAAATTTATACAATTTTAAAAATAAAGCTAACTTTAACATATCAAAACAATAAAAATAAATAATTTAAATGTAAATATTAGTTAAATTATCATAAATCGCTTTCGAGTAAATGAAGTTGCACTTAAACTATGTCTAAAACGGATTCTACATTTGAATAGTTATTTTGTAGGGCGGAGCCAAAAAAATTTGTTTGAGGGGCACACTTAAATGAATTTTAGAAACTACATTACAAAGTGGTTCTTAAAGAGGTTAAATTACGAAATAAGCCAGATATTTTTTTTCACTACAATTTTTTTCGCTAAAGGGCACGTGACTCTTGTGCCCCCTCCTTGTATCCGCACCGGTTAATTGTGCTGTTTTAATATATTTTATTTAGCTATTTTCTCATAGTTTCAAAGCTTTTCGAGAAAAATTTATCAGGTATTGATATAAACCACATAAATGGTGGCCTTTAAGTTAAATTTTTGATAAATGGTTGACTTAAAAGAAAAAGATTTAATAGTTATAATCTCTTAACTTTATTTGACAAAGTTTCATTCACAACTTCAATTTTTTTCCTTAAACAAACCCTTTACTTTAAATGTTCATATTATTAAGCATTATTTTTTCAATTGCCGTTTAACTAAAACTTTTTATCTTTCAATAAGAACTTCTACTGCTTTTTATCAAAGTTTTATTACTGACCTTGAACATAGTTAGAGGTAGGATGTTAACTCTACATGTTACCAAAATAAAGAATACTTAGTTGTTATTTGGGTGTTGTTGGTAGAACTGATCCGCTGATGTGAACAAGAAAAATAATACATTGAAAACCCAAAAGCTTGTGTATCATGAGCAGGGGGCGGAGCCAAAAAATTTTTCTCGAGGGGGCACGCTTTGATAATTTTTAGAAACTACACTACAAATTGGTACTTGGGGGGGGGGGGGGGGGGGGGGGCAAAATTAGCAAAAAAGTTCAAATATTTTAGAAATTTTACACTACAATTTTTTCGCAAAGGGGGCACATGACCTTTGTGACCCCCTTAAATCCGCCCATGATCATGAGGCATGTCGGTTCGGGTAGCTAGTAGAGTATTGCATGTGTATTTAAATCTCTAATTAGTTACCACATGATTTTTTAGCAACAAACGCCTAAAGAAACGGGTATACACTTGATGGTTTTCTTGTTTAGGTTCGGAGGACGAAAATTTGACTCGGTTGGATACAGGGATATCTTATGATCAATTCTGAACCCTTTCACTGGCACCCCAAATATCTTTATCTGGCGTGGTTCGAACCTTTTGTGAAGGAAATCAGGACGCTTGACCACTAGGCCACCTTGATGTTTACTAAAACTAGAAATTTTGGTATCAAGTAATTACAAAACGCGTATCACATTCAATATGCGAAATACTAGATTATCAAAAACTATCATAAGAACTCACCAAACTCTTACATTCATCATTAAAAACAAAAATTGCACATTAGCACTGCTACATTATAGTTGACACTTGACACCATGGTCAAAATAAATTATTCTACATTTTATATCACTGGCAAAAATCAGATCAAAACCAGACACAAAAGGCACCTTACACAACAATGGAATTCAAAATCAGCACTATAACAGCGATAAATAAACAATTTATTTGAAACCCGAGCTAACGGGTTTTGAGGGTGTAGAAGTTTCGGTACTACTAACTTGGCTATCGTATCCGGGCCTTGTCCAAATCTTTACGTGTCCATCCCGGCTTGCTGTGAGGATAGCTTCCTGAGAGAAGATTAGTCCTGACAGAGGTTCAGAATGAACACGGTGAGCTACCAATGGGGCGAGCTTTGGAACGTCCTTTGTGCTGGGAGCCGGTTGGAGGGTACCCACAGGGATTGCACTGTCCCAGTGGGATGACTGGGTCCTGCTGTACGTAGGTGAACCGCCAGGTGGACGACGAAGTGGCACTACAAGTTCATCCATTGCTAGGTCCCAAAGCAATAGTTGTGTATCCTGCAGAATTTGCATAAGTTCTATTAGTTAAATCTAAACTTAACTTGGTACGTTTCATGGGCGCTAACAGCTATATAATCAATTTAGGATCATGGAAAACAGAAATTGACCCATTCATAATCAATTGGGTCATAATTGTTTCTATGTCAGTTCTTGATATACTTATTTTCTTACCCGTGAAGTAATGTAATCTATGGATTTCTTACTCGTATCAAGAATTTTTTGACCTGATGTATCATTTGAAACTACTTAAACTAAAAGCACGTACCTGACCAACAGAACCAAATCTATATACTGCGTTTTCAGATTCGTCTTCTGAAGTTGGAGGCGACCAATATGAATCAAAAGCAACTCCACTAACCTGCAAGCCATTTGGTCCAAATTAATAAGACTCTTTCTTATTTCTACCGCCTTTACATAATAGAAAATGATCATTTATTTTGGAACAGCGCTGAAGCAAAATTTTACCCATGAGTTGTGACCCTCTCCCCATGCTACGACTTTCCTGTCTTCCATACTCCAAACCTGAACTAGATCATCTTCCCCGCCAGTCAAAATGTATTTTCCATCGGGACTGAAAGAAGAAAATCAAAATTCTAATTTGCAATTTTAAAAGAATATATAAGATTTGAAGAAATTATGTAAATTTTCACATCAGGAATGCTTTTACCTCCAGGCACAACATAGAAGAGCGCCATAATAACTTTTGCCTCCGCATATAAGTTGTTCGTTTAAGAAATCAAATACCCGTAGATAACCTATATAGAAAGAATGATATGAAGAACATAGATTGTAGGCAATGACTGAATTAGATATATGACAGATAGCATATCGATAACTTACCATCTCTACCAACAGTCGCCAAATGTCTTCCATCTGCTGAAAATGAGAAGGCGTTGATCGGACCTTGGCAGATATGCCATCTTGCAATGGGGTTGCTCTGTTTGATGAGATATTAGTTAAAATCTAAAAGAGAAAACTCGCAAAAAAACGAAAGAATACATTTTACAGGTTACAGTTACCAAAACGGTCAAGCAACCAAGGTCAGACTAAGGCCATGGTTCAGCATGCTTCTAAGAACAATAAAACATCTACAGATCTACTCATAAGTACTTCTTGTTGTGACCTTACTTTTTATCTGATTATCGATCTATTCAATATTTAAGCATGATTGCATGTAGTATCCTAAACATCAGATTTCGAAAGTGAGGATATATCCTAGTTACGAAGATGATGAACTTCACATATATGAGAAATTGAGAACGAATACTAACGTAAAAAAAATCACAGTAATCCAGGACATTCTCTAGGTAAAAGCCTACTTCTAGGCCTAGATGGCGTGGTACCAAGTACACCGGAAGTTCCTCAAGTGGTTTCAAGATGTTCCTTTACACCACACCCCACGTTGCCATCCTAACCTTCTTAAGTCATGGTAGTTGTTTTATGTGAATTTCTTATTTTATACCCTTATTTTTCGCTAAATTTCATAAAAAGCCAAAACAAAAAGCGAATTATGGGAGCGTCAATGTGAATTCCACTAGATGGATGTCCACGGAAAAGCACATTAACTTGGCCTAATTAAAATGATGTTATTTCTGATCAGTGAGACCTATTGCGAACCAGATAACAGTATAGAAACCTAATCGATTGCAAATATGTCTTAATATAAAAAAGAGTTGGTCATGTACCCTACTGGAACGTGCATGTGCAACCGAGAATTGGGTTTGATCCTTGATTACAGGGAATGTAGAATCACCAGGACCATCCTTGCTCTGTATATATGAAAACAGAAAATACATGTATTATCAATCAAACACCCCAAGCAGCAGCGAACAATGATAAAAAGAAGCATTTAGGATCAAATTGGGGCTTGCCTTCTCGTAAACATACAAGTTCCCATCAGCATGAGCAGCGACAAAAGCCCCATCTCGTTCAGGTATCCATGCCACACTAGTGCATCGACTGTTGAGAAAAGGCCAATTACTTAAATACTGGAACATTTACTTATAAGTGTGGTCAACTAAATTTACATGATGACCAACTGATCATCACAATTTATGTAAATATTTACAGTTATACACAACTCTAAAATCAACTTAATTGTATGTCATACTTTGTAGTGTTTAATCATTTAAAAGGTATATGACTAGAAAAATGTGGAATGAGGAGAAACTAAATAGAACTACCAGCATACTTAAACAGTCGTATTCACATAGTAGTATTACATATAGTATATTCACAGCACAAAACGGAAGAACCACCATTTTGGTTAATAAATTCATATCATAAAATAGCTTACCTGCTGTTAAGGGCCCCATCTTTGTTATAATGATGAGCACCAACTAGCTTCTTTCCGACATCTTGCAACTGCAGTCTCAAGGATACCGAGTATACTACAGAAAAAAAGTACTAAAAAGTAAGTGAGGAAGCTGATAACCTCTAATAAATGCAATATCAAATCCATTTGGAACACAGAATAGGGGAAAAGGCGTTACCATCTCCCGAGTTCAACCCGATTAACAAATCATGCCCATCTTTTGCTTTGGAATCAAATGCATGACAGACAGGGTTTGAGTTACCAAAAGTGATTGACTTTACTGGATCCTGGAAAATATATAGTCCATCAGTCATATTTTCAATCCTAATATATCATTTATCATTTAAAACTTAAAGGTATTATAATTACCTTTTCTTCCGAAGTAAGGTCTGTAATATATAAAGTATCTCCTACGTTGAATATCAAATAACTCCCTTTTCCATCAGAAGTATTTGAACCAACTGTAGAACTGCTACCGTTACTCAACCCACCCACGTGGCTACTCTTACTTGTTCCACCGTTAGCTTTATGACCATTCCCGTTCCCTCCCACAAAACCAAGCATTCGACTCCCATTGCCACTGCTTCCTAAGATCTTTGATGTCACATATCTTACTCCACTACTTGCAACACTATAGCTTGAGGTAGGCTGCAACGCAGGCGCATTTGATGTTGACTGCGCTGGTTGATCCTTGAGATGTGCTAAGGTTATCTAACACAACGCACATTTAAAGGGTGATTAGTGACTTTGCTAACATTGTTACAAAATGCACTATTACTGGATAGTGATAACTTTCATAATACGACAAAGATTATACGATACTCTCATTCCTGATTCAACAGGCTACTAAAATTCTAACCTATATTACTAATAGTTTTAGCATTTTTTTTTATCAATATTAGCAACTTTTTCAGTGTTATTATCGACAGCAAAAGCTAAATACATCACAATTTCGGCAAATTCTCATAGTCGCTTGCTAGAATCACGACTTATGTTGCCATCTAACGCACTGAGCCCTAAGAACCTACATGTAGAATAACGTTTTCTTCAAATTCGATTTTATATCAGGAAAAGTACTACATTTTACATTCGCATCAGAAATCAAACTAGTACTTCTCCACAACACACACGCGCTATCAATCCTTAACGTAAAGCTAGGGTTTGTCACATCAATATCTAATACACATACATATGATACTTAATTGACCTACGCAACTGTGTGCGATATAACTAAATACCTAATTTCAATGCATTCCCGCAGCGCAAATTTCCCTGTGGGGCCGGAAAGGGATGACTTTTGACGAAATAGGTCTTGCGTTCAATCCCAACTTCCCCGATTCGCAAGAACAGCTAAACTTTGCTTGGGGAAGGGTAGTTGTGGCAATCTAGACCCAAATGGTATGGGTTTATATGAGTCATCTTCTTTACCTAACGGGGTTAGCGTAAACAAAACTCTTAGCACCTCATGTGTCTATTACTCTACTTGGGTCATTTCAAAAATTGTTGAATAAGCATGTTGGGTCCAATCAGGGACGGAACTAGGGGGGTCCCGATAGAATTTTGCTTAGTACCGCTAATTTTTGTAAAAAAAAAAAAAAAAAAAAACACTCAATTTTCTAAAATGCACCCGGTCCCAATGCATTGTGTTTCTAGTTATGGCAATCTAGACCCAAACGGTATGGGTTTATATGAGTCATCTTCTTACCAAACACACCTCATGTGTCTACTACTACTCTACTTGGTCATTTCCAAAATTGTTGAATAAGCATGTTGGGTCCAATGGGTTTGAATAAGCACGTTGAGCACCGGGTACCCACAAGCCATAGAGGGCTCGTGTTATATGAAAAGGTTCTGACACCTCAGCATTTTCCCCTTATAACTCAGCACAAAACACCCTCCCTCGAAAAGTTGGCATTATAGGACACCCCTTGACCCACACATAACCCAATAAAACACAAATGAAAAAAAAAAAAAAAAAACGGATAAGTTGGGATGGCGTCAAACCCTATGGCAGGAAGAGGGGTGTGGGGCTAGCGTTATAGGATGGCACGAGGGCTAAAAGCCACCCACACCCTGTGCTCTAACATCAACGTGCAAGTTACGAGTTTTCGATCTAGACCCATTTGGGGAATGGTTATTTAAACCATAGTGAAATATCTAATATTAGCTAATTTGAATTAGAATAACAATTTAAATCTAGATACACTAATGAATAAAAAGAAATGAATATACCTGAGTGATGGATTTAGCAAGGGCATAAGGGAGGAGATTAGAAGGATGGGTTTTATCTTTATCAAGTTTGTTATATCTTCCTTCTGGTGTTTTGAAAAAGTTTTTTAATCCCACTCCTCCCACTCCTTGTGTGTTGTTATTATTAGTTGTAGATGAGGATGAAGATGATGAAGGTTGAGAGGATGTGTTTGTTGTGACCGTTGAGTTGTTGTTAATCATGACTGGTTATTATAATTTTTATGATGATGATCGGAGGAATAAGGAGTTCATTGGTGGTGGTGGTGGTGGTGGTGGACTTTCTTTCTTTCGAGTTGCAGTTAAATCTGTAATTTGATAATTTCAGTCATGTGTCTTGTATCTTACAAAAATCAAATCCTAATGTTTTTTTTTTTTTTTTTTTTTTTCTTTTTAATTCAAATATTTAAAAAAAAAATTAAACTTCATTAATAAAAATACTTAACATTACAACAATAATTAAAAACTTAAACTAATAAAACGAATACTTATTAAAAACGAAAACTAATAATCTAAGTTGTAACGTTCTTTGATTGCTGCCTTAAGTTGTTGAAGTTCTTGTAGTTGTCTTGCGGGCATATTTGGGTCCAGGGGTGTGTTGTAGAAAATTAAATCTTGCGTCCAGTTTGATTGTGCTGTCAATGCAAGTTGCTGACGTTGGAGCTCAAGTTTCTCCCTTTTGAACTCCTCGGCTCGCCTTGCCCTTGCCTCTGCAAGCTCCAACTCTTTTTGCTTCAACTTTATGTATTCCTCTTCCATATTCTTGTTTTTTTTCCTTACTTGAACTTTTGAACTTGAAAAAGTTCTTGGCCATATTAGTAACAAATGATGTTGGTGGCTCGGGTGCTTTCTTCTTGGCTGCGTCACGACCTTTTGGTCGTGATGCTCGAGTCTCTTCTTCTTCAGAATCATCCACGTCTTGGGGATTAAAAGGACCTTTTGTTGACCCCGAGGTGGTTTCCGAAGTCTTGGATTTCTTCCTACTATTCGGGGTGAATGCAGGCATCTCAACAGTTTTCCAAGCAGAATGCCCTCTCAAAACTTTCCAACACTCCTTCAATGTAAACGCATGCTTGTGAATCACACGGTATTCGTTACAAGCCTTTTCATAGTCGTCTTCGTCATTCTCACCGCTTGCGTGATTCTTTTTTATATTATCCATAATTGCACAAAAGAAACCGACCCTAAAACGAATCCTACCCTTCCATTTGGTCGTTATGGAGTCGTAGGTTCTTGTTGAACCAGTTTCATTTTCAAAGTACGCTATCACCTCATCCCAAAACCCACTCCGGTTGATAGCGTTCCCTCTAGCCGAATTTTCCGACACATGTATCCAAGCTCTACAAAGCGCGACCTCTTCCTCTTTTGTCCATGCTTCGACCTTTTTGGTTGCAACATTCTTGCCCTTCTCCTTTGTAGCCCGTTTTGAACCCTTCTTTGATTTGACGGGTGACGTCTCTTCGACATCGTCTTCAATACGAATAGAACCGTGGTATGAACTGTGCCCCGAACCTTGACCCATCGAAGCATCTTGAGTCGGGTATTGTTGAGACGTGTAGTTTTGAGGAGGGAATTCCATAAAATGATCAAAATCCATATCAAGATTAACACCATGGAGCGGTGAAAACGATTGATTAGGTTGGGAAGATTGTGAGAAATCCATGTTAGGATGATATGACGACCCGCTTGGTCATTGGTTTTGATTGATACTAGGACGACCCGGTGGGAAATATGGACGATCGACGTAAAAAAGGTTTTGATTTTGGTTGGGTTGTGGTAGTCGTGTATCATATTCAAAACCGGGTGCTCGAAAACGAATACCCCGATTTTGTGGTGGTGTTAAACCGGTTAATTCAAACGGTGGATCCGGTGAGAAATTCAAGTTCGGGGAATTTTGGGGAAGTCGGGATCGTCGGTTTTTTGATATGGGAGTTTTTCTTTGTGACATGATAAATATTGATGAGAAGTTGTTTGAATTGTGTTTGAAATTGTATGTTTAAAAATGTGTTTGAGGTTGGTATTTATAATGTTGTAAAAGTGGTAAAGTTTTTAATTTTTTAATTTTTTTTAACAAACGGTAACAATTTTGGCTTTTTGTGGCTTTGATACTCGGTTGAGAAGCCAACCTAGTTCACTCCAACCTTGCCCTCCACCTTGCTCAACCGATCACCCCACAATGGGGCAACCGACCTCGACCGACCACTCAACCAAGTGGGTTAACCGGCCATTGTGTTTAGCCTTATAAGAGATGTGTTATAGATACCCTCCTTATGTTGTCACATCACAGGGTTTTGGTCAAACCGTATAACCCGCGATGCACACCGTACAAGTCAGCGATGCACCTAATCATTGGATACCCTCTCTATGGGAGGGTGTGGATAACTTGTCCCATATTATAATGATGCATTTTACGATTTTACGATATTGTAAAGCAAGACGATCACGATTTTATGTAGAATCTTTGCAAGGTTAAGATCTTGTAAAATCTTGATCTTGATGATAAGATCTTAAGATATAATTCGATTTGATTGATTTTACTTTTTTGAACTGCAAGTTGAAAAAAACTTTAAAGTTATGGATTATAATTTATAGAATCTAAACAACATGTTAATCTTTTTTAAATATTCCACAATCATAATTTAGGACAACATTTTCATAACACATTCATAAATTTTGTGTTTATTATATATGATAATTTGTAAATTTGTATAAGATTACAAAGACTATTAAAAAACGACATTATAATAGTATCTTATCCAATTTTACGATTTTAATCTTGCAAAAACAAAAATAATTAAGAGGAATACCTTGCTTTAACAGTTTGATTTGTTTACATTTACCTAATCTGATATTTTCATAGATGACTTGGCGGCAAAAGGTTTATAACTATGACATTAAAGTGTGTGTGGTTTCGGATTTAATTTTTTTAGATGCAAACAATTAGTTTTTAGAAAAAAAAAGCTTGTGTTAAATATGTGTGACGATAAATTCAAACCCTCGTACTAGTCAAACAAAATATCAAACCATGTTTAACCAAAAAACCATTTACCTTACTAAACACGAGTTATTCACTAAACATGTTATATGAGGTGACTTATTTTTCATCATGCTATTTTGTCTCCAACTCAAACCATTTGATTCTTGTGTTAGGTTTCTGTCGATTTTCATGTCGTATCTAGAATATTCACTACACATCTAGTGACACCAACTTATAAATCCACAAGACTCGTAACAAGTTGGCCAGTTTGACTCGATTAAGTTGAGTGAAACGTTTTTCGTTGACCAATTTGTAAAAGTGAATAATCATGAAATACGATGGGTCAATGGTTTGGGCTTTTAGTCTGATTAGCCCAAGTTCATAACAAGGACAACATAGATTGGACTTTTTGTTGGACTTAAAATTTAGTGTCAAGTAGTGTGCTCAAATTGCTCAGTAAGACAGTAATAAACTTACATCGAAAATACTCGTACTAAATACTCCGTAGTACTGTGCTCGAATTGTTTGTATACCAAATTTAAGAGATAAGAACCCTGCGTTAGTTATGAGTGCAATAATTTATACATTATCTCACATAGTCTATCCGAGTTATCCAAGTTAATTGCTTAACGCTCAAAAACCATGATTGCTGAACAATATACCATTAAACGTGGTACCGTGGTGCCATAGGGCTGGTGTTATAGGAAAAAGTGTTGCCACCTCAGCACTTTTCCCTTATAATACGAGCCTTATAACTTAAACCAAATACACTCTCTATTCAAAAGTTGGCGAAATAGGACACCATCTGGCTACACATAACCAATAAAACACAAATATAACCAACCCAAAAAAAAAAGTATGGCGTGGGCTGGTGGGTACGGCGCCACACCCTATGGCACGAGGTCTGATGTCAGACTCGCGTTATACGCTTGGCTGGTGGTATGGCGCCAATCGGTACCAAGCTCTGTTAGAGGGTAACCAAAGAAGATAAAAATATGTTATAAGCTCGTTAAAAGCAAAACCATGTTTATAGTTTTTACTAGTTTGACGTTATTTTATGGATCACTATCATCACTTTTACATTATTTATGTGCCATTTGATATTCTTTTGCATTGATAATATAGAGACGATTATAAAATTCAGCCGTTCATGAACATTAGAATAACTTATTCTTACACATTTCAGCTTTAATAATGTTTTTAGTTTTATCCTTTACAAGTGATTTACTCATTAGTCAAGATTTTTTTTTATAGAAGACAAATCCTTAACTGTTGTCTCTAATGGTTAGTTATGTGATTTGAAGCCCAAAATAATGCGTAAGTTAACAGTGTATTTACAAAGATTTCCGGCCAAAAATACACGTAAAAAGTTGGTGAAGAAAATTGATTCTTGATATTTACAGTAAAATTTACAATTACTAGCTTTCATTCTATTGTAATTACATTCAATAATCAATTTTCAAATATCTTGTTAAGAGTTAAAATTGACCTTCTAACCAAAATTGCTACTTGATATAAACTTGGCAACTTCCACATGTTGATGTTTCTAACTAAAAAAGCTCCATCACAAAAACTTTTAAATTTACACATTTCTTTCCACAGTTAGTAAGTTTTTCTACATTAAACCATGCAGAATTACGGAGTAATATATTAGTTCAAGTGATACTAAAACAAGATAACCACTTTAGCAATTTTAGTTTCCTTTTTGAATGATTGAATACTATGTGTTTTTAGAGATGTTTTATGGAAAATCTATACAACTTCAAAAAGTTATATATAGGCTCTTTAGATTAAGTGTACTAAAAATGTACATCTAGACGACATAGTAAAGATTCAATCTAACAAAACTTTCAGCTAGACAATGTCGAGTATGTGACGATCGTGGCCTAGGTTTAGACAACATCTTCATGCGTGAACAACCCTTGTTCATGCCATAGTGGCATTTTTGTGGGTGTTTCGGATTGAACATTGCTAGCTTACACCAAGTGCTTATTATAGATAGAACTTGGGATTGCTTACTAGAAAAAGCATCAGGTCCTTGCAAATTTGATATAACCAGGACCGACCTACATTGGTGCCGGGTGTGGCACGGGCTACACCCGATTTTAAGTCACGAAGTGCAAAACTTATCAAAAACTGACGATTTTTGGTGTGGGCAACCCCCAATATTTTCATTTTGCTACTTTCGTTTTTTATAGTATAACTTAGTTAACCCAAATGACAAGTGTGCAACATCCTCTCGAAAATTTTGGGTCCGCCTCTGGTCATATAACCACACAATCGGTTTTATTAACCAATCCAAACACGTGCCCATTTCAGTGGTCCTTACATATATGGCTTCACTCTAGGCTCGATGGAACGTTTATTTTCATCACGATGGTTTATTTGTGTCGTTAGCTAGATGGTCAAGATTGTGCCACATTGAATTATGAAATTGGGACGTCTGATCCCTCGGTAATTTTCCTTTCTTTTTTTGTGTTAACATGGTTTTCGTACATGTTTTTTGAAATATTTGCAAAGTTGGTCATCCTGTCATCCATTTCGTATACATTTCAAGATGAGTATATGTTGATATTTGTACTCAGTGGTCAAGCATTGATCAAGCATTCTGATGTCCTTATAATATAAGAGATATTGGGTTTAAAACTCACCAACAACTGAACATGCATCTTGGGAATTGGGATGACTAACAGGGTAAGGGTTTGGAAACAGTCACAACGATACTATAGTTAACTCGCGTACATCTGAGTTAAGGACTCACACTCTCTGGATTAACTCAATACGGAAAACCTCGTCTGTTCACTGATATCATATATATGTATGTAATCTTTTTAGTCCAAAACAAGATCTTGCAAAACATGGTATGATCAACCCTTTAAACTTACAATTGAACCGGTTTTATATCAAAGTTGGTTTTATATGAACATGGATTCTAAACTTTACATGATATGATCGACAAAGGTAAGGTCTTGGTAGTCAGTCAAATCCTAGTGTTGCTTTTTATGTTTGTGAAATGGCTTCATTTAGGCAATCAAACTATAACCTGTTACCGTACATTCATTGTTTGAATATTGTCAAATTTTTGGTTTTGTTTTAATATCGGGCAGTGTCCAATGAGGATCCGGTTAAGAGTAATATTAATTCATTGTTAATTGAGATTACACATGACCAAATATATCTAAGCACTTAACCTAATACTTGGATTTGAGCTTAAACCAATACTGATACAAATACATCTCTAATTCAAATATAAGTCCACTGACAGCCCCGTAATTGAAGTGGGAGTAGAACGAACACTAAAACTGTCTCGAAACTCATACAACAAAGCGGATGGAAGATCCTTAGTGAATATGTCAACAAACTGATAACGTGATAGAACATGCAACCTACGCACATGTGCAGCAGCCTCAACGTCCCGAACAATATGTATGTATATCTCAATATGCTTCGTGTGTTGATGTTGCACGGGATTAGAAGATAGATAAACCACACTAGGGATAGAAGGTTATCACAATAAATGATCATAGTGGAAGAAAATGATGTGTGAAGCTCACGTAAGAGATTACATAACCAACAAGTCTCAACAACAACGTTGGCAACACCGCAGTACTCAGCCTCAGCACTGGAACGGAGAAAGCGTAACTTGACGCTTATAGGACCAGGATAGAAGGTTGTTGTCAAGAAACACACATTACCCAGAAGTAGACCGCCTAGTGGTAGGGCAACCAACCAAATCAGCATCAGAATATGCAACAAAATAAGATGTGGAAGAAGAAAACAATTGTAAACCATAACCCATAGTGCCTCGAACATAGCTTAAAATGCGCTTCAGATCCAAAAAATAAATCTCACGTTGATCATGCATAAATAAACACACCTACTGTTCCGCATAAGAAATATCGGGATGAGTAAATGTAAGATACTGAAGAGCATCTGCTAGACTACGATACAAAGTAGGATCCTTAACTGGGTCACCATCGATATCCAGCTTAGAAACAGTGTCAACTGGAGTAGTACAAGGATTACATTTGAGCATATGCGTACGCTCAAGAACCTCATAAGAATATTTCTCTTGAGACAAGAACATCCATGCTGAAGAATGAAAAACAAAAATCCCGAGAAAATAATTAAGCGGGCCAATGTCAGTCATAGAAAACTCCTAATGAAGAAAAGTAATAACACATTGTAACAATGTTGTAGGAGAGGCAGTCAAGACGAAAACAACATATACCAATAAGAAAGCAATATTAGTCCCATGACGATATATAAACATCGAGGAGTCACAATGACTATGATGAAAGCCAACACTAGTAGCATATCTCTGAAATCAAGCCCGAGGAGTCTGCTTTAGACCGAAAAGAGACCTCTGTTAAAGACAAACATATCAGGATGTTATGGATCCCAAAAATCAGGTGGTTGATGCATATAAAGAGTCTTAGATAAACTACCATGAAGTAAAGAACTCTTAACATCCTGTTGATGAATAAGCCAATATCGAGAAACTGCAAGACTAATACCAGTACCAATAGTGGTTGGCTTAACAACCGAACTAAAGGTCTCATCAATATCAACCTCAAACTGCTGCAAATTACCTTTTGCCACAAGACGAGCCTTGTAGCGACTAAGAGAACCAACTGCTAAATACTTATACTTGAACAACCACATGGAACGAACAATGGTTGCACCAGATGGACAAGCCATAAGAACGTAAGTATTGTTTTTATTTAATGCATTATATTCATCAAGCATAGCCTTTCGTCAATTAGGATCATTAAAAGCCACACTATAAGACTTAGGAAGAAGACTAAATTTAGACACATTTAAAGTAAAACGTTGAGTATGCGTCTATTAGAGCCAACATGAAAACGAGTAACCACTGGATAAATAGAAGTGTGATTGGGATTGGGTGGATGTGGAGGATTTGGTTGGGCAGCGAGAATTGGGCCAAAAGCGGGTCGGGCTACAAAAGGTTTCAAGTGGACTTGCGAACCCAAAAAAAGGCTTCTTGGGGCCTGTGAAGCCGAACCGGGTGTGGACTGAGGAGTTTGGCAGAAATTTTAGGCATGGCGGGCTGGACGATAGGTCATGAGTAGTTGAGGACGAGGGGGAGTAATTGGGCTGGTATCGAGCCATTGGGTAATGTAGTCTTATCAAAAGTGACATGACAAAAAAGTATTATTTTGTTTGTGGCAAAGTCAGGACAACGATACCCATGATGACTTGTGAGGGACACCTATAAAGATAGAAGGAGTGACATGAGGATCAAGTTTATCATTAGTCAAAGAGTGAGAATACATAAAAACCCAAATATGCGAAGAGTTGAATAATTGGGGTGAGTCTTGTATAAGTCAAAATGAGGGGTTTTATTATTAATTGAGGATGAGGGTCTGATGTTTAAAAGATAGGCCTCCATGTAAAGTGCTTCGACCAAAATATTAAGGGGTAGATGGGCTTGAAAAGGAAAGGTACGGATGAGGTTGTTAATGATATAGATCATACGTTCGGACTTCTCATTTTGTTGAGAAGTCTTAGGGCAAGAAAAATGTATTGTAATGTCCTTTGTGGTAAACAATTGGTGTAAAACATGATTATCAAATTCACCACTATGGTCACATTGCAAAGTTTTGATATCACAATTAAATTAATTTTTGACAAAATTTTGACAAAGCATCAGACTTATTATGAAGAGAATAAACCCTTAAATAATGCAAAAAATGATCAAAAAACAAACCATAATATTTAATACCCGTAGCACTCGGAAGTGGAGAAGTCCACAAGTCCAAGTGTACAATATAAAAAACAGGCCTAACAACATTTTCAGAACTAGAAAAGGGAAGCCTCAAGTGTTTGTCAAGCTGACAAGGATGACAAACAATAGGAGACTTCGTCTTATTACAAGAAATACGATTACTAGAAATAAGAGACCACAACACTTCACTTCCCGGATGTCCACGTCGCTGGTGCTACGTGTTTTGACTGACAAGAAAAACTTGAGAAATAGGCGATGGCTTTGTAACATGATGCATGTTACCCGTATTGTCACATCCGAGGAGGATTTGATGTGTCAAATTATCCTCCTCAGAAAAACCAAAATGACCAAACTCAATAGAATAATGATTATCAAGAAATAACTGACGCACATAAATCATTTTTTTTTTACAATATCAGGAGTAACAAGAATATTATTTTAATGAAGGGGTCGAAAAGGAGTTGAAATATTACGATAGCCGGTGTTAGTAACGAGAATAGACTTCTCGTCACCAACATAGACAGACGGATAAATGAATTTATTAAAAATAGTATTAAGATTATTAATAGAAGAGTTCAGATGAGATGATGTACATGTATCCATATTCCAGTTTGGGTTGCCAGGATCTTGCAAGGAAATCATACTAAACGCCTGAGGAAGTAAAGTCTCATGTCCAGTAAACACTTAGAAGCAACAGGTAGGCCATTCGGAACATTAGCACTAGGACGAGCCATCGAAGCCGGATGTGAATGTTGGGTTTGGGCCTGGTATGCTAGTGGCTGTTGATGGGGAAATGTCCAAAAACAGGTGGAACAGTGGGCCTTGAATTAGTCCGCTAGGCCTGTCCAAGTTGTTGGGCCACAGTTTCAAGCATCTTATGTTGGGCCTATATGAGGGGAAAAATCTTAGCATGTCCCATAGTTGAAGTAAAATTTGCTTGTTCCATGCTAGAGTTATATTACCCAATATGTAGAGTTTTGTTGTTCGAATCTATTGCATGGCCAACATAAGGCATGTTTTGTTGACTTTGACATAACGAGGAGTTATTGGGTGAAGGAACATGATCCGAACTATCATGCATAAACCTACACACGTTAAAAATCACGAGCAAAATTAAAACACACCTTTGTGTGAGAAGAGGAACGTGAATCAGGAGTGTCACGACAACGATTAACTTGCGAGGTACCATTCCCGGCTATAAGCACCGTATGAGCTGAAGGAGACACATCTTATTTTCTTGGAGTTAAGACACATATCTTCGGTTGTGACCATCGAGCGAACTGTAGCAAGATCGAGAAAGAGATCCCAATGAGAAATTATACCGGCCACGTGAGTAAATTTAATACTCAAGCCATTCATGGCATACGTGAACGTGACCACATCATCATTACTTAAAGGCGAGCCAAGAGCATTAAGCAAAGTAACAATGGACTCAATCTTTTGAAAATAGCATCAATCGTACGATCACAAAGTTGTATGACACGAAGTTCACCTTTTAAAGTAATGGTACGTGTCCGTTTATTATCAAGAAAAATACTTTCAAGAAGATCTTAAGCATCCTTAGCGAACTTGTGATTAGCCGTGACAAGCCTACCTTGAAGGGTTTCAGATAGAGTTAGAAAAATTCAAGATTTAACTCTAGAGTTCGCTTTTAGACACTCCGCGGTTCAAGGATTCTAACTAGTTGCACTAGAAGATGTACTTGTGATGTGTTTTAACACATCAAAAATTTCACAATGATTCTCGAAGAAGTAACACCACACAACATAGTTTGCTTTGTGTACATCAAGTTTAATGAAAACTTGATTAGTGATTGAGTTATTGACATAGAGTTTATCGGTAGGTGATAGGGTTGGGGCAGAGGGAACATCGTTCGTTAATATGAACGAGGGTTGAGGATAACCAAAAAAATCAAGCAGTCGACTACTTTGAAGTTGACTAAAGGATAACAAAAAAAAAAAAAAAAGGTGGTCGACTTTTTTATAGCCGCCTAAAAAAAACAAAGAATTTGAGACAATCGAATTTTTTGTAAGTCGACTAAAGACTGTTGTTGGGGTTTTACTTGATACATGTCAAGTATCTATTATTGCATATGATTTGTTATTGACTTTTGTGAGCTATGGAAACAACCAAACAACCAAGCAAGCAGCAAAGCAAATAAGCAATTGTGCTGTGGAGGTTTTTGTTTTGTTGATGTCGTCTGACGAAGCAAGTAAAGATGACAAATTTTGGATGAAATTTAGTTTAGGATTTTATACTCGATATCATGTTTAGGATTTTAGACTCGATACAAATACAATTCTAATTTACATACCAGTCCACAAACAGTTTTAAGCACGGATGAAACCAGGACCAAATATGACCGGGTGCATCAGATTTTTGAACCGTAATATTGGAAAAACATTTTGGTGGACCGGATGGATTTAAGATTCATTTAAGAAAATCGATGTTTTTTCAAAAATTAACATTATATCAAAAAAATTCATGAGATTCCGAAAACTCGCGGGAAACCCTGGTTCCGTCTTGGGTTTTAAGCCCTTGCACAACCCAATTCTAAACTCAACAGAGTCAGCAAGATTCTTTACATAAACATAGAAATGTAGATTAAAAAAAATAAATTTAAAACTTATTTATAGAATGAAAAAGTAGTACAAATTGAGGATTGTGACTGAATAAGGGAAATAACAGAAAATTGCAAAAAGGTTTGAGTGGGGTTCAGTCACAGACCAAACAGTACAAAGGGCAGGAACAGTGGTACATGCAGAAACCATAAAAAGCTTTCCATAAAAGACATGCAAATGCAAACACTTCCTTTGTTTCACTCTCTTTTGTCTTCTCCCTTTCTACCTGACACTTCACAAGACTACCCCCTTATCATATTTCTAAATCATTTCAATAATCTTTATTTTATAAAAAAATGTATCAGTATTTTGTAGTTACATTTGGTTAAGAATCTTATGTTACAATGCTCTTGGTAAAGATTTAAACACAAATGCCGCCTACTACTTAGAAACTACAACATATTGAATATATTAGTAACATTCAAGAGCAACATATCAAGGTGTGTTAAGTGGTGAAACCAGGACCGCAAGTGATGAGACGCACAATTTTGTTTGGAAATGTATATAAGGGGAAAAAATGGAAAGAAAAAGTACGATTTCATTAAAACAACAGAGTTTACTCGGTAGTAAACATTCACTTTACTTATTAGGACTAATTAAGCAAAAACTACCGAGACATGGTGCACATAGGAAACTTCGTGAATTTTTACGAAAATCAGCATTACGAAGCAAAATCTCATCGGATGCCATTACACCCTCCTAGTTCCGCCCATGAGGGTGTTCATCATTCATGGTATTGTTTTTGTTAATGATGTCTATAGGGCAGCTTACATTCTATTAATGTACTAAGAAGCTAGGATAAGATATTTATAACAAGATACAAGTAATAAGTGGATCTTGATTCTATTCGGACCAATTAGGGTAAAATACTTTGGAACTATATATGCACGATCCAGGAGGTTGAATTATTGATCTTGCCTGAAGATAGATCAATCAAAACCACTTAAACAAAAAATATATATGCACATGCATATAATCAGTCATTGTAAAAACACGGGGACCAGGGAGCGGGGCTGTAGACGACGACAAAGGGGAAGAGCCGAGAAGGAGAGGGTGGAAGAACAAGCCAACAAAAGTTCCAATAACATTAAATCGATTAAGGCCCATGCATGCTATTCTTGGATCGGGTTCGTAAGATTGTTCGCAGCAATATATCGGCCCCGAGGGGTCACGATTATGTTTTCAGTAGAATAGGGTTTGCTATTCAGAAAGGGGTGACGGCGCAGCTTGTTGCCCGCTTACCTACGTACCACCTTGATGTAAATCCCAAGAAACTATATTCTAATGAAAATAAGATACACAAGATCGTACGTGTGACTCAAATGAGTTATTTTAGACATTAGTATGCAATATAAGTTGAAATGGTTTAATTCAAATGAGATGACTAACGGTACTGGACCTAAGAACACAAGTTATGCCGTTATGGGATGCAGTTTATTACACTAACGAAGACTTGTAACAAAAGGAATTAGGGCAAGGCGCACTTTTTAAAAATAAGTATTTTTGACAAAATTATACACGCTAAAAGGATAAGAACTTTCAGCAACGCCCTAATTTTAGCGACGACATTTGTCATCGCTAAAGCGGCAACAAGGCCGACTTTTTCAGCTTAGTTTTTTTTTGTCAAATGTTGACCGTGAGACCCACATAAAATCATCGCTAAATTATTTTTCAATTTGTCATATTTCTTTTAGTTATAAAAACTTTTTAATTTGTTTTTTGTTTAAATGTTTAGCGACGACCGTCGCAAACGTATATACCAATAAATTCTTTTTATTTTGTAGTAAAAACATTTTATAAAAGATAAAATACTGATTTTTCTTAAATAAAGATTTCTTTAAATGTTTAGCGACGACAATGTCGTCGCAAAACGTATATCCATGTTTAACTATTTTTGTTTTATTAAGAAAAGAAAAATATATAAATTTTCGTTTCTATCCCACTATTTTGCTTTATAATATTGTCGTTGCTAAACGTGTATTCCAAGTAAGTTTATTTTGTTTTATAAAAAGATATTTTAAAAAGTTTAAAAACAATTTTTTATTAGGAATATACTTTTAGTGAGTCGTCGCTAAAGGTGAATACCATTTAAATACGTATTTTAAATTTATATATTTTTGTTAAAATTAATTTTAAAAATACATAAATTAATATATTGACAAAATTAATACTTTACTATTTATGAAAAATTATTTTGGTGGTTAAAGTATGTTTAAGTTGTAAAGGTTGTTAATTATTTATCCTCGAAGACAAACACTAAAGCACATTATATGGTTAAAATGTATGTTCGAAGATAAAAACCGTTCCACTTTCATATTCCATATAAGAAATACTTGAAAAATACATACAAATAACTAAAATGTACGTATGTGCGTTCTCATCACTATAAAATAACTTTAGCGACGACAGTGTCGTTGAAAGTAGTTCATTTAATATATTAAATCTCTTTTCAAATTATTTAAATACTAAATAATTTAAATATAAATTATATCTAGCGACGACATTATCGTCGCTAAGTAGCTGCGGGCACTTGTCAAGAGTTATTTTTGAATAAAAGTGGGCCGCACAAGTCGTCGTTGAAAGCTTTGATGCGTTGTCTCCTAAATGTATAGCGACGAAGCTTCGGAATCGACCGTTTGGTGATGACTTTCCTTTCATCTTTAGAGACGAGTTTAAATCGTTGCAGCGAGAATGAAAAACTCGTGTGTTTTCAAGAAATTAAACCCGCTATTTTTTTTTTTTTTTTAAATTCTGAGATTTACCAAATGGGTTAAGTGGATGGCTATGTAGTGGGTGACCAACTTTGCAAATTTCGTAAAACTGTTTTCGTGCATTATTATAGATTTTTTTATTGGTCTAATTAAACTCTAAACTCTACATAACGTATTTAATAATTAATATATTGTTAATTATTCTTCATCTTTTTGAAGATGAAGAATAATTAACAATATATTAACATTGTATAAAAGAATTAACATTAAAATAACCTTTAGTTTATTTGTCATTAAAAAAAAATATATATATAAAAATAAAAATAAATACTGTTTGTAAAAATCTCGAAAACGTTGCATTTTAAAAATCTTTATAATTTTTCTACGTATTGCAACACAATAACTTTAATTGAGAAAACAAGTGCAAATAATGCTCAGGGTTTAGTTTCCAAAGTAGCAACGAACTTTTTTTAAAGTTTTGTTTTGATACGTGAACTATAAAAATTCATTAAATATAAAGAATTTTCATAAAATGCTATGATATGCATTATTTAATGTGTTGTCGTATGAAAAATTGACCCGTGTCACTATTTTTAACGTGACAATACATTAAAATATGCACGTTAACTAAAAAATTTATAAAAGTTCGTTGCATTTAATAATATTTTATATAGTTCACGTATCTAGACAGAACTTAAAAAAAAAGTTTCCGAGTTTTATCAAGTTAGCACGTACAAATTTGAACTCTTATTACATGCATATTATTCATTCTCGCCAAGTGTTAATTTAATTTGATACAAAATTTCATCATAAGTTGTACACGTTAAGGTTGATCATTTGATATTTTAAATTATATATAACAGATATACTTGAGAAATTTTGTTTAGACATCTGTACCATCATGAATTCAAATACAATCAAAAACTATAACATCACAATTAATACTTTGACGTTGCTTCCTAGTGCGATATGATGCTTCCTAATTTTATAAACTCTCAGAATATTTAATGCATATCATTAACAATTTACTATAATGCTTCTACATCAGCATTTATTTTTGACATGATGAGAATATCATGTGTATAATATGTACGTAGCATGTGACAAATTAAAAAGTGTAATATAGTAGCAGTCGTAAAAACTTAACCAACTTTTGTGTCCGTCACTAAAAAGTGAATCATCCAAAAAAACGTAACTAAAAGAAGACAAAGTATCACTAAATACAATTTCTTGATGCCAAAAGTACGTGTTGCGCGCTAAATTTCGATATGATGTTCAAGTAGTACTTACCATGTTCCGGTTCTTTTACTCATGATTCCGATTGAATTGTTGGTTGAATCCCATTGTCGAAGAAGCGAATTTGCTTAGCTCTTGTTGTAAAGTAAACGATACACCCCTATCGTTTCTAGCAACGCCCAAAAAGTCCCTTGTTATTTCCCCGTCGCCAAATTCATTGTTACCACTTCCTTTGCCTTGTGTCGATCCATCCGTGGCTGCAGCTGCCATCATCATCATTCTATCGCCATTTCGAGGGCTTGCTAAGTTTGAAATAGTTGTACTCATTAGCCCAAAGCCGCTATCGTTTCCACCCGAGTTAGTACTTCTTGTTGACCCCATTTGAGCTGCCTTTTGGAGAAGCGCGGTGGCTGACATGTTAGCCACCGCTGGCGGTTGTTGTGGGGGTAGAGTTGAACACATGAGGTTGTTTTGAGAGGTGGAACCACCAAAAGTATTAAACATTGAGTTCATCTGCATTTCTTTTTGGTTCTCATCTTCCTCTTTTAAAGATAACCCTTGTGGTAAACCATTGTATCTACTCAACCAATTCACCATTTCGGGTGGTAGCATTCCACCATTATTGTTGTAATTCGAACTCGATGCCCCCAAAAACGTCGGATTGTTAGGGTTTTCCAGTTGGGAATTGTTTGCATTGTGGTCTAACCACATAGGAAGTCTTGGTTTTGCACCATTTACATCAAGATTACCCTCTAAACCACCACCAAACACACCTTGAAATTGTCCATCACCACCACTGCCACTAGCACCATTCATCATCATCAAATCATTACGAAAGCCGATATTTGCCATGTTTGGAACCATAGGAAGTGTTGTCATTCTTGAATTTTCTTCCATCAAAGCATCACAAAATGCTCTATGTGTTATGAAGCTATCCTTCCTGTTTTAACATACACAAACATGCAAATTTGAACACATACAAATTAAATCAAATATGAAATAGTAATTAAACTACTCAAATTGGAACAAACAAACAAACATGGCCCAAGCAGTACTAGTTGATATGACTTGAAAAACTGTATACTTACCTTGAAAATAGGGTTCCACAATCGCATTTGTACTCTCTAGTACCACAAATCTTGCTATGAGCCTTCCAATCCGATTGAACCGCATACTTCTTCGAACATTTTTCACACTTCCACTTCTTTTCGCCATGTTTTCGGCTAAAATGCTTCTTAACTCCGGTTAGATCTCCTAAAGCACGAGACGGGTCATGGTGAACACACGTTTTCTCGGGACATATGTATACTTTCTTCTTTATCACTTCATTTTTGTTTCTTTGCTTCAACTTCCATGGTAAGTTGTGTCCTCTTCTATGAAGCTGCAGATTTTGGTCTCTCTGAAAGCCCTTGTTGCATATTTCGCATACGAATCTGTTGGTAGCCATTAGTGAAGTGGGAGATAAGGCTATCACCTCAGCTTCCGGATCTATTGGAGAAAATTAAAACAATCACTAAACTAATTAGATAAGCACTTTGGATAACATTTTCAAACACTCTACATAACACAAGCAATAAATAATAGTGACTAATAAGATATGGTACTAGTTTACCTGGATTACCGGCTTGGTTACGCTTTCGTTTGCCTGAAACCGAAGAATTAGGGTTAGGGTTTGGGTTTGTGAGAGGGTCATCTTGTATGAAGGAAGTGAGGGAAGAAGGAGGTGATGAAAATCCATCATTAGACATCATCTTCGTCGAATCTTTAAGAACTAAAACCACAAATCAAATTAAGAGGTGAACTACAAAAGTGCTAGCTTCTATATAGTTGACACGAAAACGAGCACGAACACAAACACAAACACGGACTAATGATTATAACTATGCTTGATGCAACATGAGTGTTCTTGAAAGATGAAAATAACCCACAACAAGATATCTTTTATATCGATTTTCGAAGATGAAAAACTATAGATTATGGTAAAGGGTGAGCAAAAAATAAGCTTTTAACTAGCTAGATAACTTAGATGAACATAAACACATGAAAACTATGATGAAGATTGGAGCTTAACTATTATTGAAATATGAAGATAACCCTAACAAGACATCATTTCTATCAAATCTTGAATAGATGAATGAAAATGAAAAGATGATGGATGTAACTTAAGTGTTAAACAAAGCTGAAAAAAACTAGAAAAAGAGAAGACAATCCATGGATTTGAGTTTTGAATCAAGTTGATGAGTGAGAGAGATTATTATTGTTCGTCTTTTTGCCTTTGTTTGAATCATATATATCGTTAAGAAAAAAACATACACATGATGGCTACTTGAAAAGAGAATATTTTCTTATTTCTCTCACACACATAGGAAACACACAGAGAAATGAGGGCCTTATCTTGCAAGGTTTCCATGTACATGCAGTAGGCAGCCATGGACTCGATTTGACCACATCTTTTTAACTTACAATATCGGGTTTTTGGAATTTTAAAATATTGTTTTTAAGTCACATATATACAATTACAAACAATTACAAAGAGTTGTATTGTATAGAATTGTAATGTATGTATCTAGCTAGCTTACATATAAAGGTCAAACTAAAAAAATGTGAAACTATAGTTATATTGGTTACTAGTTGATCACTTGGAATTTGGAGGTATAGCTAGGAACCAGATTTATTTCGACGTCAAACTACGGAGAAAAATATCTTTGAGAAAAAGCACACTTGAACAAAACAACATGATTCTTTATCAAACTTGATTTCACATACAAATAAGATAGTAAAACCTCGTATGGTTGATTAGATCCGATATAATGAATTCTTGTATAACCATGTTGTGATTTTGATCTGCCATCTTGCTAGCTTATACATATACATACAGGATTTGTCTTTCAAGTGCCCTCAAAGCACCGGTTTAAGTGATTAAATAAAGAAATTTTAACTTTATTAATTATAAAATCAGAATTAATTAAAGTAAATTATAAAATCAATTAATGTGTATTGAATGCATTTTTCAAGTTAAAGAAAAAAAAAGTTCGAGATGAATTAATGTACTTTAAACAATGCCCTGAAGACACTTCTTAAACAATCCCATACATATATAATCCGTTATTATTCACAAAACTAATTAAAATATCATACATCGAATATTGTCTACAATTTCTTGAACCCATAACAATAAAATCTATTAATCATATTAATCATATACGTTTTTTGAAATATATTTAGTCACTTGTGAAGAGTGTTAAACCGTTTTATCCGATTAAGTGAATTCTTCTTATCTCTATTAAATTCCAAGTAATAAAGATGTTTAATACGTTGAAGATGAAGTCAGCTAGCTTCCTTATTCTCTTCACCGCGAAAAAATGACGTTTTTTAGAACCCATATGATGGTTCGAGCAACATCATCAAAATGATTCTACTGTTTGAGTATACATCGGATCCTCTAGGTTGATAGAATCACTTGAGCAATAATGAAATGTGTCTAAGTTAGAAGCTTGTGCGAGTTGCAGAACGAGAAATTTATTGTTTAGGTATTTTCTAAACTTTAGTAACTTTATATAATCTATGGTTTTCTTTAATGTGTAAAGATCTACTAGATTTCAATATTTAAGTAAGGATGCACACATCAAAGTGTTTGTGCCTATATTGAATTCAAATTCTAATCTTCTTCTTATTAGCATAAGAGAAACGAAACCTCTCACTCAAGTGCTTCGAAGCCGTTATTTTTACTGCTGCTTGGGTTATTTGGAATGCAAGGAATCGAAAGATATTTTCAAGGAATCGATCATACCACTAAGTGGGGTTTTTGCGAGGTCCAAAGACACTCATTTTGTTGGATATCAAGTCATGGTAAAGTGAACCTTAACTAAGACGAGTGGGTTGCGAATCCATTTATCTCTTGCGTCTCTAATCGTGCTCTCTATTAACTGGTGCGTGTTTTTTCTTTTTAGTTGTATCCATATAGCTTCTCGCAAGAGGATTTTTGTGATCAATAAAATATTTGTTGCTTCAAAAAAAAAAAGGGCGAAATTGGCGATTATCTAAAATCCTAAACCGACGACAAAAAAATCTGATCCTTTAAACTTTAGCATGCATCGATCATGCTTTGGACTATGATTTGCACTCGTGTAAAATCATTTTTCTTTACTTGATTCGTTGTTTGTTTCAGTTTAATCGCTAGGGTTTCTAATCGTTTTTATGGTTTTTCCTTTCTATTCGTTTCTAGGGATTTTAATTACTGATTGATTGATATTTAATCCTGGTATTTTTGGTTATGATTGGGTTGTGAGATTTGGGGTTTCTGGGTAAACCCTAATCGACTTTACATCGGTTTGGGTTTTATATATATCTTGCTCGCTCGTGTTGGTTTGGTTACTTGCTGTTTGGTTTTGTTGGCTTATTCGTTTTGGTTTAATCGTTTTGGATGTATGTTTTGATTATGGAGAAAGGATTTTTGAGTCAGAAATGGCGATTATCTAAAATCCTAAACCGACGACAAAAAAATCTGATCCTTTAAACTTTAGCATGCATCGATCATGCTTTGGATTATGATTTGCACTCGTGTAAAATCATTTTTCTTTACTTGATTCATTGTTTGTTTCAGTTTAATCGCTAGGGTTGC
Source organism: Chrysanthemum seticuspe (assembly GCA_019973895.1). Taxonomy (NCBI): domain Eukaryota; kingdom Viridiplantae; phylum Streptophyta; class Magnoliopsida; order Asterales; family Asteraceae; genus Chrysanthemum; species Chrysanthemum seticuspe. The sequence continues at coordinate 280,488,960 of BPTQ01000001.1, read as the reverse complement.
TAATAGTTTTTATGGTTTTTCCTTTCTATTCGTTTCTAGGGATTTTAATTACTGATTGATTGATATTTAATCCTGGTATTTTTGGTTATGATTGGGTTGTGAGATTTGGGGTTTCTGGGTAAACCCTAATCGACTTTACATCGATTTGGGTTTTATATATATCTTGCTCGCTCGTGTTGGTTTGGTTACCTGCTGTTTGGGTTTGTTGGCTAATTCGTTTTGGTTTAATCATTTTGGATGTATGTTTTGATTATGGAGAAAGGATTTTTGAGTCAGAAATGGCGATGGAGTGGTAAGGGTGTGAAGGAGAGGCAAAGTTCGGTGGTTCATGATTCTGCTATGGTCAATAATCATGTTAATATTGATTCCGGTAATTCTTTTAATGTTAATAAGGACTTGGAGCATAATTCTGTCACTATTCCAATGTTGAACATTTTGGGTAATTCAAGTGGGAAAATTATTGATGAAAGTGTTGATTTTGCTAAGCATCCGAGTATGGTTTCATCTTTGAGTAATGATGGTACTGATAATGGGAATAACAAGGACTTGAGCTCTGTTGCTGAAAATATTTAGGAGATGGAACGCCAATTGTTGGAGGGTGAGCGTGTGCTAGTGGGACATGATGGGTTACCTGTAAAGAAGGAAAATGATCAAGTTATGGATCCTTTTCCAAGCTTGACAGACACTTTTTGGTACCCCTAAACCATCAACCAATGTTGCTACTGATGGTACAAGTGATACTCTGAATGGAACGGGGCCTTGTTCCTATACAAAGTGCCTATGGTGATCCAAGTAAGAAAGTTGATAACTTTCGTACTTTAATCGCCTCGACTAGGAATGGGGCTGATGTTGATGTTTCATTGACATCGGTTATGGAAGTTAATGAGCGGTTTAGTAATTCTATCTATGGGTTTTTTTCTTGGCAAACGAGTGGCATATCTGGTTGTCGAAAATTATGTGAAGAACACTCGGAGTAAATACGGCCTGGTTAGAATAATGATGATTTAGAAAGGATTATTATTCTTCAAGTTTAGCTCTAAGGACATAATAGATGCTATGCTGGAAAATGGTCCATGGTTAGTTTTTAATGTGCCATTAATTCTGAAGAAGTGGTCTCCGGATGCTAATTTACTGAAGGAGGATGTGTGTAATGTCCCGATGTGGGTTAAATTCCTTAATGTTCCTAATACTGCTTTCACTGAGGATGGGTTGAGTGCTATTGCAACCAAACTTGGTACCCCATTGATGTTAGATTCTTTTACTTTAGTTATGTGCACGAAGTCATGGGGTAGGTCAATTTATGCAAGAGCTATGATTGAATTACGTGCTGATGCGGAGTTGAAATACTCTCTTGTGGTGGTAGTTCCTAAATTTGAGGATTGTTGGTATGCTATGAATACTGTCCATAGTGACTATGAGTGGAAACCGCCAAGATGTTCTAGTTGCAAGGTTTTCGGCCATGTTTCAAATGGATGTCCAAAGAAACCCGTCCCGGTTACTACGAAGAACATCACGATCACAAGACAAACTGTCCATGGAGTCCAAATTGGTTCAAAGTCTCAATTGGTTTATAGACAAATAAGACTGGTACGACATAAAAGAAAACAAAGGTAATGAATTCTACTAATGATGCTTTTGTTCCAACTACCTTGAATTCTTTTGAAGTTTTAAATGACGTAGTGGTCGTGGATGAAGAATGGGGTATTAGAACCTCTAGTGCACTAGAGGAGAGTTAAGTTGAGCATATGGCGAAAGGATAAACATACGGATATGCCTAGTAGTAGTGCGTGTAATCAGCCTACTATTAAAAAGAAGATTCTGAAATCGAAAAATATGCCTATTACTTCAGGCGTGGCATCTACCATGACATCTAAAAAGGTTAATGAGGTGGTTTTAGAGGAGGATAGTGAAAGTGAAGTGGAAGATGTGTATAATGAAACTGCAAAATTTATGGCATCTAAACTTTCTAAGGTTAATGAAGGGATCAGTAGTGGAATTTGAGTTGGAAATTCTAGCTTGTACGAACAATAGAAAGAGAGTTATGAAGTGGACTAATAAGGATTAAAAACGTACACTTTTAAGGGGTTATTTAAGCCCTTAATCGACCACTTTTATATCCGTTACTGCTTAATTTCGTTCATTTTCACTTTTTAGGTCTCTTGGAAGTAAAATGCTGGAATGATGCACATTTGGACGAAAAGGAGTGAATACATGAAGAAAATGGCAAAGTCAAGATCGAAGCCACTCAAGCTGCTAAAATTGAACCTGACGGCGTCCCAATCAAAGGGCGACGTCGTCCCTCTATACATACTTGATAAAAACATGCACCAGACAGCTTAGTGGAATTTTTGCTCATACAACCTGACGGCGTCAGGCTTTGAAGAAGAAGGGCGTCACTCAGACTTTTCATCTCAGACGGCCCAGATCCAGAATCATGACGACGTCCCATTTGATGACTGACGGCGTTACAACTCTAAGGTGATGCCGTCCCATCGATGACTTGGCCAAGACGAAAACCCTAATGACGGCGAGCTGACGACTTTCCACCTATAAGGTGACGCCGTCGCACTTGTAAATCTATATATAGAATTCAATTTTTCTGCATTTAGAGAGGTAGACTTTTGGAGTAAAAACCCTAAACGTTTGTAGTCCGACTTGGACAGTATCTTAGGGTTCCAAACCCTATTTTACACATCAATATAAGTGTTTTAATCCAAAGTATCATTATGTCTTCCATTGATTGTGTGTATGCTTGCTTGTTTAACATGTCTAGCTAAATTACTTGTGTGTTTGCTTAGATCTATGAAACCTAGTTATTAATTATTGTTAGGTTGTCTCTTATCTTAATTATAATTGGCTTAGGAATGCAACTAGGCTTTCGTTTTGTTTAATGCTTGAATAATTTTTGTGAAAGTTGGCTTATGAATGAAATAGTTTAAGGACTTGCGGATTTTGTAGGCTAAACCCAAAGGTAACCTCAAAGAGTTAGGGCATAGGCACACCCTACGACCTTAGGAAATACAACTCGTTAAGATAAGGTGTGATAATTCAACCATCAATAAAAGATAACTAGGGAGTAATAGTATTTAGGTAAACACATTTTTAATCATCATACGAGCACACATCAAATAGACATAGCTACCCGTAGTATTAAATAATTAGATAGTAGAAGTAATCGGTAGAAGTACCACCCCCAAATCAATTTCCCCGAAATTTTACCCTTAGCTTTCTAAAAAACCAATAAAAGATAAAAAAGAATCATCCTCAACCCCCACCTTAGCGTAATACATTTCTTGCTAGCATTCCTATTCCCTTAGAGAACGATATGAATCTCCGAGGCTTACCCAATACTACACTACAACGATTAGGTTCACTGCCTAGGTGGTTGAAAAACTTGCTCGAAGAAAAGGAAGTTCCTTTGACCCCGAACGCGCATCATGGACCCATATGATGATATTGATTTCGGTACTCTTGGTGATACTCTTGGCCTTACTGAAGACCAACTGCCGTTTGCTAATATTTTTATATAAATCTTTGTGGTCAAATTAGATAGGCGTTTATAGTTGTTGATCATAAGTTTGGTATGTCATTCTTATAATAGGTATGATTTGAAGCACAAATGATGCGTTTATTTTTTCGCATATGTGACGAGTTAAGATGTGATATTCACCCATGTTTTGTACTTAATTAGTTTTTGAAATAATAAATTATTTACCAAGATTAAAACTCTCTACCCAAAAACATAAGAGAAAGGATATGATATAAAGAGACATAAACGTGTTTAACTTTTTGACCGGATATATGCGTCAATTATGCATTGGTTTTAAGTTTTAACTGTGAAATCCACATTTTCATACACAATTAATTAATACCAGTTATTATTATATATTTTTTAGTCCACTTGAGCGCATATATGTTTATTGTTAGATCTCTAACACTTCCAAATTAAAGCTAATTTGACTAATTCATAAGAACTACTAGCATTATCATATATATAATACTAAAAAGCGTACATATTGTATGCAAAGCAAGCCAAGCCAAGCAAGCATTTAATGCAAAGTTTCTTAACTTGGCAGAAATAGTCTCTGAGGTTCAAGTGGCGCTGCAAATTAAGTCCAAACATTAAATGTAAAGTTTCACAACTTGGCAAAAACAGTCCCTAAAGTTTAAGGGGCGTTGCAAGGTAAGTTCTGTAGAATTAATTGCTAACTATAGCAACCTGGCAAAATTAGTCCCTAAGATTTAAATGTCGCTACAAAGTAAGTCCTTTAAAGCCAATCCCGCTGCATCGCGCGGGTTTCCAGACTCGTATATGACTATAAAGTGTTTTAGACCATAGTAACCGAAGAAAAATTACTATACAATCGCTCAAGTGTTTGCTCATAGTCGAAATTACAGTTAAATTATAAGGGTTACTATTATATATTATTGTGTAGATTCTTTTCTTTCTATATTTGTATTAAAGTATACTACACATATAATAACCGGAGCTTTACATGTCTACCGTTAAATATATATTTATATTGCGAAAAGAATGATGGTTAGGTTAAACTTCACAGTCAGTCAATTAGTTGCTAATATAATATCCACACGAGAGGCTTATAATATTCTGATCACCAAAAGTAAAGGAGCCCACTCATGTGAAATACAATAAACTTTTTGAATCCATGTTTGGAATAAAATCAGCTAGACATAATTAAATTGTAGTAAAGTAAACTAATTCAACAATTACTGTAGATGTTTAGTATCAGACCAGCGAGTGTAGTGACATCACTGTCATCTAGAATCGGTTTCATTCACTTCATGTCAGCACAACATCGAGAATAACATTGAACCACCAAAACCGCACACAAAGACACATTAAAAGCAACGTCGTTCAAATGATGCTGCCAATAGAACTAACCATGAGGTCCGTGACAATGAGGTGAAGGGTGGGATGACGTTCGGTGTAATCCGATGACATTGAGATGATTGCATGATACTACGTGCTCTTAAAGCTTTCTACTATACCCTTTAATTTGTTTGTTTTTTTTGTTTATAATGCAGTGTTGCAAAAAAAGGTCTACAAGGCCGATTAATCACCGATTAGGTGCTACAAGGCCACCAACCTTGCCGATTTATGTAACTGGGTCAAACAAGTAGATCAACCATGGTCAACGACGATCAACGGCGGTCAATGGTGGTCAAACTTGCCGGAAACCGACAAATCTTGTCGAAAGTACCCAAAACTCACTGTAAACTTATTATGATCACTTATAGTAACTGTCTAAATCAATTACAAGTTGTTTTTTAGAAAACATCTTGCCGGAAATACATAAAACTTGCCAGAAATACACAAAACTTGGCAGAAATACCCAAAATTTGCCAAAAATGCCAATCCGGTTAATCACCGATTAATCCCGCCTAGACCGATTACAAGCTACAAGGTGGTCGACCGCCCGACTACCGATTCATGATTTTTGCAACCTTGTTATAATGACTTAAAATTAATCTCTGTCTTTTCAAAGTTTTAATCCTATGTACGAAACACTAATTACGTACAAATCGGTGATCATCATGTTTGCCCTTTTATCATAGTTGCTGGACAAAATACTATAATTATATTTCATGACCGTGTCTTGTTGTCGTAATAGTTGTAGACTCAAGTTGAATATTGGACCTGCATGCCTCAAGTATAACTTATTTAAAGAGGCTTATTATTATTATTATTATTATTATTATTATTATTATTATTATTATTATTATTATTATTATTTTGCAAGTCATTGTCAAAAGTGTTTCAATTGTATAGGACTATATAGAACAAGATAACAAGATAGGCAACATCACTTTACATTCGATAGACGACTTGCATCTCATTTACGACGAAGTCCGTCGTCGTAGACTAATAAATTTGGTCTTGTTTTGTTAAATTTTGATGTTTATAAGTATTAAAAACTGGTTTCTTAAAAATTATAAAACTCTTTGGCCTAGTAGATTGCAAATTGCAAAACCATGCAATTTGTTTTCGATGCCAAGTACAAATGTACAATGACTTTTCTTTTTCATTAACATTGCCCAATTGTTATGGATGCAAAAAGTTATGGGAAAAAGTGACAGACTTTTACAGCTTTTATCGCAAAAATGATTGTGCTATAATTGGGTCTGCATCAACTATTTTAGTACCCTTTTGCCAACCATGAAAATTTATTTAACACGTATGATTTTAGATAAATTTGAATTTAAAATTGTTTTAAATATGTTTTGCACTGCAACATTCGGCATTATTGGCAAAGACATTTTTAGCCATTTGCCGAATACGTGTTCTCGCTAATAGTAATTGGTGATGACATGTCATCATATGAAAGTACTCATCAAAAGATCGTCACTAAAACTATTGGCGAGGACTAATATGGGTTTCACCGACGACTACGTGGAAGTGAAACCGACACAAATTCTTAGTCAAACTTCTGAACTCGGGCTCACAGACTGTTGACGAAGACAAGTAATCGCCAATATCTGTCTTAAAAAACGAACTTTTTGTTAATTAATCTATTAATTATATAATTACATTTATTAATAATCAAAAACATTTAGCAGTATAATACAACTTGGGCCCACATGGTTTTGGCGAGCAAATGTCTTCGTCAAAAACCATCTGCACTTTTTTTTGCAGCAAATTGCTGATTTTTGGTGCATGTTTCCAAATTTCGGTTCATAAAACTCGATCACTTGAATATATTCGTAAGTGACAAGACTTGCTTAAGGACAACGATATATTCGTATTTGACTTGCGTAACTTAAAAGATATTGTCGCGTATATGGGCTCTCAATAGAATTTAATGAATTGCGATAATTTTTATCGATCGAATAGAAAGACCTTCGATTTATACCACTTGCTCGATTCTTATCATTAAATTCTCATCTACCTTTCAATCTTAAAGAGAATGCAAATAAATTTTTTCATATACATGTTAATTTATATGTTTTTATAACTTAAATAATGTTTACAATTAAATTTAACATAATTTATAACTTAAATAATGTTTACATTTAAATTTTTTCATAAACCACGTCATCGGCTTGATTTAGCTACTTACTAATCTGTTAAACAAATACATGATTAATCAGTCAATTTTTTGGCGAGGACATGTCCTCGTCGAAAGATTGGCGGGAAAAATGAGAAGGAAATGAATAAAGTATAGCTAATGGTAAAATAAAGTCAACATAAGTCAGTTTTTTGGCGAGGACATATCCTCGCCAATGACTTTGATCAAAATTTCTTACTTCTTTGACAAAGTCAAAGTCGGAAATCGAGTTTTTTTTTTTTTTTTTTTTTTTTTTTTTTTTTTTTTTTTTTTTGTTTGTCGTTTAGCAACATTTGGCGAGTATATAGTGCTTTCGCCAAAAGTCTCGTCGACCGTTATGTCTATTCTTGTAGTGTTGATTTCGTAGATATTACTATACAAAAGCAACAAGCGACCATGGAGGATCAGTCTATGTTGAAGCAAGTGAGGTAGCAAGCTGTGAATCTTAGACGATTATAGCACATAATACAATTTCATTATTGCAAAACTACACGCATTCCACAAATTCTCTAATTGGTCATGCGTGCATGTAACTGTGTTCCCCTTCACGCTGCAAACGACTTTTTAACTTTTTTGCAAATTCTATATGGGTGTAAACTTTTTAACAAAAATTACCTTCATAAGTTCCATAGTAATGGACTAAGGATTCGGGAATTTTTTTTTTTTTTTATTTTTTTTTATTTTTTTATTATTTTTTTTATTTTTTATTTTTAATACGTGCTTAGCTTAAAACCTATGTATCAATGTTTTATTAGTTTGTGAAACATTGATTTCTTTATGTGAAACCGACATGATATTGTCATGTATATCTAAGTGTAAAACTATTCAAATCACTAGACTTCCAAATTATATTTCCAACATTATAGAAATCAAATATTGTTTGTCATTAAACTATACTCCATATTCAGAGTCATGAGTAACAATACCAAACTTTAACTTTACCGATAATTTGAAATAGAGAATCATATCAATGTAACTTTTTTTTGGAAATGATAACTATTTGTTTATGAGTGCTTGCAATATAAATCTCGTAAAAATGTAGTGAAACTAATTTGTACTTCTTTCGTCCTAAAGTAAATGTCTATTTTTTTATTTTAAGATATTTTAAAATAGATATTCAATTTGTGTTTCAACCGATCAAAAATAGTTGGTAAGAAAAATATTTGACTGGTGGAGAGTTTCATTAGTGTAATTTTTAAAATTTTTTTGTAAAATAAAAATAGAACATTTATTTTGAGAAGATGGAATTGATGATAGCGAGAGGAAAATACGTTGCCGTCCGTGAACAGCAGTGACATGTGGAATTCGAATTGGATTGGATTTTAGTGATATGTACGTGGTTTGGGCCCCACTTCAAAAAAATTATCTCAAACTTTTCTGTAGATATCATCATGGGCTGGTATATTACATGGGCCCAAGTGGATTAGGTTGATTTTTATTTTTATTTTTCTATTTTTTCTTTTTAACTTAAATATTTAAATCAGCCTAGATGAGTAAATGACTAATGTTCCATTAGGTATGTGGGTTTCGGAATCTATCCGGTTTCGGAATCAAAGGATAGATTCCACATTCATAACTATTGTTTGGTTACCTGAAATGGTATCAAAAATTGATATTGAAACTCGTAGGTTTATTCCTTGACAAAGAGATTGGTTTGTTAGTAATTATCGTACGGGCTCATATTCTTTTTCTTGCATCATTAGTCTTCTAGTTATTAACACACAACATATTAGTATGCTTCTATGGAAACAAGGGTAACATAAAAAATATAGTAGGTGAAACAAAGGGTTGATTGCACAGATTAGACCTTTAAAAAAATGAGTGATGCTAGAAAGAAAATATGTAATTTGATGATAAAAAGGGTATCATGTATAAAAGGACAAATACTATCAGATTAAATATTTTAAGATATCTCTAATCTATACTATCTGTAATGTAAAAATGGTCAATCTTAAAAAGTGAAAAAACTTAATTTGGTCAAACTTAAAGTATTTTAAGAAGTCCTTACATTATTTTCAGAAAGCATATGCAAAGCTAGAAACTATTAACACACTATTAATACACATCGAAAACCGGGTCACTTAATGTGACAATTTGTAATTTCAGGTCATTTCTCAAATTTCACTATTCATCTCGGGAATTTACTATTCATCGGTTACTATTCATCAATTTTGAAGTCGATTTGATATTTTGAAAGGTTATTTCAAAATTTTACTATTCACGAAACACTATTCATTGCCGGAGAAAAATCACTATTCATGATTCATTATTCATCATTTTTCGTAAACTAAGTTTACGAGTATCAAATTCGCGTAACCGTAATGGTTTAGCTGCGAATTCATGAAAAATCATTGAGGATACTTCATATAGACTAGGATTAGTCTACGTATCATTAGTAACATCATCATCATATTAGTTCATGCACGGGTTTGCATATTTTATTTAACATTTATTTTCCTATTAAATAAAAGCTATCGCACGATCATTTATTTTGAACAATTGATCCAAAACTTACAAAAATTGTCCTAATATATTTTTATACTCATTTTAAGACAATAAAAATTATATTATTAGTTTACCCGATGTTTTGAAATTATTTTGTATATATATTGTTATATATTTATATTTACGACGGTTTTCGTAAATTCTATTCGATAAATATTTATTCACTCAATATTTGCGAGAAATGCATTTTTATAATTTTTACGACTTCGATATATTTTATTTTGTTTCGTTAAAATCGATTTCTAGCTAACGCTACACTAAATACCTAATTATATTTACAAAATATACATTATACCTACACTTAAATACATTTAACTTCAAAACTCATCCAACCCCCCCCCCATATACACCTTGGCCGGCCACCTTCCCCCCTTAGTCACCACTTTCTACAAATATCTTACTAGACTTAACACATATTACACTAGACCAAGATATTTACTTACTTCACCAATTATTATCCTAAAAATAAAACACATACTACACTCAGTAAAAGGTGGAAAAAAAATAAAAACTCTCTCAAACCCTCTCTAGAATTCGGCCAAGATCAAAACCAAGCAAGAATCACAAGATTTTCAAGGATCAAGTAATTTTACAAACACTAGATTACTTCTATTTAGGTTTTGAAATAAAAACCTATGATTATTTAGGTAACCTAGTTCCATAAACCTCATCATCATACTAGTAAGTATTTCATGATCTTTATAACTCTTTCATATTCATACTTAAGTTATTTCATCATTTTAGTAAGAAATCATGCAAGTTTCATGTGTATATATACCACTTTTATTGTTTTTGGTACTTATTATTAGTATAAATCATCCTATAATTAATCCCTTGAAACATATCATGGTTGATGATGTTTAGGAACCCATGACACCCTAAGAAGGTGTATGGTAGGTTTAGAATAGATTTGGTGTTGATTTGAAGTGATTGAAATAGGGATGAGTACGGTACCGGTCCCGTATCGAATTAGTGGTACCGATTTTTTTGCGAGCATAAATTAGTGGTACCGATACCGTACCGAACGGGATTCGGATACCGGTACCGGTATCGGTACCGGGAAATCGGGTTTTCCCCGCATTTTTTTCAGGAATTTCCCGATTTGGTACCGGTCCCGTACCGAATTAGTGGTCCCGAATTTTTTCAACCTTATTTCGTAGTCCCGGTACCGTACCATATTCAAGAATCGGTACCGTTTCGGTACGGTACCGGAACGGTTCCGGTTCGGTTCCGGGATTCGTTTCGAAATGCTCATCCCTAGATTGAAACAAGTATTACGCAAGAAAAACCATTTTCGACAACTATAAAATAGCTTATGTTCGTTTTTGTAAAATCTAGAAAAACTCAGCAGGTCATGAATTATTTTGGGCTAGATATTCAGAAAATATACTTTAAAACGAAACCGTGGTCGCTTGAACGGGTTAAAACGGATTTATAACGAAGGAGATACGCTATTTTCAAGTTTAGCGGCAAAAACAATATTTTCAGAAAAATGCAAGCTGTCAAGAGTTTTTTTAAAGGTCTAAAAATGAGTTTAAACATTGTCTAAATGAGTCGATTTGTCAAAAATATATTAATATACATTAACACGAAGCTAAGGATATATAAAATGTAGAAAACGGACTTATAGCGACTAAGTTATGCATGTTTTAAATAAGGATATCGTAACTATTTTGTACAAGTATAACACTTATATATTTTCTATTAGCCAAACTAGTTGTCGCTAGTGACCATGTTTGGGGTCGTTTTTCATATCGATAGAATGCTTTTGAGAAGACGATGTCTTCTAGTAAAAATGAGTTCGCCTATTCTACTTTCCAAAATGTTTAACCGTTTGTCAAACGGAGGTATAATGAATATTTTACGATCACTCAAAAATTGGTCGTTTTCATTAATTGTCCAAGTGTAATATTTTTCGACGAAAAGATATAATTTCATAATAAATCACTAAATGACTATTGTAGGATATCATTTCAACGTAAGTACTTGTAAAGTATTTTATAACATGATGAGATATCATAAACATATATTTCGGCGATAAACTCTATTTTCAAAAATGCACAAGTGGTATGAATATTATATGAGTTTGCATGCATAACATTAAATCATGACTTATATTAGATCATATCATCATTAATAGGTTGCGGTTAGAGATTGCGCCTCATTTCAGTGTATCCACTTTTGCCATCATATCATTGTATCAAGTGAGTTTTCATAGCCCCGTTTTACAAGTTTATACATTATTTGAAACCTACGGGGGAGAATACATTGCACATCATTTTTATTACGATCCCAAGTATATCAAATTCATTTACATTGCTTAAGTTACCTCATTGCCAATTGAATATCCCCATTTCATAATCATGAACCGTTAATTCCGGAAGAAGCGAGGGTGAGTGAATAGATCTATTGATGGTGACTCCTCCATCCGGGTTGGTGGTCCCAACTGGTCAAATGGATGCATTTTATTTAATATCATTATTTGAGTTGTTTGGCAAAACACTTTGTTGGGGCGAACATCATGATCAGTCTAGCTTCGGTGTCATGTGCTTATAGCAATTGTAACATTTTTATGTGACATATTTGTCATACATGGCCTATACTTGTGGTAGTCGTATAAAACATTTTCATCAACTCTATGAACTCACTCAAACTTTGTGTTGACACTTTTAGCAATGTATTTTCAGGTATCTAAGGCATATACTTCATGGCATACATAAGGAGTTATCATAGAGTCGCGGTGACGACGCGTCTCACATGGATTTTATGCACTTTAAAACATCGTTTGGATTGTAGCAAACTTATTTCCGTACATGTTGACTGTCATTTGGGACCTATACTTTGTAAACTCTGATTATTTTACTCAATCAAACGATGTATTTTCCAAACGACACTTTAGGTCGTTCAATATAACTATAACTGTGATGCTATGGTAGTCATCCCCCAGGAATTCCATTCCGCTGCAAAACAGGTATTTTGGGGGTGTGACACTTAAAACCTGGCGGGTTGACCCTGTTTATTTTGACCCGTTTTTCGATCCAACCCGGTGGGTTGACCGGATTAATTTTACCCGTCTTTTTAACCGGAACGGTTCAACCGGTTGAACCACCCATGTTGAAACGAGTTTCAAAACATTATGTTTAGTCTCTAAATCCTCAAACTTCTATTATTTTTCGTTTATTACCTATAGACTTTTTTTTATCACTACAACTATCTGCCGCTATAAATCCCGTTGCTATGCACGGATACTCGTCTAGTATTTTTAATGCATGCATATGCTTTACTTAAATTATACTACTTATAATACATTTCTCTAGTGGTCAGGGATGGAACCAGGATGTTTCGCGAGGTCCTGAGACCTTTATAAAAATTTTCTATGTAGTTTTAATTTTTGGAAAAAAACAACGATTGTGTTAGGAATCAGAAATTCCATAAGTAAAAGAGTCGGTCACCCCAAATATTATCTAGCCAATGTTAGCTCGCAGACTTGTCATTATTTACGTTATCTATTAGATAAGTAGTAGCGTAGAATAGTTTAGTGCAACACCGTGGAGGAAGGACGGGTCTTTACCCATTGTATCCCTGATCCACAGGCCGTCAGGAGGTCGTTTAGTTTGTAACCTATAAATACCCTCTACCTTGCAAGGTAGAGGGTTGGATGTTCTTTGGTAATCTAATATTCCACAAGTTTCTCTTTCTAGAATATCCCACTTTCTCTCTCTCTAAAATCATCTATATGCTTAAAGTGTTATTGTTATGATATGAAAGTGAAATCCAATATCCTACAATTGGTATCAAGAGCCCAGGTTAGATCATCTCTTACATATCTTTGGATTTCTAGTGGTTTTTAGGTGGTTTTTGAGTTTGAAAAAGTTTAGTGGTTTGTGCATCATTTGGTTGATTTCTTGTGTTAAAGCTTGGATTTTGTTAGTACTTTTGTGTTTAGAATCATCACAAGTGTTTAGGTTTTCATTTGGTAAGCTTGAATCATCTTGGTTGGGTTGTTTTTGGATTGAAAAGTGATGTTTGTGAAGTTTTCTAGCTAGCGACTTGACCTACGGATAGCTTTTCTTGCTAGCGACTTGCTTTACATTTTGGTAGCGAGTTGCAGTTTGTGGAGGTAGCGATTTAGGCTTAGCGACTTGTCTAGTGAGACAAGCCGACAAACAGTACAAGTAGTGGATTCTCCACTACGGGTAGCGACTTGATACATAGCGAGTTGCTATTTAGCGACTTGACTCATTAGCGACTTGGATCTTAGCGAATTGCTGTCAAAATTTTGCTAGCGACTTGAAGCTTAGCGAGTTGTTATTTAGCGACTTAACTATTGGTTTAGCGACTTGGGAGTATAGCGACTTAGTAGTTAGCGAGTTGGTTCTAAATTCCTAGCGACTTAGGTGTTAGCGACTTGCTACTAATATCTTAGATACTTGGTATTTAGCGACTTGGATTTTTAATACATTGGTGTAGTGAAGCAAGATACTTATACACGATGTCTTACATCACTGATCCTTTAATCACCAAAGTACTTGCTCTCTATGATACCACACAGAATATTGAAACGGGATGCTTCCCTGAATGCTCTACATTTAATGATTCAACAACGTTTAATCAAAAAAACTCAGATGAGTCACTCTTAATGTTGACAAATGATGCAAAGAAAATGGAATGCACCAGTGAGCCCTTTCAACATCTCCATCAGCTTCTCAAACTACTATTATCTACAACTATGGATCGAACAAGCAGTGCTATCCTTCGTCAGGATTTTCCCACTTTGACAAGAACTGTGTTACTTAACTTAGAACAATTGAGGGTTCAAATTACCAAAGAAAAGTTCTCAACTGAAGATTCTAATGCAGCTCTTCAAACTATCTTCAATCAATTTCAGCCACTTATCCGGGGGGAATATTCCTCAGATTTTGATGATGACATGACTGGAATCTCATTCAAGAAACACACTGGAATGGAAATTCATGAGTTCAGAAACTCATTTATTCAACTTATGAGTAATATGGAAATATACATCAAGGAAGCAGCAAAAGAGAATGATAAGCTGAATGAAATGAATGAGTGTCAAGAGACACTATGGAACGATTGTGACAGGTCATTCAATAGACCAGTTGAACCAGTGAATGATACCGAATGTAGAAATTCAGTCGTTATGAAAGAAGATGAAGACAACATCACTGATCTCAAAGACTCAGAGTCAGAAAAGGTTTCAAGTGATAAGGTACTCTTTACTGATCACATAAATTCTTATGTAAAGGTACCTGACTCTTACTCTAAACATAACACCATGAAATCGATCTTGGTTGAGCCTGAATCGAAAGCTATTAAAGCTAATAACATGATTGAAAAAAGGGTATATGATGAACTTTCAAACAAATACTCAATTCTTGAAAAACATTGTATTTCTTTGCAAATTGAAATACAACAAAAGGATGAAATCTTTTATGTAAAAAAATCTTGTACTAATCAGGAACTTCCAGAATTTCGAGAATTTTTTGAAATTAATCAATTAAAAACCCAGATTCAGGACAAAGATTCGATCATAGGGGCTATGAAATTACTACTTTCAGATGTGCAGAAATATGATTGTCATGAGATGAGTGATACACTTGAATCTAGAAATGCTGAACTAGCTCTATGTGTGTCCAACCTTTTAAGAGATAATGAGTCATTAAGGAAGAACCTTGAGGAGACCAATTCTAAGTTGGTCAATCAATCTAACCTCTTGCTGAAAGACATTGATGACCTCAAAGCCCAAATTCAGGATAAGAGCTTCAATATTGTTGCCCTAAGAAATGAGCTTAGGAAATCTATTGGAATTAGGAAGAACACTAAGTTTGCAAAACCTTCAACTTTGGGAAATTCAACTGCTCAGAACCACTCTAAACGTACAGGAGTTAAGCAGCCTAATGCCTTTAGAACAGAAAGAGTTAAACCATCGAAATCTAGGCTTGCCTCCCAAGTTGATAATAATGCTATTTTGACAAAACCAGTCACTTCATCGCCTAGTTCCGATATGATGAACCTCAAACTTCAGGATAATGTTCAATGCTCCAAGATCAGAAATACTAGAAGTACAACTAGCTCTCATACTAAACATCATTTGACTGATCAATCCCTTAAGAAATATTCTAATCACACAAGGACCAATAGTCAAAACAAGGCTGTGCACACATACAAATCAGCTAGCAGCTGTTTCAAATGGATTCCCACTGGCAGATTATTTAAGTTTATAGGAGTCAAACGGACTTACATATCCAGATCTTGCCTCAAGTGGATCCCCACAGGAAAACTCTTCAAGAATACTGAATCTAATGAGATCCCTAATAATGATACGTCTGTATTATACTGTGATGCATCCAAGTGTGAGATTAATCATGTCACTAACCCACCCATTTGCAATTCTACATGTGCTTCAAGTACAATGTGCTCTCAGTCTTTTTCAGGTACAATGCTCAACTCAATCAGGAACCTCATGACTTGGTTTCCATCAGAAATGAATATGGCTCATTCAGGAGCTATAGCATGCCAGAATTAATGCACCCATTACTTTGACTCCTATTCACCTTGAATCAGGACTCGCTCTGTTATATCTGAGTACAAATTAGTTTAAAAAAAAAAAAAAAAAAATCTATAACTTCATTTTTTTTATTTCATTACATTCTATAACTTCATTTTTTTAAATTCATAATTTTTGTCTCTTTCATCCATCTAATAAAAGATTTATTTGTTGTTATCGATAACATCTACGATCCTAGAAATATCATTCAATAATGATACGGGATCATAGATGAAGTTCGAACAACTGATATACTCTTATTTTAAAACGGGTTGGTTAAAGTCAATCAATGGTCTTTGTTGACATTGATTGAGGGGGAGATTTTTTGAAGTTTTCTTGGTTATATTTGCTTCAGTGCTGGTTATGGTGTTTGCTCAGTTGTAGGTTGTTGTCGTGTCTTGCTTTTGAGACTATCTTTGTGTGCCCATGTATTGAGTGTTTTGCATTGAATGTTTATTTGATTCATGGTTACGTGTCTTGCTTTTGAGACTATCTTTGTGTGCCCATGTATTGAGTGTTTTGCATTGAATGTTTATTTGATTCATGGTTATTGTCACACCCCCAAATTACCTGTTTTGCAGCGGAATGGAATTCCTGGGGATTGACTGTCATAGCATCACAATCACAGTTATATTGAACGACCTAAAGTGTCGTTTGGAAAATACATCGTTTGATTTAATAAAATAATCAGAGTTTACAAAGTAGGTCCCAAATGTAAATCAACTTGTGCGGACATAAGTTTGTTACAATACAAACGATGTTTTAAAGTACGTAAAACCCAAGTGAGACGCGTCGTCATCGCGACTCCATGATGTGTCCAAATGCATGCCATGAAGTGAATGCCTTAGAAACCTGAGATAAAAACATGCTAAAAGTGTCAACACAAAGGTTGAGTGAGTTCATAGAGTTTGAATGGAAATGTAAAGCCTTTCAAAATCGTTGATGCAGCAAAGGCATTGTAAATCGTGGAAATGTAAAGACTTTCAAAATCGTTTATGTAGCAAAGGCATTGTAAATCCACTCAGTTCCAAGTCCCGCCCATACAAAACTTGCAACCTGTGTGTTCACAACCCACTGCCAGAATATGTAGAGTTAATGTTCAAGTGCACATCGTCAAATGAATTCACAAAGTAGTGCCTAACTTCATGTACCCACAGTTACTTAATATAACACCTAATTCGTACTGTTTCAAATTGTTCCATGACCATTAGCTCAATGAATATACCAAGACCATTAGTCCAATGAATATACCAAGACCATTAGTCCAATGAATATACCAAGACCATTAGTCCAATGAATATAATATGGAAGTTCTAAGTGTGGCAAAACTGTTACTTTGCATGACTAAACATTCAGTTCAGTTAAACATGTAGTTTCAAATAATCATGATAGTTATGAGAATAATTGAGCATGTATCTCCCCCAAAACATTTATGAAAACAAGTAAAAGTAGGGGCTATGGAACTCACTTGGTGGAATGATGCGAAGACAAAAGTGAGTACACCGAGATGTAATGTGATACGTTAATCTTGACCTATTACGAATGATATGATATGTCATGTGTTGCAATGTAATGTTATGCATGCATTTCGTATGTTATTTATACCATTTGTGAGTTTTTGAAAATATTACTTGTCGTCGAAAAATACTCTTTTGACGTCTTGACCCTTCAAAAATGACTTTACATGTTTTTACGTCAAAATGTCATCCTATAATGGTTTTATAATGATTTTTGGTGAAATTACCACTTTTCGTCGCAAAACAATGTCGTCGGAAAAATCATGAAATCAACAAAAATGGCTTCGGAAAACTAGCCGTAAAACAGTGTACGTCGATCGTTAGAGAACAAACTCGACGGTTTTGGAAAGTTTGTATCGATATCTAGAAGTTTCAGTTCAGGAGTTTTCGTCCAAAAGGTCTCGATCATAAAGATATTAAGGGCTAAAGATGGTGGTTTTTGCTAATTGTGTGCAGAAAATGAGTCGCTTGACAAACAGCTTTTTGTTTTGAAAAATATGGCCGATGAACTTGATTTTACTAGAAGACACTTCGTTCTAAAAATTTCACAACCTTGTTAAAAACAGCCGCAAACATGATCGTTACAGCTAATGTAACACTTGAATCGTAAAAATAATATAATTTTTCAGAAAATATAGTTACGGCAAGTTTATGAAAAAGTGCATATCTTTGTCGTTTTAAATCCGTTTTCTACGTAAAATATGTCCTTAGCTTCGTATCGAAGTAAACTAATATATTTTTGAGAGGTCGAAATAATTTGTGAAGCTTAAGGCTAGTTTTTGACCCGAACAAGTAAAAACAGCAAAGCTGAATTTTCTGAAAATAATACGTTTCGTCGTCAAACTTTAAAAATCCATAACTTCTTCGTTATAAGTCCGTTTTTATCCGTTCAAAAGGCCACGGATTCGTTTTAAAGTATATTTTCTAAATATCAAGGCCAAAATTTCGTACCAACAGTAGGTTTTTCCAGAAATTCGAAATAAGGACAGAACCTATTTAAATAGCTATCGAAAATAGTTTTTCTCGGACAAAACCTATTCTAATCCCCTCAAATCAACTCCAAAGCTAATCTAATCCTACCATACACCTTCTTAGGGTGTCATGGGTTCCTAATCACCATCAAGACCAAAGAATATCATGGGAATAATTATAGGATGACTATAAATATATATATATAACTCAAAAATCATAGAAAAATGGTATAAATCACATAACATGCATATAAGCTCCAAAAATGAAAAGAAGCATATGAAATGATAAGGAAACTTGAAAATTGAAGAAATATGCTTACAAGTGATAATGAAGAGGTGCTAGTAACAAGGATTAAGCTTAAATACCCTTGGTTTTTATTTCAAAACCATAAAAGAGTATAACTAGGTTGATAAACACTTGATTTTGCAAAAATCTTGATCCCTTGGCACCTTTGATGTTGTGACCGGTTTTTGAAGACCCAAAGAAAGGAGAGAAAATTTTTTTTTGTTTAACACTTGAACTATGAGAAATGAAGTGAATGATGATAATGTAATATGTTAGACTTATAAGTACAAGTTGTCAAGACAAGAAATTAATGCACCATAACACAAATAAATACACCCCTTCCCCCTTGGTCGGCCAAGGGGGGGGGGGGGAATGAGATATTTTATATATATATTTTTTTTAAACATTTACTTGTATATATATATTTGTAAGACTTTTGACAAAAGTGTAAGAAATATATAAGTATTAATCATTTGTAAGGTAAATGGTAATTTTTGGTGCAAGTAAGTTTTTAATAAGTCAAAATAGATTGTAATGAGATAATAAAAATTGTAAAAATACTTTCCTTGTGAAAATTGAGTGCTAAAATAATTATCGTTTAATTTTTAAGAAAAACGACGTAATAATTAAACTTTAACGATTAAAATACCAAATAAATTTGAAACACTAGGAAAACTAAAAATATAGTTTTTATGAACTAAAGGTAAGTTTAAAAATACCTCAGGATCATTTTTGAAAGTAACGGGTTAAATATTAAAATAATAACTCACGCGATAAAGATTATTAAATATAAAAATTACGCGTTGAAGATGAAATGAAATGTCGTGAATGTACTAATGAGATGCACATGATGTCCATGAAATGTAGACTAATCATAGTCCATATGAAATGTACGTGATGACATGATCATGAATTCGCCGCTAAACCTCCAAGGTTACGCGAATTTGAAACAAGTAAACCAAGTTTACTATAAATGTTGAAATAATGAGACATGAATCGTGTCTAGAAATGACCTGAAAGTACGGGTTGTCACATTCGCCCATCCAAAAAGGAATTCAGTCCCTGAATTCAGTTCGCGTTAGTCTATAAATTTAGGGTTTGATGTGGCAAACTTTCCCATTCCCGAGCAAAACCCTCAAAAGACTTTTTGGTAACCGATTTTTACTTAATCTCACAACTCATCAAACAAGAACTGTCATGAGATTAGGCTAAATCGGTTTAGGTAACGACTTGTTTCTAGCTCGATCTTTGCAACTCATCAAACAAGAACTGTCACGCGGATCAAACTGGAAACAAGTGGTTTGAAGAAAATCTTTTGAAAATTTGGCTCGATTACGGAATTGCTTACTCATATGAGACTACTACTCCCTTCATTGCATGATTCTTCCTGAATTAGACATAGGTGATCAGGTTATGTATAATTTAGGAGTAACTATGCAATGCTTGGACTAATCGACTCATATGTTGTTTGGTGTTGAGTCAACTGATGTTAAAATTGTGATGAACATCGAGGAGAGAAGACATGGAGAAGTGTCGTTAAAATGATAGTTGAAGTAAAAAGAATTAAAATCCTCGTAAATGATAACAAATCGGAAAGAAAATAAAGTACGATAGATGAGAATATTTTACAACGAGTGGTTCAGCAAAAGTAGTACATCTTTAAGTTATAAAGTTTCGGATACGATGATTAGACATAAACTTGGTACGACATAGTACATAAGGAGAAATAAGACTGTTAGTTTCCGAACTTCTTCAGTCTTCCGCGTCGTTGATACCTTGACGAGCTCCTCCTCCTCCTTCTAACATATATACATTCCCATGAGCACCTTCGACTTGTTGACCTTGGTTTTGAGGACATTGATTCCGATAGTGTCCTTGCTCCCCGCATTTGTAACATGTAACCATGGCCTTGCCTCTACAATTCCTGGCAAGGTGTCCCAGTTGTTGACACTTGTAACACTTAGCAGGACAAAGACCCGTGTGATGATACTTACATCGATTACATAATGGGTAGGTTCCAGCATAACCTCTGCCTTCTACTGGTGCAGCAACATATACCATTGCAGTTTCTTGCCCTCTTTTCTGTTGTTGATGATGGTTAGTGTTGCGGTTTTGGTTGTTGTTGTTATAATCTCCTTGGTCGTCTTCCCATTTTCTTTTGTTGTGGTTGATTTGGTTATCTTCGTTGTTGTTGTTGTTTTGGTTATTGTAGTGGTTGGTGCAGTTGTTGTGGTTGTTGTTGTTTTGGTTAGTGTTGGGGTACTTGCCTCTCTTCACTACCTGGGCCATGAGCTTTTGAGTCAATTGAATAGCTTCCTCAATCGTTTGCGGGTCAGAAGAAGTCACATCGCCTTGAATAATTTCGGGGAGTCCTTCAATGAAAGCCTCCAGTAGCTTCTCATTATCCGAAACCATAGATGGGCATAACACGGCCAATTCTTGAAATCTTCGAATGTAAGTGTCAATATCGTACCCAATAGTCCTTAGTTCATAGAATTCTGTCTCCAACTTCTTCACTTCCGTACGAGGACAAAACTTCTTAGTCACCAAACTCTTGAATTGCTCCCAAGTAAGCTTGAAAGCATTCTCCATTCCAATCGGTTGAGCATATGAATTCCACCACGACAATGCTCCATCGAGTAATGTACTTGTAGCATATTTGACCTTACTATCATCTGGGCAGTTACACAGCAAAAACACAGACTCCAATTTCTCGAACCATCGCACCATGGCAGTGGCTCCTTCAGTCCCTTTAAACTTGGTGGGATCTCCACTTTTGAAATCCTTGTAAGAACAGCTCTTAACTCCGGATCCTCCTGCATTTCCAGTAGCAGCAGCAAGCCTTGCGGCTACAGCAGCAGTCGCGGCCTCGGCAGCAGCAGCAGCCACCGTTTCCCTTTCAACTCTTAGAGCATTAGCAATGCTATCATTCACTAACTTCTGAATAGCCGCTTGGGTCATTTCAACTGTAGCTTTCTTCGGTGCCATATCTTCTTCAAAACAAGAGGAAATGTGAGACGTAGCAAAATCCGATGTTAATAATAAGCGCTTCAAAGAAATGTGATAAGAAACGATGAGTTTGAGGTTATTTTTCAAAATGATCGACGGTTTCCTACGAAATGGGTTATGATGTGTCGTAAGTGCTTCAATGTATGATGGTTTAGAGACTTAATGTGTGAATAAAGTGTAACTCGACATGTTAGTGGTGAAACAAAGGAGTGAGAGCGACTTCGCCCTATTTAAAAGTTTATCTCGGCATTCGTCGCTATCGATGATGAATCAGCTGATATAAAAATTGTGATAGGGAATGACAAGGAATTCTCCACATTAGAGTATGAAGAAAGATAATGGAATGGGCATTTAAGGGCATCCATGTGACACTCGTTAAGAAATGAAAGTAAATAACTCGAAAAAATGTACGTATAAACCGCATGTAAAGTGAACATGCACTTATGATGAAATGATGAGATGCTATGATGATGTGGTTATAGTCTAGGGTCAATGATGCAACCTAGTTCTCTATAACCGATGCTCTGATGCCAATCTGTCACACCCCCAAATTACCTGTTTTGCAGCGGAATGGAATTCCTGGGGATTGACTGTCATAGCATCACAATCACAGTTATATTGAACGACCTAAAGTGTCGTTTGGAAAATACATCGTTTGATTTAATAAAATAATCAGAGTTTACAAAGTAGGTCCCAAATGTAAATCAACTTGTGCGGACATAAGTTTGTTACAATACAAACGATGTTTTAAAGTACGTAAAACCCAAGTGAGACGCGTCGTCATCGCGACTCCATGATGTGTCCAAATGCATGCCATGAAGTGAATGCCTTAGAAACCTGAGATAAAAACATGCTAAAAGTGTCAACACAAAGGTTGAGTGAGTTCATAGAGTTTGAATGGAAATGTAAAGCCTTTCAAAATCGTTGATGCAGCAAAGGCATTGTAAATCGTGGAAATGTAAAGACTTTCAAAATCGTTTATGTAGCAAAGGCATTGTAAATCCACTCAGTTCCAAGTCCCGCCCATACAAAACTTGCAACCTGTGTGTTCACAACCCACTGCCAGAATATGTAGAGTTAATGTTCAAGTGCACATCGTCAAATGAATTCACAAAGTAGTGCCTAACTTCATGTACCCACAGTTACTTAATATAACACCTAATTCGTACTGTTTCAAATTGTTCCATGACCATTAGCTCAATGAATATACCAAGACCATTAGTCCAATGAATATACCAAGACCATTAGTCCAATGAATATAATATGGAAGTTCTAAGTGTGGCAAAACTGTTACTTTGCATGACTAAACATTCAGTTCAGTTAAACATGTAGTTTCAAATAATCATGATAGTTATGAGAATAATTGAGCATGTATCTCCCCCAAAACATTTATGAAAACAAGTAAAAGTAGGGGCTATGGAACTCACTTGGTGGAATGATGCGAAGACAAAAGTGAGTACACCGAGATGTAATGTGATACGTTAATCTTGACCTATTACGAATGATATGATATGTCATGTGTTGCAATGTAATGTTATGCATGCATTTCGTATGTTATTTATACCATTTGTGAGTTTTTGAAAATATTACTTGTCGTCGAAAAATACTCTTTTGACGTCTTGACCCTTCAAAAATGACTTTACATGTTTTTACGTCAAAATGTCATCCTATAATGGTTTTATAATGATTTTTGGTGAAATTACCACTTTTCGTCGCAAAACAATGTCGTCGGAAAAATCATGAAATCAACAAAAATGGCTTCGGAAAACTAGCCGTAAAACAGTGTACGTCGATCGTTAGAGAACAAACTCGACGGTTTTGGAAAGTTTGTATCGATATCTAGAAGTTTCAGTTCAGGAGTTTTCGTCCAAAAGGTCTCGATCATAAAGATATTAAGGGCTAAAGATGGTGGTTTTTGCTAATTGTGTGCAGAAAATGAGTTTCGGCCAAGTTTGAACATCCGTAATTAATTTACTATAACTCCGCTTGACAAACAGCTTTTTGTTTTGAAAAATATGGCCGATGAACTTGATTTTACTAGAAGACACTTCGTTCTAAAAATTTCACAACCTTGTTAAAAACAGCCGCAAACATGGTCGTTACAGCTAATGTAACACTTGAATCGTAAAAATAATATAATTTTTCAGAAAATATAGTTACGGCAAGTTTATGAAAAAGTGCATATCTTTGTCGTTTTAAATCCGTTTTCTACGTAAAATATGTCCTTAGCTTCGTATCGAAGTAAACTAATATATTTTTGAGAGGTCGAAATAATTTGTGAAGCTTAAGGCTAGTTTTTGACCCGAACAAGTAAAAACAGCAAAGCTGAATTTTCTGAAAATAATACGTTTCGTCGTCAAACTTTAAAAATCCATAACTTCTTCGTTATAAGTCCGTTTTTATCCGTTCAAAAGGCCACGGATTCGTTTTAAAGTATATTTTCTAAATATCAAGGCCAAAATTTCGTACCAACAGTAGGTTTTTCCAGAAATTCGAAATAAGGACAGAACCTATTTAAATAGCTATCGAAAATAGTTTTTCTCGGACAAAACCTATTCTAATTCCCTCAAATCAACTCCAAAGCTAATCTAATCCTACCATACACCTTCTTAGGGTGTCATGGGTTCCTAATCACCATCAAGACCAAAGAATATCATGGGAATAATTATAGGATGACTATAAATATATATATATAACTCAAAAATCATAGAAAAATGGTATAAATCACATAACATGCATATAAGCTCCAAAAATGAAAAGAAGCATATGAAATGATAAGGAAACTTGAAAATTGAAGAAATATGCTTACAAGTGATAATGAAGAGGTGCTAGTAACAAGGATTAAGCTTAAATACCCTTGGTTTTTATTTCAAAACCATAAAAGAGTATAACTAGGTTGATAAACACTTGATTTTGCAAAAATCTTGATCCCTTGGCACCTTTGATGTTGTGACCGGTTTTTGAAGACCCAAAGAAAGGAGAGAAAATTTTTTTTTGTTTAACACTTGAACTATGAGAAATGAAGTGAATGATGATAATGTAATATGTTAGACTTATAAGTACAAGTTGTCAAGACAAGAAATTAATGCACCATAACACAAATAAATACACCCCTTCCCCCTTGGTCGGCCAAGGGGGGGGGGGGGAATGAGATATTTTATATATATATTTTTTTTAAACATTTACTTGTATATATATATTTGTAAGACTTTTGACAAAAGTGTAAGAAATATATAAGTATTAATCATTT
The DNA here is from genome assembly GCA_019973895.1 of Chrysanthemum seticuspe. NCBI lineage: Eukaryota > Viridiplantae > Streptophyta > Magnoliopsida > Asterales > Asteraceae > Chrysanthemum > Chrysanthemum seticuspe. The sequence continues at coordinate 280,463,787 of BPTQ01000001.1, read as the reverse complement.
GTAAGGTAAATGGTAATTTTTGGTGCAAGTAAGTTTTTAATAAGTCAAAATAGATTGTAATGAGATAATAAAAATTGTAAAAATACTTTCCTTGTGAAAATTGAGTGCTAAAATAATTATCGTTTAATTTTTAAGAAAAACGACGTAATAATTAAACTTTAACGATTAAAATACCAAATAAATTTGAAACACTAGGAAAACTAAAAATATAGTTTTTATGAACTAAAGGTAAGTTTAAAAATACCTCAGGATCATTTTTGAAAGTAACGGGTTAAATATTAAAATAATAACTCACGCGATAAAGATTATTAAATATAAAAATTACGCGTTGAAGATGAAATGAAATGTCGTGAATGTACTAATGAGATGCACATGATGTCCATGAAATGTAGACTAATCATAGTCCATATGAAATGTACGTGATGACATGATCATGAATTCGCCGCTAAACCTCCAAGGTTACGCGAATTTGAAACAAGTAAACCAAGTTTACTATAAATGTTGAAATAATGAGACATGAATCGTGTCTAGAAATGACCTGAAAGTACGGGTTGTCACAGTTATCATTGTGATTGTGTGCTTATCTGGGTTAATATGCTATCTGTTAATTCTGTTATGGCCATGAATTATAAATGTCTAATATGCAGAACTTGATAATATTGCAACTTTTCATGACCATGTTGTCAACTTGCTGTGAAAAACTATAGCGACTTAGTTAAAAATCTTTGATAGCGAGTTGCCTCACTAGCCACTAAACCACAGGGACCGAAAGTGACAATTAGTCTTTCTTGAATATCCTTCTCTACTTACCCCCTAGCGACTTAGTTTTTCTTTTCTTTTCAATATTCTTATACGTTTTTTTTCTCTTTCTTCCTCGTTAAGCTTTCGATCTAGCGACTTAGAAGTGGTATGTCTTGAATCTTTCTCTACTTGTTCTCCAATACATGTCTTTGATGATTGTCTAACATATCCTTTTTACCCAGATCTCATCGAGTTTTCTTTTGATCCGTGACATTTGATTCCCACATAGGTTCGAATTCCAATGGAATCATGTTTTGTTGTAATGATGTTTTGCAAGTGTGTTAAATGTTTTGGTGTAACCGTTCTTGAGTGATTGTTAAATTGTGTCCATGTAATGGTTTTGTATAAATGTTGGTTTGGATTGATTATCTGTTGCGGTAAAAAAATTGTTCTTGAAGGCGACTTAAGTATTGTTCTTGGTAGCGAGTTAGGTTACATGTTCATCGTAGCGAGTTATTGCTTTTAAGTCTGCTCAATTTAGCGACTAAGTTGCTGTGGCGACTTAGTGAACTATTTACTAGCGACTTTGGTAGCGACTTAGCTGTATCACTATTAATAGCGACTTGTCTTTACAAGTTAGCGAATTAGTAACGGTAGCGACTTAGTAAACAGATTTGTAGCAACTTGGCTATGTTACTGTTCATAGTGACTTGTCCTTACAAGTTAGCGAATTTGCAAATGTAGCGACTTAGTGAACTAAACATGTAGCGACTTGACTGTGACACTGGTGATGGCGACTTGTCTTTACAAGTTAGCGACATAGTTTGCTTTCATGTAGCGACTTAGTCTTGGTTAGCAACTTGTCCATTTATGATTAGAGACTTGTTTGGTTTGTTTTTCATTCGGTGTCTAGGGTTATTAAAATGATTAAAGGCAATTTGCTAGGATGATCTCATGCTTACAATCTTGACTCAGGATCTCCTGAAGCAACTTGTATGGTCATCTTATTTTATGAAACTTGCTATAACATTTCTGTTTGAGCAAGCTGTACTTGGTTTCTCTCGTGGCAACCAAATCTTACATCTTGTTTCATACAAATCTGTTACATCATTTCTACATTTGTATCTTGATTCATGACATTATTCCTTTGCAATGCACGCTTTAACCTTTTAATTCCATAACAACTCGTCTTGTGAAAACTGTATCAAAAGGAATCTGTATCTTTGAATGTCTCACTAATGCCACTCTACCATTCTCTATATGCTTATAGGAACCCCGTCTGTGTTACTAATTCTGAGTGTCTATGTCATAAGGGTGTTCTCAATGCTGTCTCATTAATCATTTATTATCTAACTTGTTCCCAATCATTACTGTTGATTGTATTTTTACTCAGATCTTCAATGGCAAGTTCAATCTCTGATAAGAACGTTACTTCTTCGGCATCACACAAAGTTCTTTCAGACGAAGAAATCCTTCCTAGGAGTCAATGGGCAGAAATAGGAAAAAGTAACTGTTATGTGGACCTACAAAAGCTGCAACAAAATCCTATACTCAAAGTGTCTATAGATATCCTCAAAAACACTAACTTCTTCGGTGCCATTACCAAGCAATGCTCAATTCGCACCATTTACATTCAACAATTCTGGAACACCATTCAATGGGACAAAATCACAGCTAAATACTCTTGCAAACTGGATGATAACGAATTTGTGATTGATTCAGACATTCTTAGCAAGGCCCTTGGAATCACCCCATGTAACCCCAACCTACGTTCTGAATCTCCACCTGGTGCTGACGATCTAATTGTTTTTCTAATTGGTTTGGGTTATCAAAACAACATTTTAAGGGCTTATGACGTCATCACTGGACACATGTATCAACCCTGGAGAGCCATTACTACTATTCTCAACTTGTGCTTATCTGGCAAAACATCAGGGTTCGATAAAGAGAGAATTCCCATCTTGCAAATCCTATGGGGTATTGTCAATAGGGTTGATGTGAAAGTCTCAGATCGTATTTGGGAAGAATTTTCTTTATCAATGAACACATTCATATCTGATAGAACAAATTTTCAGAACAAAGCTCAAGGCCGAAAGAAACTGAACAAGCTTGTGATTCCCAGCATCATATTTTCAAAACTTGTTATCTAGTTCTTGCAACATACTCACAACTTCAACCCTAGGATTGAATCAAATCTACATAAAGCAGAAGATGAATTTGTTTTAGGAAACCTTAAATATGTTCCTAGAGGTATGGATAAAGAAATCTTTGGATTGCCAATTCCTGATATTCTACTCACGAACGATATCAAGAAGAAGGACTACTTCAAACAGTTCATGAAAATTGCTGCCAAATCATCTGATAATGTCACACCCACTCCCTCACAACCCAATGCTCCCAAGCCCATTTCTGGCTCACAAGCATCTTATGCCTCTCTTCCTAAAAAGAGACGCTAAAGGTCACAACAATCAGACACCACATCCAAAAAGCATAAAGAAAAGAAGAAGAAGGTGGAAAAGGAAATTGGTGAAAATACTGAGGAGTCAAGGGATAACACTAAGGTAGTTGATGAAGATGATGTTGCTATGCAAATTGGAATCCAGCAAAGCCTAGATAGTCAGAATATTAAAGCCCCAGTCGGAGGAGTTGTGTTGAGAGAGCCTGATCAATTGCCTCGACAATCCACATCAAACACGAAAGACAAAGGAAAAGGAGTTGCTAGTGTTGAAACTGAACAAGCCGCTCACTTGCTTCTAACAATCTCATCATCTCCATCAAGTACCACCAATCAATATGAACTGAAGAGAAGAACTGAATCATCTCCGGCTAAAGAACAATCTGGGTTGGAAAAAGTGTCTGAAACGTTAAAAGAATCTCTTACACTAAGCGAAACCCAGTCTGTTCAGAATGTTGATACTTTGTTGCATAAAGACTCACAGGAGAATCTCGAAACAAGATCTGATGAGACCATGCACCTGGATGAACCAAATCTATCTACCGACTCTCTATCTTCACTTAAGAATCTTGATACAGATTTCACCTTCGGAGATCAATACTTAAATGACAAACCCTTAGATACTGCACAATCCATTTTCACGGTCAACATTCAGCAAGATACATCAACCATTCCTCCGATGTCAGCATCTTCACTCACAACTGCACTTCCACCTCCCAAACCTGCTCAATCAACTGTACTAACACCACCTACATCTTCACTTTCCCCTGAACCAGTCATTACAGTTGCTGATATGGTTGCTCCACCTGCGTCACCACCTCAAATCCTTACTACAGATCAACTGCTTGACAGAGCAGTAAAAAGGATAGAAGCTCTTGAAAGGCAACTTCCGAAATCTGTTGATTCACTTGAGGATCGTGTCTATAGATTGGAGCACCTCAACTTCAATGAAGGGGTTGTAGCCGCCATTGAAGGGGAAGTTAAGGATGCTATGGAATGGGCAATGGAAGCTCCACTTCTTAGATGGTTCAAGGACCTACCTATTGCCGATATGAGAGCTGCTCTTTTAGAAAAGATGTATGATGCTGAAGAGGACAAGTATGAGGTCCACAAGAAGCTATATGAGGCACTTGAAGAATCAATTAAGTACGACAATCATGAACAGTACTTGATTGACATCAGGGAAAAGGAAGCTAAGAAGAAAAGGAGGGCCATTGTGTTGGAAACATTGCGGAAAAACCGTAAAGATCCTCCTCCACCTCCACCTCCAATGGGGGGTGCTGGAACTTCTGGAGCTGGTGAATCTTCTAAGACAACCAACACACCTCCACCACAACCACCATCATCACCGCCAAAACCTTCCAATCAATCAAGTCCTACAGGAGAACATGGTACTCAGAAGAAATCTGCTGCTTGGACGATGGTTGATTCAAGGTTCACATCCACATCCACCTCTATTCCTGATGATCAAATGGTTTACGAAGAGTCGCATGTCATGGCAGATTCGGAATCTGATGAAGATGATGCATCAACCAAGAATATTCCTAAGCCATCAGAAGAAGATTGGTTTGATACTTACATGGCTGGTAATCGCACTAGCACATCCAGAGTAGCACTTTCAAGGGACACAATTCAAAGTTGCATTGTTGAAGATAGACCTCCTACTCCAGAACCTACATGGTCCATCCCAGAGTCTGACTCGATTATTCCTGACAACAATTGGGTATCAACTATCACCAATAATTATGAAGTTCCAGCTGAAGACTCTCTTCTGCACTTCACTGGTGATATGGGAAGCTTCATTAGATGGTTTTGTGAACGGAAAAGTATCTCATCCATAACTCCAAGAGATCTTGAAGGACAAGCTTATGAAATTGTCAAGGTCTTTCACTCAGATGCCAATCAACTTCAATACTAGATGGAAGAATGCCATAAGATGCTTAATGACCAAGTCAGTGAGCAAATTAGTCACTTCAATGTTAACAAATCTCTTCCTCTTGGCGGTGAACCTGGTCAGATGACCATTTAGGCTGAATTCTTCTTCAATCATGACTTGGACTATCTTTGTGCTCGCTCTGCTGAAAGAAGACCTGCTCTATCAATATCAAAGATGAAAGCTGCAACGTACTCTGATCAGGGGCTTGAACAGATGGTTCCTGATCAATTCTGGGCCGATGAAGAACGAAAGTATGACATTGCTGCATCATATGATATTTCTCACTGGTGGTACAAAAAGAAGAACTTCTACATCGAAAGACATGGTGCTGATAAAAGACGCAATAATGTTCGATCCAAGCTGCAAATCTTAAGTGTGGTTCATGTAGAGATCTTCCCAATCTATGGATATGAGTATTTAAAGAAGATAGTCCTTAAAAGAGCAGACTTGAAAGAGTATACTATTGAAGAAAACGACTTCAAATATCTTCTGCCGAATGATTTCGAAGATCTCTATCTCTTGAATCTCCAAGGACACCTTGAGCATTTGCCTGTCCGTGAGAAAAAGGCCCTCTCTGCTGCTGTCACTCTTTGGATCAGGGGCTTAGTCATTCGAAAACGATTTGAGGACTTTCAGCTCGGCATGGAAAGCTACCAAACCATGATCAACCTTACAAGTCCACAATGGAATGCTACAGGGCATGAATTTCATCGCGAATACAAAGTCCTTGACACCCCGAGAGCCGTCATATTCACCGACAGATATAGGACTCGCATGCTTATGCGACTATGTGAGCTCTACAAGTTTAGTGACGGTACTCTCAAATTGGTTGAAGAAGAACTTGACACCAGAGTGAAAGAAATCAAAATTGATATGAAATCTTGGGTAAAGACTAATTTTTGGACTGATGATGACTTAAAGCGGTGTGAAGATTTCATTGCTGCAATCAGGCGAAGACTCAAGACTCGAAGGATCTTCCGCAGCCTTGAAAGTTTTGTTGGTGGTAGGCTTCGGGATGGTCATTACAAACTTCTTCAAAGAACTGAATGAAGATATCTTCGGGAAGCAGCTTCTATTATGTATTTAATTTGTGTAATATGTGGTGTACATACTTTGAACAACTGCAATGCATGTAATAGTGCTAGGTTATGTACTGTGGTTTCCCCTTGCATCAAAAAGGGGAACATCAGTGTTGTCCACTTCTGATCATATAAAACCGGACACATTTTTCTCCAACAAATATTTTGTCTCATACATATTTAAATCACTTGAGATCCAAAATCTCAAAGGATTTGAAATTTTTGACCGGGGGAGAAAATGTGATATAAATATGAAAGATGTTAAAAGATGACCATTTTTTGTGTGCATACTACTCTCTAATATGTGCTAAACAATTTTCGAATCTCGAAGCATATATTAAGGGAGAGCATTTTTTTTGAGCAAATTCAAGACTTCAGGGTACACAATTTTCCATTTTTCTAAGGTACCTTGATTGCATGTTAAATGGCTTCTAATCGTATGGTGATCATGTCTGCACTTCAAAAAGGGTTCCCTCTAGTATGTGCAAAACCCTTTTCAAACCTAGAAGCACATATTGAGGGGGAGCAAAATCATGAAAACCTCATCCTTCCCCAAAATGCTTTATCTACTTGATTCGATTAGGGAAGTGATGTTGATATCTTTTAGAAAATGGTAATCAAAGAAGTTAATTCTTTCTCTTGCCTCCGTGTGCAAAACTATTTCAAATACTTGATGCACATGTTGAGGGGGAGTTCTTCTTCTAAAAATATCAAAAACAATTCAGGTACAAAATGCTTTGATAATATATCACAAGTATCTGGATTGATTTTCAAATGGTTTTCAATTGGTTCAAATGGCAGATGAACAATACCAGATAGACCGACCTAATTTACTTTATGTACGGAGATATAAGGATGATAAGGTTAGGTATTTGTTCCCATGATCCGCCAGAACCGGAGGGATCTACCCAGGGACTATCCACTAGTTAGTGTAGAGTTCTTAGGTATGATGATAAAAGGAGAAAAATGAGATATGGGAAGAGTGCGGACTGAGATTGAGCTAGAACTGGAATAAACCCAACAAGGGTCTAGCTATGAAGTCTCGGTAAGCACTGAAGGGGTTGAAGAATTAAAAAGAATTGAATGAGAAAAGGGTGAAAACAAATAGCCCTCCATATATTCAACCTTAGGGCAGAAACCGGGTTCAATTCATATGCTACTGATGGTAACATCGGTATTGAAGACAAGACGTCATGGACTCAGTGACGCACTGCACTTCAACTTCCCAAACCACTCAAGTTCATCTTATAAGGGCTTGTTTCATTTTCACGTGGAACCTACATAATCTATCGACTTTCACTTAGAGATTGTTGATATTGAAGAAGGAGACCCTCTCCATAGTCTCCGGCACAGGAACCAAATATGCACATATTGAGTCTAGAGCCACGAGATCATCAATAAATCTCATTAGGACACTTTCAATGAAGACTCTCTGTTTCACACAATGTGGAAAGAGAGATTATATCTTGAGTCCTACGCATTATCCTTGTGGTATTGCCAGAACATCTGAGTGATACGCAAACATACTCACAATGAAGATGGAAAGCCTTCTGGAGCCAACATCAAACAAGCTCCTGGTGGGTGGCATGTGAGATCTATCAAATAGATCAACCATGTGACAACTGAACATAAACAATGGGGCGATTCAATCTTTTGAATCAATCCTGGTTCAGGTTATGGATTGACGGATTCCTTTGAAAAACCAGTCGTTGTGCTTAAAAACTATTTTCTTTAGCAAATCGACCGTGTACGCATATTTCAAAATCAAAAGGTGTTTTATGATTGATAATTGATGTTCATTAAAACCTTCGTTGTATTGCAAAAACAATTTCTATTGAGCAATACACGATTGTTTTTCAAATATCTTTTCATCAATCAGTGAATTTCTATTCGCTGGTTCTCTCACTCCGTGTTGTCTTCTTTGAGACGTTTCGGTTTGAGAACAGCTCGAGCAGCTGCGAAACCCTGTCAAGGAAATTCTTCGGAATTTTACCTGATCACAGGCCGTACTTGTACTGATCAACGGGGAACCGTGGGCCGTGTACCTCAATTCAACGAAAGTGATCAAAGAGACTTTCGTGCAATTTATTGCTAACTGTTGTATGCAGGTACGTCCTACGTTTGCAGCTGTTCAGAATGAAGCGGTCAATCCATAACCGCATGCTCACTTAACACATTCATATCAAAAGAAATCATGATTAGTGCATCAATGTCTCTGTTATTTTCACTCCATGCTTCTGCTATGCTGCTGACAATATCATGAATCAACGAAAGTTTCCGCTACTCTGATGAGAAGATTTCATGATCCAGAATGTGAGCATGTCGGTCCGAAAGTCACAACATCACATAATACCAACACCACAATGGATATCTCAGAGATTTGCATTAGCTGATGATCTCAAAAGCTGGCTCAAAATTATTGTTATCACAGTGGATCAGACACTCAACCTCCACGAATTATTCATTTCAGTTTTTCAATGTTGTACTATCCACAGATGCACTTAGTTTGATTAATTTGTTGAAGAGAAGTCTACGAGCTCAAGAATGAAGACTTACTAGAAAGCTAGGATACACAATGTAATTTATGGGGTGACCTCCCTTAGGGGGAGATTGTTAGGAATCAGAAATTTCATAAGTAAAAGAGTCGGTCACCCCAAATATTATCTAGCCAATGTTAGCTCGCAGACTTGTCATTATTTACGTTATCTATTAGATAAGTAGTAGCGTAGAATAGTTTAGTGCAACACCGTGGAGGAAGGACGGGTCTTTACCCATTGTATCCCTGATCCACAGGCCGTCAGGAGGTCATTTAGTTTGTAACCTATAAATACCCTCTACCTTGCAAGGTAGAGGGTTGGATGTTCTTTGGTAATCTAATATTCCACAAGTTTCTCTTTCTAGAATATCCCACTTTCTCTCTCTCTAAAATCATCTATATGCTTAAAGTGTTATTGTTATGATATGAAAGTGAAATCCAATATCCTACAGATTGTTTTTTAAATGTATCCGGTCCATCGAAATTTGTATTTAGTGTTATTTAGTTAGTATCTTAAAAAAACTGTGCACCCAATAATATCTGGTCCTGATTCTTTTCCTGCTAACGGTCGAGTACTGTTGGGTGTTAGGTGGTGTTGTTTAATACTACCGTTTCATACCCTAATAATTGAAAAAAAAATGAAAAAAAATTTCAAATGCCGCCGTTGTGAGTTTAAAATTAGACTAGCAGGGTACCCGCGCATTGCGGCGGCGGGTATCCTGTGACGATTAACCGGAGAAATAGATCCCGATGAGGCCTGATTCACTAGTTTGTATCGGTTTCAATGGGACCTCTCTGGTTCGTTTGTGGCGACACTGGTTTCTGGTTGAACCCGTTGGACCAGTCCGGTTTTTAAAACTATATGTACCATCAACTTGTTAGCTTATATGAAATTTTGTGTGTTTTATTAGTTTGTATAATGTGTTTTATTAAAAATAATTTTAATTAGTGTATTTAGTTATTTTATATTTTATATTATGTTGTAGCTTATTTAGATTATACATTGTTAAAATTTAATTGTACTTTTTAATAAGGAGGTGTTTTAATTGGTTGTACAATAGTTTGTAATATCTTAGTGAACTACAGTAAAATTTTGTACAGTATGTATAGATATTTCTAATGCTAAATTTTTAAGACATTAAATGCCCAAAAGTAAGATATAATATAATCAAAGAGGAGAGTTATTTTACATACCAAATTTTTCTTACATATCAAGGGACTCATCTCCATCATACATCTAAAAAGAAATCAATGGCTGAGATTAAAAACATTTTATTATTTCACATATTTTTTATAATTTAAATATCTCTTAAACCGTTAATCGTTAAGCAAAAATAATTACACCATCGCGACGAGCATTTAATTATCTTTCTATAGACGGCCACTTTGATATACTTTCGAAAAAAAAAATCGTTCTTTTCACGTCTTTTCGTTTTTTTTTCGTTTTTCTTCGAAACTGGAATTTGCATGAAATATCATATATAATTTAACACTAATGTGAAGATCACATGTGATGGTTTGGGTTATTATGAAAAGTTGCTTAAAATGAAAAGAATGAGAAGGCATGTGGAGGTGACATGTGTTACATTTGCCACATCACCATACTCCATCTCCACCCACCCCCCGCCGAAAAAAAAATACCCGCCAAAAAAGAAAATTTTTGGGCAAATTTTTTTTTCCCGCCAAAATTTTTTACTGCATCACAGTTATAAAGTTACTGCATCACAATCATGATTTTAGTGCATTAAGGTTATAAATTACTGCATCACATTTATAAAGTTACTGCATCACAATCATTATTTTAGTGCATTAAGGTTATAACCTTGATTTTAGTGCATCATACTTGATACACTTAACTATTAACTATGATACAGTAACTTATAATAAAGAAGCACCAAAACTTATTAGTGCATTAAGGTTATAAGTTAGTACGTCACAATTATGATTTTAGTTCATTAAGGTTATAAATTACTGTATCACAGTTATAAAGTTACTGCATCACAATCATGATTTTAGTGCATTAAGGTTATAACCTTGATTTTAGTGCATCATAGTTGATGCATTTAACTATTAACTATGATGCAGTAACTTATAATAAAGATGCACCCAAATTTATTAGTGCATTAAGGTTATAAGTTACTGCATTACGGTTATAAAGTTACTGCATCATAATCATGATTTTAGTGCATTAAGATTATAAGTGACTGCATCACAATTATGATTGTGATGCAGTAATAAAATTTGGCGGGATTTTTTTTTGCGTGGGGGGAGGGGGGGGGGGGAGGTGACACATCACATGACATGGCATGGTGATTTGGCAAAGGTGACACATGTCACATCCACATGCCTTCTCATTCTTTTCATTATAAGAAACTTTTCATTTTAACCCTACCCCACATGTGATATTAGTATTAAATCATATATGATAAATCAAATTAGTGTTAAATCATATATAATTTTTTCATGCAAATTTCAGTAACGTAAAAAAACGAAAAAAACATTAAAAAAAACGTGAAAAACACGAAAAATTTTTTTTGTCGAAAGTATATCAAAGTGCCTATCTATAGAAAGATAATTAAATGCTCGTCGTAATGGTATATTTTTTTTTCGCTTGACGATTTTGAAAGATATTTATATTTTTGAAAAAAAAAGGATGAAAGTGGGTTTTTTTAATTGTTGGGATTAATCTCATCAATTAAATTTAATAAAAATTGTCACACCCCCAAATTACCTGTTTTACAGCTGAACAAAATACCTTGGGGAGGACGTCATAGCATCAAAGTTACAGTTATATCGAACGACCTAAAGTGTCGTTTTGAAAATATCGTTTGATTCATTAAAATAATCAGAGTTTACAAACATTAGGTCCCAAAAGATTTCCAATATATCAAAACGCGTTTGTTACAATCAAACGATAGTTAAGTGCATAAAATATAGGTGAGACGCGTCCACACCGCGACTCTATGATAAGTCCACATGCATGCCATGAAGTGAATGCCTTAGATACCTGAGATAAAACATGCTAAAAGTGTCAACACAATGGTTGAGTGAGTTCATAGAGTTTGTTTAACAAGTAAAGCTTTTAAAAAGCGTTCATGCAACAAAGGCAAAGTTTTTGGTCATTTAGAATAGTCCACAAAGCAAAGGCATTGTAAATCCACTCAGTTCCAAGTTCCGCCCATACAAAACTTGCAACATGTGTGTTCACAACCCACTGCCCAAAAGTAGTATGTCTAATAGTTAAGTGCACATTATCATAATAGTTCACAAAGCAAAGGCATTGTAAATCCACTCAGTTCCAAGTTCCGCCCATACAAAACTTGCAACCTGTGTGTTCACAACCCATTGCCAAAAGATGTATAGTTTAATAGTCAAATGTACGATGTCATAATAGTTCACAATATAACACCACGTATATAATAATTCAGGGATGCTCCGAACATGGGAGACTTTGCACTGCTCCAACAAGGGAGACTCCTTTGTCACTCGACCACCTAGGCGAGAATTATTGAGAACACTCCACCATTAAGGCGAGAATTATTGAGAACACTCCACCGACAAGGCGATAATTATTGTGAACACTCCACCGAAAAGGCGAGAATTATAGTGATGCTCCGAACAAGGGAGACTTTATAGTGATGCTCCAAACAAGGGAGACTTTATAGTGATGCTCCGATCATGGGAGACTTTAGGTCAAGGTCATAACACGTCCGGTTCAATAAGTTTAAACAAGTCATAAGTTTGTATTTAAGTTCAAGGGTTCCGTTCAAAAGTTCGTAATTAAGTTCAAGCATTTAAGTCGAGTTCAAAAGTTCTAGTCAAACGAGTTCATAAGAGATCAAAACATATCAAAAGGTTCAAAATAGTTAAAGGGTTCAATATTATGTCAAACAAGTTCAAAATAGTCAAAGGGTTCATTATAAAGTCAAACAAGTTCAAAATGGTCAAAGGGTTCAATATTACGTCAAAAGAGATTTATTATATGTCAAAATATTTTAAATCAAGTTAAAGTGTTCAAATATATATGTCGAAGGGCTCAAAATCACGGAAAGTGGTTCAAATAATAGTGTTCAAAACATAATGATCAATTTAGTTCGGGCACAATCTACTTACTAGCATAAGTAGTGAAACAAAAGGGTAATAAGTTCATGATAGTTCAAACAATATAGTTTAAGTTCATATAAGTGTAAAGTAAAAGCATGAAGTTGAGCATGTATCTCCCCCGAAGAGTTTATAAAACAATTAAACAAGTAAAAGTGGGGCTACGAACTCACCTGTTGCAATAGTTACGATGACAAAGTGGATTCACAGAAATGAGATGCAACTCTCTAACCGCGACCTATTATGAATGATATGATCTAATATAAGTCATGAAAAAAAAAATGTCGTGCATGCAAACTCATATGATATCCATACCACTTGTACATTTGAAAATAATGTTTATCGTTGAAATATATGCTTATGACGTCTCGTCATATTATAAAATACTTTACAAGTATTTACGTCGAAATGATATCCTACGATAATCATTTAGTGATTTATTGTGAAATTATAGCTTTTCGTTGTAAAACAATGTCATTTGACAATTTCATGAAAGTGACTAAACGGCCTCGAAAAGCTAGTCGTAAAATGGTGCACATCGAGTGTTAGGAAACAAATTCAACGGTTTTTGTAAAGCTTGTAGCATTATCTCAAAGTTTTAGCATTTAAGTTTTTATCATAGAGGTCTCGATCATAGAGAAAAACATAGGTAAAGTAGGGTACTTGTATCCAAAATATTGTTTAAGGGTGGTTTTCGGCAAATTTAAGTGACCGTATTTTATTCGTTACAACTTCGCTTGACGAACGGTTGGACATTTTTGGAAAATATGCTAGGCGAACTTACTTTTACTAGAAGACATCATGTTATAAAAAGTACTACATCAATGTTAAAAACGACCCTCAACATGGTCATTTGTGGCCGTAATGTTTGTCTAATAGAAATATATTAGTTTTGCTTATTTAATATAGTTACGGCAACTTTATTTAAACGCGTGTAATTTAATCGTTACAAGTCCGTTTTCTACGTTTTATATGTCCTTAGCTTCGTATCAAAGTATACTAATATATTTTCGATAAGTCGACACAATTTATAGCGCTTAAGACTCATTTTTGACTCGTAAAAAGTTAAAACAATATGCTGAATTTTCTGAATTTTATAGTTTTCGTCGTCAAATTTGAAAATATCATAACTTCTTCGTTATAACTCCGTTTTAACCCATTCAAGCGGCCACGTTTTCGTTTTAAAGTATATTTTCTAAATATCTAGTCCAAAAATTTTTACCTACTGCCGAAAATTCCAGAATTCAAAAATATGATCAGACCTTTAAAGAAAGTTGTCGAAATGAGTTTTTCTCGCGCAAAACCTATTCTAACCAATTCAAACCAACGCCAAAGCTATTCTAAACCTACCATACACCTTCTTAGGGTGTCATGGGTTCCTATGCATCATCAAAAATGATATGTTTCAAGGAGTAATTATAGGATGATTATAACTTATAATATATAATAAAAAGACTTAAAAGTGGTATGAATCACATAATACTTGCATGTTTTTCTAATAGGATCATAAAAATAACTCATGAATGATCAAGAAAGATTAGTAAAATATATGAAAAGCTTACTTGGATGATGAAGGGATTTTTATTGCAAATACATAATCAACCTAGAGGTTTATATTTCAAAACCTTAAGATATATAGCTAATAGAGATTGATAAACACATGAAACTTGAAAATTTTATTTGATCCTTGATCCTAGCTTGGCCGGTTCTCAACCAAAGAAATGTGAGAATTTCATTTGCTTTACACCTTAGTATAAGTGAAGTGTATGTGTTTTTATTTAATTAAAGTACTTGTACCTTGCAAATATCTAGTCCTAAAGTGTATATGTGTCTAGGCTAGTATAAAGATCTTTATGAAATTCTTGTGAGTCATGTATTTGGTCGACCATGGGTAAAAGAAAAAGAAGGGTGATGAATTTTTATATTACAAATGTAATATAGTGTAAGTGATATAGGTAGTTGTATGAATAATTTAGTATTTAGAGTAGCGTTAGCTAGAAATAAATTTTAACGGAACAAAATAAAATATATTGAAGTCATAAAAATTATAAAAATACTTTTCTTACAAGAATTGAGTGAAATAATAATTATCGAGTAGTATTTACGAAAACCGTCATAAATATATATACGTAACAATTTAGATACAAAATAAATTTAAAACACCGGGTAAACTAATATTATAATTTTTATAGTATTAAAATGAGTATAAAAGTATATCAGGATAATTTTTTTTTGGAAGTGTCGGATCAATTATCCAAAATAAATGATCGTACGATAGCATTTATTTAATAAGAAAAGTATACGTTATTGAAATATGCGAACCCTGCATGAACTAATATGCAGATAATGGTCGTAAATATAAATTTTTCTCCGGGAATGAATAGTAAATTTTAATAATGACCGGTAATTGAGAATTGTGACATTCTTCCCATGTCAGAGGAATCACGTCCTCGTGATTCAATTAATGATAACTATAGTCCGAACCTCGACAAATGTTCTAAAAGTTCATGCTCGTGTATAGTCTAAATGATCATGTCAATGCTCATACATATGGGTTCCTCATCCAACTAGGTACGTTCTCGTGCTATCGTGACCATTTCCCATCCTAAAAACATGCCCTCTTATGTTTAGGTTTGATGAGGCAAGCTTTCCCATTCTCGAGCAAAACCCTCAAAAGATTTTTAGGTAACAGATTTTTACTTAATCCCACAACTCATCAAACAAGAACTGTCATACGATTAGGCTAAATCAGTTTAGGTAACAACTTGTTTCAAGCTTGATCTTTGC
Source organism: Chrysanthemum seticuspe (assembly GCA_019973895.1). NCBI lineage: Eukaryota > Viridiplantae > Streptophyta > Magnoliopsida > Asterales > Asteraceae > Chrysanthemum > Chrysanthemum seticuspe. The sequence continues at coordinate 280,448,152 of BPTQ01000001.1, read as the reverse complement.
AACTCATCAAACAAGAACTGTCACTTGGATCAAACTGGAAACAAGTGGTTTAAAGAAAATCTTTTGAAAATTTAGCTCGATTACGGAATTGCTTACACGTATGAGATTACTACTCCCTTCATTGCATGATTCTTCCTGAATTAGACATAGGTGATCAGGCTATGTGTAATTTAGGAATAACTATGCAATGCTTGGACTAATCGACTCATATGATGTTTGGTGTTAAGACATGAATCCGCATGTATAATGAGTATACACTTATAATGATATGATGAGATGCTATGATGATGTAGTTATAGTCTAGGGTCAATGATGCAACCTAGTTCTCTATAACCGATGCTCTGATACCAATCTGTCACACCCCCAAATTACCTGTTTTACAGCGGAACGAAATACCTTTGGGAGGACGTCATAGCATCAAAGTTACAGTTATATCGAACGACCTAAAGTGTCGTTTTGAAAATATCGTTTGATTCATTAAAATAATCAGAGTTTACAAACATTAGGTCCCAAAAGATTTCCAATATATCAAAACGAGTTTGTTACAATCAAACGATAGTTAACTGCATAAAATATAGGTGAGACGCGTCGACACCGCGACTCTATGATAAGTCCACATGCATGCCATGAAGTGAATGCCTTATATACCTGAGATAAAACATGCTAAAAGTGTCAACACAATGGTTGAGTGAGTTCATAGAGTTTGTTTAACAAGTAAAGCTTTTAAAGAGCGTTCATGCAACAAAGGCAAAGTTTTTGGTCATTTAGAATAGTCCACAAAGCAAAGGCATTGTAAATCCACTCAGTTCCAAGTTCCGCCCATACAAAACTTGCAACACGTGTGTTCACAACCCACTGCCCAAAAGTAGTATGTCTAATAGTTAAGTGCACATTATCATAATAGTTCACAAAGCAAAGGCATTGTAAATCCACTCAGTTCCAAGTTCCGCCCATACAAAACTTGCAACCTGTGTGTTCACAACCCATTGCCAAAAGATGTATAGTTTAATATTCAAATGTACGATGTCATAATAGTTCACAATATAACACCACGTATATAATAATTCAGGGATGCTCCGAACATGGGAGACTTTGCACTGCTCCAACATGGGAGACTCCTTTGTCACTCGACCACCTAGGCGAGAATTAATGAGAACACTCCACCATTAAGGCGAGAATTATTGAGAACACTCCACCATTAAGGCGAGAATTATTGAGAACACTCCACCGATAAGGCGAGAATTATTGTGAACACTCCACCGAAAAGGCGAGAATTATAGTGATGCTCCGAACAAGGGAGACTTTATAGTGATGCTCCAAACAAGGGAGACTTTATAGTGATGATCCGATCATGGGAGACTTTAGGTCAAGGTCATAACACGTCCGGTTCAATAAGTTTAAACAAGTCATAAGTTTGTATTTAAGTTCAAGGGTTCCGTTCAAAAGTTCGTAATTAAGTTCAAGCATTTAAGTCGAGTTCAAAAGTTCTAGTCAAACGAGTTCATAAGAGATCAAAACATATCAAAAGGTTCAAAATAGTTAAAGGGTTCAATATTATGTCAAACAAGTTCAAAATAGTCAAAGGGTTCATTATAAAGTCAAACAAGTTCAAAATGGTCAAAGGGTTCAATATTACGTCAAAAGAGATTTATTATATGTCAAAATGTTTTAAATCAAGTTAAAGTGTTCAAATATATATGTCGAAGGGCTCAAAATCACGGAAAGTGGTTCAAATAATAGTGTTCATAACATAATGATCAATTTAGTTCGGGCACAATCTACTTACTAGCATAAGTAGTGAAACAAAAGGGTAATAAGTTCATGATAGTTCAAACAATATAGTTTAAGTTCATATAAGTGTAAAGTAAAAGCATGAAGTTGAGCATGTATCTCCCCCGAAGAGTTTATAAAACAATTAAACAAGTAAAAGTGGGGCTACGAACTCACCTGTTGCAATAGTTACGATGACAAAGTGGATGCACAGAAATGAGATGCAACTCTCTAACCGCAACTTATTATGAATGATATGATCTAATATAAGTCATGAAAAAAAAATGTCGTGCATGCAAACTCATATGATATCCATACCACTTGTACATTTGAAAATAATGTTTATCGTTGAAATATATGCTTATGACGTCTCGTCATATTATAAAATACTTTACAAGTATTTACGTCGAAATGATATCCTACGATAATCATTTAGTGATTTATTGTGAAATTATAGCTATTCGTTGTAAAACAATGTCATTTGACAATTTCATGAAAGTGACTAAACGGCCTCGAAAAGCTAGTCGTAAAATGGTGCACATCGAGTGTTAGGAAACAAATTCAACGGTTTTTGTAAAGCTTGTAGCATTATCTCAAAGTTTTAGCATTTAAGTTTTTATCATAGAGGTCTCGATCATAGAGAAAAACATAGGTAAAGTAGGGTACTTGTATCCAAAATATTGTTTAAGGGTGGTTTTCGGCAAATTTAAGTGACCGTATTTTATTCGTTACAGCTTCGCTTGACGAACGGTTGGACATTTTTGGAAAATATGCTAGGCGAACTTACTTTTACTAGAAGACATCATGTTATAAAAAGTACTACATCAATGTTAAAAACGACCCTCAACATGGTCATTTGTGGCCGTAATGTTTGTCTAATAGAAATATATTAGTTTTGCTTATTTAATATAGTTACGGCAACTTTATTTAAACGCGTGTAATTTAATCGTTACAAGTCCGTTTTCTACGTTTTATATGTCCTTAGCTTCGTATCAAAGTATACTAATATATTTTAGATAAGTCGACACAATTTATAGCGCTTAAGACTCATTTTTGACTCGTAAAAAGTTAAAACAATATGCTGAATTTTCTGAATTTTATAGTTTTCGTTGTCAAATTTGAAAATATCATAACTTCTTCGTTATAACTCCGTTTTAACCCATTCAAGCGGCCACGTTTTCGTTTTAAAGTATATTTTCTAAATATCTAGTCCAAAAATTTTTACCTACTGCCGAAAATTCCAGAATTCAAAAATATGATCAGACCTTTAAAGAAAGTTGTCGAAATGAGTTTTTCTCGCGCAAAACCTATTCTAACCAATTCAAACCAACGCCAAAGCTATTCTAAACCTACCATACACCTTCTTAGGGTGTCATGGGTTCCTATGCATCATCAAAAATGATATGTTTCAAGGAGTAATTATAGGATGATTATAACTTATAATATATAATAAAAAGACTTAAAAGTGGTATGAATCACATAATACTTGCATGTTTTTCTAATAGGATCATAAAAATAACTCATGAATGATCAAGAAAGATTAGTAAAATATATGAAAAGCTTACTTGGATGATGAAGGGATTTTTATTGCAAATACATAATCAACCTAGAGGTTTATATTTCAAAACCTTAAGATATATAGCTAATAGAGATTGATAAACACATGAAACTTGAAAAATTTATTTGATCCCTCCTCTTGATCCTAGCTTGGCCGGTTCTCAACCAAAGAAATGAGAGAATTTCATTTGCTTTACACCTTAGTATAAGTGAAGTGTATGTGTTTTTATTTAATTAAAGTACTTGTACCTTGCAAATATCTAGTCCTAAAGTGTATATGTGTCTAGGCTAGTATAAAGATCTTTATGAAATTCTTGTGAGTCATGTATTTGGTCGACCATGGGTAAAAGAAAAAAAAGGGCGATGAATTTTTATATTACAAATGTAATATAGTGTAAGTGATATAGGTAGTTGTATGAATAATTTAGTATTTAGAGTAGCGTTAGCTAGAAATAAATTTTAACGGAACAAAATAAAATATATTGAAGTCATAAAAATTATAAAAATACTTTTCTTACAAGAATTGAGTGAAATAATAATTATCGAGTAGTATTTACGAAAACCGTCATAAATATATATACGTAACAATTTAGATACAAAATAAATTTAAAACACCGGGTAAACTAATATTATAATTTTTATAGTATTAAAATGAGTATAAAAATATATCAGGATAATTTTTTTTGGAAGTGTCGGATCAATTATCCAAAATAAATGATCGTACGATAGCGTTTATTTAATAAGAAAAGTATACGTTATTGAAATATGCGAACCCTGTATGAACTAATATGCAGATAATGGTCGTAAATATAAATTTTTCTCCGGGAATGAATAGTAAATTTGAAAAATGACCAGTAATTGAGAATTGTGACAAAAATGAAGGGTGAAGATTGATCTCTTAGTATGTAAAGAAGTTTTTGTGATCTTAAATCATAATCAAAATACTTTCGGAATGGTTGGTAACGAAGAAGAAATGTTATACTAACATGAATTTTCTTTAACAGAAATTTCACATAAACATGTGGTAAGCGAATATAATAAGCGAAGAATTATACTAATACAATAAAACCACATTTCTACTAAAGTACATTTAGCAATGTGGCTATGACCAAGTTGCAAAGTGCTACTGCCACACCCAATAGGAAGCGAGTGAACAGTGAAACACACAGTAACTAACGGTCGTTAGTTAACGACCGTTGTCTACTAACGGTCGTTAACTTTTTTTTTTAAAGAAACGAAAATTCGACAAGAGTCCCTGAGGTTTAACTTGCGTTGCAAAATAGGTCCTCTAAGGACTAACGATGTAAAAGTGACTAACGGTCGTTAGTTAACGCCCGTTATCTACTAACGGTCGTTACTTTTTTTTTAGATACATTTTTAAAAAACCAAAAATGCGGCAAGAGTCCCTGAGGTTTAACTTGCGTTGCAAAATAGGTCTCTAATGACTAACGATGTTAAATTTTTTTTACATAATTGGTCCTTTATGTTAAACGTTCGTTACACAAACAATCCTACTAACAGCCATTACTTAACGGTTGTTAAATAACGACATTCTATCATTTTTAATTAAGAAGCTCTATATAAAACGCAACGCAACCAAGGCTTGATAACATATTTTTGTTAAATTCGCAACCGCTTAATTATATTGCTCATGCTTAAAATACTAAACATATCTAATAGGAACATACTTAGCTCGAACGTTAAATAATACTTATGTATGCAAACACCCCGCTGCGAAGCGCGGGCTAAAAACCTTGTTTGATACATTTGTATGTGAAAAAAAAATATAATACTCGTATAAAAAGAACATATTTCATTTAGCTCCTTGATGCCTACCATAACTAGTTATTTCGGTTTTCTACTAGAGGCTTTAACTATAACCTCAGCTCTATTTATTGGTTTGAGCAAGATACGACTTATTTGAAATTAATTGCACAATTCATAAAAGGAAATCTTTCCGCGAACTTACTATTAGAACATTGTAAACCCCGTAGGTATAACTTTATTGATGACAATTATTTATAATGGTATAACCTTAATTCCCAAAACCCACAAACCAGGCTTGGGCCTAATTATCCACTAATACTTACGTGTATTTCTAGTTACTTACCGCATCAATTGCCAATTCTTAGTCATTGAGATTCATGGTAATTAAGATTAATCATTTATATAATAAAACAAAACCCCTAGTGGGAATTTTTCATTTCAAAAAAATTAATTCATACCTTATTTGGTAATAATTTTTAATTATTATTTTTTTAAAAGATTTTAATACTAAAAGAAAGTCTAAATATTTCTTAATTTAGCTAATCTTAAAAAAAATGCGTCTTTATAAATCAGATGTAGAAAAAAAGGCCAAAATATACACGTCCTTTAAAATCATTACTATCATCCTTATTCTTACGTTTTTGTGCCATAACCTACATCGGCTCAAAGAAACCCTTTCCTGACTATAAGAATTGATGAAGATGGTAACAGTAATGCCTACTCTTTCCTTTAAAACCCACTGGTATAATCTGATTTGGTTCAGTACTCCAGTGCAATTGTTCTTCTTTGATATCCAGGTTATTAATAAGGATCAATTAAACTTGATTGCTATTGTATCCAGGTTATTACAATTCATTAGGGATTAATATGTTTTGATGTAAAAACTTACAAGAGATTTCCAGGTTGTTTGATCTAATTCGATTTAATTGTGTTAATTGATGTTTGTAGGGATGCAATGAATACACGATGATTTGTATGTTATCTGTCCTCAAACTCAGGAATCAATGTTTTGAATCAATTTAATGGTAAGTGTTGTTGTATGCAATTTTAATCTGTATGTTTGTTAATTGAATATGATATTGCTACTTTATTTTTGATATCAATGTGGAGTTGCTAAGAACTAGCATAAAGTTTAGTAATTTTTGCATAATGAGTGTTTAGAAGATTGTTTATTCGTTATTCGTTATAACTGAACAACCCAAAACCTAAATCATTGAATCATCGTATCCTTCACAAAATCATCCCAAAAAAATAAAAAATAAAAAATTACTACCGAATTTCCTCAAAAGACAAAACGTAAGTTCTTAAAGCCCTGGATCGATGGTATGTTCTTGACTTATTGATTGATTATGATATCCATAATTAATCATCTATTTATATTTAATTGTTGATTTTTGTGTACAGTTTGCAAATATATTGGGTTTGGGGGTTTAGACTGATGTTTCTTGCAGATATAACGCTAAATGGTTCGATTGTTACTTTTTGAAATCACGTGTTGTGCGTAGTAAAAAAATATAGGTAACCATTATGATTGTTTCTTTCAATTGATTGTTGGTACCGTATGTTCCATTGTTTTAACCGTTATGTTATCCTTAAGGTATTGTAGGCCTTTGATTCTTTTCTTCTATTCATTTGACATTTGGTAGTAATTAGAATGCAAGGATTGATATTAATTGTAATAATAGTTTTTAGTATAATAAGAACATATGCCTATATTATTATGCCTGGACCAAATATAACCCCAAAAATTAAACTATAACTGTAGGATCGTAAATATTATTGTGTTGATGATTCGGGTAGTCTGGGATGATGGAAATACATGTTAGCCATTTGAGAGAGAAAGAGATGAGAGGGTGTTTCTTGTTAGAGACTTGCTTTGTAAAAAGGAAAGGTTAGATTATGAGAAGCACCACCCCTTCCAAGGATGGAAGGGGTATTTATACTTACAACTTATACGTCCTCCTGTCAGACTGTGGATCAGGCATACAGTGGGTAAAGACCCGTCCTTCCTCCACGGTGTTACAGTAAACTAATCTACGCTACTAATTAACTAATAAACTACTAAACAACGTAAATAACTACAAGTCAACGAGCTAACATATGCTATACTATAATTGGGGTGACCGACACTTTAACATGGAATTTCCAATTCCTAACAATCTCCCCCTAAGGGAGGTCACCCCATGAAATACATTTTGCATCTTAGCATTCAATCTTTGTCTTTAGTTCTGAGCTCGTAGACTTCAATTCTTCAAGTTCCGCAATCTTTGTGCATTAGCAGCGATTCTTTAAAGTCCGCATAGTTTTGTACTTTGAGTGGAGGCCTTTAACTAATCCACATCTTTGATGATCTTTGAGCTTTCTTTGAGATCATCAGCCACAGTAAATCTCTGGATCACCATTTGTTGTGTTGCCATCATGTGAAATTGTGACTTTTGGACCGACATGCTCACACTTTTGAATCATGACATTATTTCATCAGAGTAGCGGAAGCTTTACTGGTTCATGATATTTGCAGCTATCAGAGCCAGGTTATGTAGATAAGCACTTGTCATGATTTCTTTAATTAAGTGAGGATGCTGTGAGCATGCGGCTTCGGATTGACTCCTCAATTCTGATCAGCTGCAACCGTCCAAATGTACCTACAAACAACAATTAGCAATAAAACACACGAAAGTGTCTTTGATCACTTTCGTTGAATTGAGGTACACGGCCTACGGTTCCCCGTTGATCAGTACAAGTACTGCCTGTGATCAGGTATAATTCCGAAGAATATCCTTGACAGGGTTTCGCAGCTGTTCTAGTTGTTCTCAAACCGGAACGTCTCAAAGAAGATGTGGAAAACTAGAAGGGGGGGTTGAATAGTTTTGCCAATTAAAACTTCCTTTTAATCTATTTAGATCGACTTATGTCAATCTATTTGGATGTGTATGTTGGATGTTGATAAACAAGCATATAAAGGTAAGTAATGAAAAGATAAGAGTAAGAAGCACAAAACCACAACGCGAGTATTTATAGTGGTTCGGCTACAAGGACACCTTCCTTGCCCTACGCCACTCCCCGAGTCACCTACTCGAGAGTTTGTAAACACTACACCAATCTCCTTATGGCGGAGAAGCCTTCACAACGTCGCTTAACCTTTTTCTGGTACAAAGCTAAATACCGAGTTCTTTCACACCAAGGCGAACCACACCTACACAACGTCACCTACCCTTTATATGGTGCTAGGCTAACCACGGGGTTCTTTCACACCAAGGTGAACCAAACCTATCACAACGTCGCCTACCCTATATTAGGTACTAGGCTAAGCACCTAGTTCTTTCCCTCCAAGGTGAACTACACCTTCTCAACGTCGCCTACCCTTTATTAGGTACTAGGCTAAGCACCTAGTTTCATTGTAATGGAGGAACTACTACCACACTACACCAACGACTAATCCCAAAGGAGATCTACTCCTTTACAACATCATCAAGGATATCAATATCCTTGGATCTAATACTAGTCTATCTTGTACATCGAAACACACCATATCGAATATACATCTAAGGCACCTTTCACTAATGCCTTTGACTAGATCTACAAGACATCCTTCACTAATGTCTTGTGTCTTGACTTCTAAGCACATTTCACTAATGCTTCTAGTCTTGACTTCTAAGCACCTACCACAAGTGCTTATGATATGGATGATAGATACCCTTCACTAATATCTTCGTCTTGACACTTGAGATATCTTTCACTAATGTCTTCAACACTACACTTCTTTGAAGAAAGAAAGGAATCATCAACAAGAAGACTTCAGTAGCCTTGATGATGAGGAAGCATGGAAACTCATGGAGTTGAGCTTGCTCGACTTCAAAGGTGGTGATCTTGCCTTTAAGAGGAACCTAGAAGATCACACAAAAACAAAACTACAAACATAGATCTCTTGGATATGAGGTTAGTGAGTTTTTAACTTAGGGAGAAAGTGTGTTAGAAAGGGGTGAGAAATAATGAAGAAATGACTCACTATTTATAGAAGAAAAACTCTACTGTTCCCTGAATCCCACGGATCCCTTCCACAAGGGATCCATCTAGCGTTAAGCTATGGATCCGTGGGACGCTCCCTTTTACCCATGGGTATTTTGGTTATGGGTCATGGGTTGAACCATGGATATTTAGCTAGATACAATGTATCTTTGAGTGCAATGCACTTAGTCACTTGGGTATGGGTTGATCCATGGGTTATGGATATTATTCATGTATGATATAAGCATGATGACATGCAATAGGTTATGGGTCAAGCTCCATGGGTTATGGGCTTTGGGTTGTACCCAACTACATTCAATGTATTTGCCCAATGGGTTGTGATACTTAAGTTTCTTCCAATTTATATTACCCAATATACTACATACTAGTTATGCGTATATTATACCCAAATATGTAAACACTAGTTGTTGTACGTATGTATTACTAAATCATAAAATCACTTATACTTGTTTTAGTGTTTTATGTGAAAATGTGAATGTGTTAGAAACTATTAGTTCAAACCATTTACGTATTTTATTTGTTTTGTTAAAATGATTTTACGTTTGCTATCGACAAAACATTAGAAGATCGTAAAATATAAATAAACATTTTTACGGCTTATTTGTATTAACAGAAGACAACACGGAGTGAGTGAACCAGCGAATTGAGATTCACTGATTGATGAAAAATTGATTTGAAAACAATCACGTATTGCTTGAAGAAAGAGTTTTGCAATACGACGAAGGTTTTATGAGAAAGATCAATTTTCAATCAAAAATACCTTTTGTATTTGAAAAGAGTACACATTCGATGTGCTAGAGAAAAGAAGAGATTCGCACACCGAACGGTTTTTCCAAAAGTATTTTTTCAATCAGGGATACTTTTTGTGTTTGAAATATGAATACACATTCGATGTGCTAGAGAAAAGAAGATTTGCACATCGAACGGTTTTTCCAAAAGTGTTCGTCAATTCCATTCCTAGACCAAGGTTGATTCAAGATTGAATCTCCCCATCGTTTCTATCCAGTTGTCACAAGCTTGATCTTACGAGAAGATCTCACATGTCACCCACCAAGAGCTTGTATGATGTTAGCTCTAGAAGGATTTCCATCTTCATTGTGAATATTTTTACATATCACTCGGATGTTCTGGAAATACCACAAGGATAATGCGTAGGACTCTCAATATATACTTACTTTCCACATTGTGTGAAATAGCAAGTCTTCATTAATTTTGTGTCCTAATGAGATATTGTGGATGATCTCTTGGCTCTAGACTCAATTGTGCACATTTGGTTCCCTATGCCGGAGACTAGGGAGAGGGTCTCCTTCTTCAATATCAACAGTCTCTAAGAGAAAGTCGATAGATTATATAGGTTCCCCGTGAGAATGAAACAAGCCATTTTAAGAGGAACTTGAGTATCTTGGGAAGTTTAGTGCATTGCGTCACTGGGTCCATGACGTCTTGTCTTCAATACCATTGTTACCTTAGTAACCACCAGTAGTATATGTATTGAACCCGGTTTCTGCCCTAAGGTTGAATTATTGAAGGGCTATTTCTTTTCACCCTTTTTCACATTCATTTCTTTTTCATTCTTCAACCCCTTCAGTGCTTACCGAGACTTCATAACTAGAACCTTGTTGTGTTTATTCCAATACTAGCTCTGTCTCAGTCCGCACTCTTCCCATTTCTCATTTTTCTCCTTTTTTTCATCATACCTAAGGACTCTACACTATCTAGTGGATTATCCCTGGGTAGATCCCTCCGGTTCTGGCGGATTGTGGGAACTAATACCTAACCTCACCATCCTTATAACTCCATGCATAAAGTAAAATGGTCGGTCTTTTGGTACAGTTCATTCCTTCACGAAACCAATTGAAAAAATCATTTGGAAAATCAATCAAGGTACTTGTGATATAAAATCAAAGCATTTTGTACCTTAATTGTTTTGATCATTTAGAAAAGCTCCCCATCAACATGTGCATATGATTTTGAAATTATTTAGCACATGGAAGCAAGAGTTCTTTGAAATATTTTCTTTGATCACAATTTTCATAGAAAAAGCCATTTGATTTTCTTGGTAAAATTCTCCCCCTCAATATGTGTGTAGGATATTTGAAATAATTTTATCACATAGAGGAAAGAGTTCATTTGAAGTACATCCACGATCACAAAAACCATTAAGAAACCATTTAGAAAATCAATCAAGGTATTTTATGTTGAAACATAGAAATCTTTGTACCTTGAAAGTTTATTTTCTTTTTGAAATGCTCCCCCTCAATATATGCTTCGAGATTCGAAAGTGTTTAGCACATATAGGAGAACAACTTGCACAATTGAATCAAATGATCACTTGTAATCAGATTTCATATTTAAATCACATTTTCTCCCCCGATCAAAAATATCAAATCATTTGAGATTTTAGATCCCAAGTGATTTAAATAGGTTTAGAAAACATGGGAGAAAATATGCCTGGTTTAAATTCTCTTCTGGTTTTAGGTTAAAAGCTCCTCCACAATCATGTGCATTATGTATTTCTAAATCGTTTGGCACATGAAGGAAGGAGTGCTTTTGAAATAATCACCCTTTAAAAACCGATTTGAGATTTAAATCACGATCTCTCCCCCGATCAAAAATTTCAAACCATTTGAGATTTGTTATCCCAAAAGATTTAAATCATTTAGAAAATTTTAAGGGAAAGACGTGGCAAGATTTAATTTTGAAAAATGATGGATAAGGAACAGTTACAGACATTAAAGATTGTTAGTATCAGGTATGCTAGTTTTTAAGAGATCTTTAAGTAAAATAAAACAATTTCACAATCAAACAAGAACAGAAGAAATTTCATTTTGAAAGGTCTTGATTCTTAATGAAAAATCATACCATGACATAACATTAAATCTTTAGATCACCACTTTATTTCGTACAAACCGAAACTTTTGTGAAGAAATATCGTTTGAAAATATTTTATTTTAAATCACTCTCCCCCTCAATCGATGACCGTAGTCGATGATTGAGTGACTTGGGTTTTGATAAAATGAAGTCCGGTGATTTTCAAAATTTAGTCCAGTTTATTTTCAAAACAATATTTTTCCATTTTTCAAAACAATATTATTTTAAAAATTGTTTAAAAAATGGTATAAAATTTCCTGCACAAAGATACGTTAGGTGGTTGAGAAGCTTATGTTGTTGCTGTAGGGCTTGGAAGAAAAACCATCTGCTGATGCAGTGAGACTTCATACGTTGCATTTTAATGCCAACTGAGGTTAAATTAAGCTCTGTTTCTTCATTTGTTGATGAAGAAAACCATCTACTGATGCAGTGAGACCTCTTACGTTGCATTTTTCCATGCCAACTCTCCATAGAAGTCCAATTAAGCTCCGTTACTTCATTTGTCAACCCAAGATATAGTTACCCTTTCCTTTCGGCATCCAATCATCTTCAATTGTGGGATCCGGATCGGGAACATTCTTATATACCAATATACCTGCATACGTTAGTATACATACAAACAGATATATGGTGGTCGACATCACCCAAACAGCAATCGACTAATAAAAGTCAATTCAACATATCAATCAGATCATAAAAGGTATGAGAATAATGTGTTCATCAATCAATAATCATCTAAACCTAACAATCACATCCTAGAAACCTAGTCCTTCAACATAGGCAATTATATTTTACAGATAAGCACGTAGGATGATTAAGAAAGCCCGTTAGATGATGTAAGTTTGAAAAACATTCTCCCCCTCAATCAATGACTCATTTCATAAGAAGTTTAAAAGCGCTGAAGTCATTGATTGAGTTTTTAATTTTTTACGAAAACTCTGAATCAGATTGATTTACAAGCAACTCATTTTCCGCTATTTTTTGAATACACCAAATATTTTTCTGAAGAATTTTAGACGGAAAAACATTTGTGTAGGAACAACAGTCTTTTTGACGACATGCTTTCCTTGTTTAGTATTTAGGATAAGTGCACGTAATTTTTGAAAATTGGTTTAGCGCAGCACTTTCCTTTCTTGAAGAGCGGGTTGCTATCTGAAATAATAGCAAACCATAGTTTAAGGGCGGGTCACAGTCTGAAGTAACTGAAAGCCATCATTTGAAGCCCGGGTTACAGTCTGAAATAACTGTAAGCTAGTTTTGAAGCGCGGGTTACAGTCTGAAATAACTGTAAGCCATATTTTGAGACATGTTTAGAAAAAGAATATTTACACCTCCTGCTCGAACTTCATCTATTGTCCCGTGCCATTGTTGAATGACATTTCTAAGACCGCAGATATTATCGATACCAGAAGACATGTCTTGAGAAAAACATATTTTTGGTATTTTTAAATTTTCTGATTTTTATGGGTTTTTGTTGGTTTTATATTTTTCTATTTTGTTTTGCTGGTTTTATATTTTTGTATTTTGCTTTTTAAATAATATTTAGAAAGATAGAGTAGATGATATAATTTAAGAAGATGATGATACGAGTACCGAGATAAGGATATCGAGCAGCCCCGTTGTAGAAGATAGAAATCATCATCTCTTAAACATCCACCACCAAAGCTTCCGAGGCTCTTGAAAAGAAGGAATTGAGCCTTTAAGAATGCGAGACTTTGGCAGCTTCCCCCCAAACCGAAAATCCATTAGATGAGTAGATTCGAAGCTCTATTTCAAGCTTGACTTAGCCAGGTGCACAGAGAAGCACACCATTATCATAAATCCCGCTGCTCCTTTTAAGAATGATAATCGAGATTCTTCGTTCGAGGTTATATCATCAACAAGAACAGCAATGTATCATCCCACTCATAAATAATCTTCTCAAGTTTCATAACTACTGAAGTCTAAAGCGATCCATTCCAAAAAGGTGTCAAGAGAACAGTTCTCCCAAGTAGTTGAATTGATGTAGTCAGTCTCTTTGTATAATGCTCAAGAACTCTCCTGACTACACATCATGCCCGGAAAGAAAACACCTCCCCAATGTTTGTGGTAAACAATGGCTTTCTTCCCTGATGATCGTGTATGAAGCTCAAGAACCCGAAGTACACCAATATCCAAGAACTCTCCCGAATACACATCATGCCCGGAGAGAAAACACCTCCCCAATGTTTGTGGTAAACAATGGCTTTCTTCCCTAATGATCATGTATGAAGCTCAAGAACCCGAAGTACACACATTCCCACCGAAAGAATAACTGATAACACCTCCCTCATGTTATACATTTATCTCCCCTGAATATGTCATACTTGTGTACCTCTTTTATCTTTAGAAACTTTCTCTAACATCACTTCCCCCATGTAGTTGGAATAATAACACTAAAAGCCTTGATGAGTAAAACCTTGAGTTTCTCTGCGGTCATGACATTCGTCTTCCCAGGATATCTTCAATCACTTAGAAGAATTAAGTTCATCAAGTTTACTCGCTTTATGTTTAGATGCTTGTCTCCTTTCCCCTTGCTGGTTTTGACACTTCAGAATCAGCAACATATTATAAGCCCATGTACTAGAAATCTTTTGAGAAGAACACTTTTAATCTTTGTGAGAATCAACTTGCTGAAGAATAGAATGAGCAAGTCTAATTGGGGATTAAATCAGACATTTCACCCTCCCCCAATTAGTGCTCTCCCCTAAACCGACAATCTGTTTGATAAATGCCCAGATTAAGAAGAAGTCTTTAGATAATCAAATGCAACTCGTCTTTAGTCTTCTAACATGCAGCAGAAAATGTAGAACCGACTGTAGACTCGTCCTTCTTCAAGATTGTCCAGTTGGGGAATACATAGTTAACATCTTCAACTCACCAAAAAGCATCCCAATTAACTTACATCTTGCAAATCCCCTTAACTCAAATCCCTCCCAATCAAACAAGAACAAAAAGATGTTCATAAAGGAAATCAGCAATCAGCCCGCAACGAACACACGAAATGGTAACTCCAAACTACCAATCACATCAAACAAGAACAGAGAGATTGTTCGGAATCATCATGTTGATGTGTACGTGAAGCATCAACCGGAAGCACTTTGTCGATAAACTTATCAATCCATGAGAAGATGTTAACCAACGGCTCTTTGAAGAAAACTCCATGTGAAGATGACCCGATAAGAAGAAGCTCGGTTCTTACATGAGTTAGGAGTCGTTTGACCATATATTCTCAAATATCAATCAACCATGCAGAAAATTCACACTTCTTCTCCCCCTCAAGAATTGCATACGGAGATGCCATTCTTGATTAAACAAGTGATTATCATCCAAATGTATTCTATTCACACTTCTCCCCCGCAACAGTAGCACATGATGTTGACATCTTCATTATATTGAGCAAGTGGAATAAGAGTAATTATCAGTAGTCCGGTTCACTTGATGACTGAAGCGCATGGAAAAAGCATGAAGCATGTTGATGAGAATGGTCATAATAAGAAGATTTCTCTTCTTCCGAAGATAATGCACACTGAAGCGTACACATTTCTTTTCTTTGAGGAGCGAGGCTTGAACTGTTGTGTTCAAACGTCATAAGAAGATTTCTCTTCTTTTAAAGATAAAGCGCACTGAGACGTACACTTTTCTTTTCTTTAGAGTACGAGGCTTGAACTGAAGTGTTCAAACGTCATAAGAAGATTTCTCTTCTTCGGAAGATAAAGCGCACTGAAACGTACACTTTTCTTTTTTTTAGAGAACGAGGCTTGAACTGTTGTGTTCAAACGTCATAATCTCTCTCTTTTCATCATCTCTTGGCAAAACATGTAATCAACCCCATTATCATTCAGTAGGCTCTTTGTCGTGACAGCTGATGGAGAAAACCCAATATGATGAATTTGACCCTGAAGTAAAACAACCCGAACTCGTGACTTAAACTTGCACACATGTAACAAAGAGCGGTGCCGAGAATTCATCCTCCATTGAATCTCTAAGTACTCTATACTCTTCATCCAACCAACCATCAAGTATAAGACGTACATCACCTCTTGAAAATCCACAATTGAATGTGACACTGAGCACTACAACGTAACTCCTTAAAGTGATAGTTATTTTGTGGTGATAAGAGCCCGATTCCCCCAAGTGGTAAAAGAAAAGGAAAAAGTCACCCAACAATAACTAGATTTCCAAGTCTTCGTTTTTGATAATAAGCTCGAACAAGGATCTTGAAGAATCTTCATCCAACCATCCCCGATACCTTCATATACTAAGTACACTTGCCCGTGATATTTCACTTCAACCTCAAATAAATAATAGTGAATTAACCCCGTTGTCACATCTTGTGGTTAACTGCTCAAATCTAGCCTTTTTTTTTACATTAAAATGAACTTTGATACTGGTTTCATCCTGACCAAGGTTAAAAGTACATAACCCCATAAAACCTTGTAATAACCAAACTGCCATGAAGAATATCCAATCACACATCCAATTCATGAAGTACACCATTTTATCCCTTCTTCGAAGCAGAAACCGTAGCACCAGCATCAGATAAGATTCCGAAATACACTTTCCTTTCTCCAGGATGGTTCCATAATCACGGGATTTTACAATTCTATGGTTTAAACCGAGAAATAGTTTCTTTCGCGGGATTATACAAGACCAAGAATAAACCGTAAGATAGATCCGGAAATGCACTTTACTATTACCAGGATGTTTCCATTGTCACCGGATTTTACAAGTCTATGATTTAAATCGAGAAATAGATTCTTTCGCGGGATTTTACAAAATCAAGACAAAACCGTAAACAATGTCAGCTTGATGGTGTTATGACAACATTGGTTTTGGTGAATATCTGTTTTAGGGGAACATGCAGCGGTTCATCAGCCATCATCAACAATTCTTCCAAAATACAACACATCGTTAAATCTCATCAACAATTATCATCATCAAAATACAACTCACAGTACATAACCAAGAATGATCATCAACCCGGTCCAAAATAAATCAACCCGCACATCGGATATCAATTCAAGTCCTTATCCGGTCATAGTCATAGTTACTCAACACGACCACATTTCAATATCAAAATATCACCCAATTCAATAAACAAACCTTAAATCCGATCAAAGAAATAAATTATTCAATGCCAATCAATCCAAGAGTATCAAGATGATCCATCCAGTAAGTTTTGTATGATCTTTGAAAATGTATATGCGATTTGACCTCACCACACCATGATTAAAATTGCACCGATCCAATCTCATATTCCCACTAGCCCACTAACGAGACCAAAAAAATCCCAACTTTATCAATAATATATTTGTCCCATTTCAAATATATGCAAACACAGCCCATGAAAATTAATCACAATATCCGATCCAGCACCATTTAACAACGTCTGGCTCATGTAGCCACAATGAAATCACTTAGACAATTAAAATTGCACGATATCCATCATTCACTAAACATGATCTAACAACCAATTGCTTATCAAAAAAGGCCCAAGTGATCTCTAATATGTGATCCACCAACTGCTCGGCCCATTTAACGTTAAGATCCAATTATCTACAACTCCAAGCATAGGCCCAAAATAATCCATGGCCCATCCATACTCGTTGCAGCTTAGCACACAAACCCTAAACTTCTGGGGTTATAAAACGCAACATAAAACCCTTTCCCTAAAAAATCTCACATAATTCCTCCGCCCCCAACTGACTTCTCACACAACCCTAACGAAATCTCAACATAAAATCGTCTATATTAAATCGTCAATCTTCAATAACCAAGATAGATCTCCTTTTGATCTTAATACAACATGACCTCGACACAAGGTTGGCTTGAGGTGTATCAATTAATGCCACAGGGATGGTCTTAGGGTTTCGGACATGGCTTCAAACTCAAACCAAGGTAGGTTTAAGTCTTGTTCCTTTGTTATTAATTTTTTCAGACAATCATGAATCAAAGAACGAAGGGTAACACAATTGTTATTCTCCTTTCTTTTAGTTTGAATAGACTAAAATGGGGCACATGCTTCAAAATCAAAACTGTGATGAATTGGGTTTGACAAAACCAGTCTTGTAAAAGATTAACCGTGATCGAACCAATCTGAGTTTATGACAAAATATAGACCAATCGAGACTTAGACAAAGATATTAACAAACTTGTTATTCATATTTTCTAATCATTCGAATACTTTTGATTTTCGATTTTGATTATTTCTTTAGACGGCACAAAGATTTGAAACAATCATGTTGAGTTCATTTCTTTCATGTCGGATATTGTCAAGAGTCTTTTGTTCAATGATGAATTCTTTCTTTCCTTTTGACTGATTTGTCTTGATATTATCACATGGAAAGAAGGTAGCCTGAGATCTTTCAGTCGTTGTAAATTAAGAGAGGCTTAAGGATGAGAAACTTCTTTTGAATGCTTGATCTTCAAGGTCCTCTTTGATGATTGCCACGGAAGAGTGAAATACGGATATCTTTACTGTTTAAGCTTTGTTTAAGATCTAGTTGTATAGAAGTAGTTTGATAATTGGTGTAGATGAGTAGTAATTGATGATGAGATAACCTGTTGAATATGTGTTGGAATCACTCCTAGTTCTAAATCAAGTGTTAGTAATTTACATGTAATACTTAGCTTAATTATGGCCTTTATGTTTGTTATTAGCCTTAAGCTTATGTAGAAGGCCCATGAGCTTAGGCCCAAGCCCATAAAGGAAAGGAAGGGAACTAGGAGTGTTGCCCTAGCTTCCCTCCTATAAATACTCTTGTAAACCTTCATTTGAAGGTTGGTTGTTCAATTTATCCTTTCACATACACTCTACGCGTAAACCGTCTTAGTCTAAACGTGTGTGTGTGTTTGTTTATTGTTCAATCACCTTTATCTCTTTCTTGTAAGCTTGTGTTGTAAAACTAGTGACCTAACAGTGGTATCAATCGCCTAATAGTTGGGTGAATCGTTATTGCTTTTGAAGTGGGTTTTGGTCCTACGCGTAAGGCTAACGAATGATACTTTGGTTCGCTTAAAAACACGTTTTTTACACTTTTCAATCCAAGATTCTTGTACTTTCAATGTTTTAAGGTGTTAAAATACCTGTTTTTGGCAAAAAGTTTCAAACTTTACGCGTGGATTTACGTTTTTAAGCTTATTTTTGTTCGAGGGTTTCATCCTACTCGTAACTGTTTTAGACGTTTTGGTTCATCAAGTTTCATACTTTTATGTTATTTTGGTGATATTGAAGCTATCTCATCACAAAAATCTGGTTTAGAAACATCTTTGAGCAAAATCACTTTTACGAGTAAAGCTACGCATAACTAAAACCCTATTTTTACGCGTAACTTTATCCTTGGTTTGATCTTCAGTTTTGTGGTTTACTCCGTGTTTTTTTGCTTGGATAAGCCTGAAAATACGTCGACTTTGGATATCTTTTGCACTGTGAAGTGTAAAAGATCACTTGGGATAAAACCCTAAACTTACGCATAAGCATAAAGCTTACGCGTAGAAATCCTACGCTTAAGATTCATCTTACGCATAAGGTAATCCTACGCATACGTTTCTACGCCTAACTTTGTGTCTACGCATAACTTTAGCGTCTTTTCCATACTTACGCGTAAGCTAAATCCTACGCGTAACTAGTGATTGTTACGCGTAACTTTGGTGTTTTTACGCATAAGTGCTACTTGGATTATTGTGATTTCTACTCCTAAGGACACTTCATCAACAAAGGTTCATTCGACTACAAAGATCCATTTTTATAACACAAGTTTTCATCATGTCACAACCACCATACTCTAACTATTTCCCTTACACTTATCCTCAACGACAACAACAACTAAGTCCACAACATCAACAATGGAATCAACAACAAGCAATTTATCAGCAACAATTTAATCAACAACATACTCCACAACTTGGAGCAATTCCTCCACCACAAATGGTTCAAACACCACCAAGTCTTCAAGTTAAACCCTACACAAACGACTTCAATCAACATCCATCAAAGAACACTATGAAGGAACCAACTTGGTTTGCAAAGATGTGTGAAGCTTTAAGCAGCCAACAATCAATTCATGAGGCTGGATCACTTAATAGACCTCCAATGCTCACTCCAGGTAACTACGATCAATGGGTGATAAGGTTCTTTAGGTTTTGTGATCTGAAGAAGCCACATGGAAAGTTCTTAAAGAAGGTTATCTTGGAAGGTCCATTTGAGATGCCTACTGTCATTGTACCCGGAGATCCTAATGCTATTCCACCAAGAGATGAACAAACAAACATTGCTACTGTTGCAGATTTAAATCAAACAGAACTTCTACACTATGAAGCTGATGAGCTTGCAATGCAATATATCCTTTTAGGATTACCTAACCCAATTCTTCGAAGTGTTGATGCTCAAAAGACTGCAAAGGAAATGTGGAACCATATTCATCTTCTTATGGAAGGATCTGTACTCAATCAGGAGGATTTGGAATCCAAAATTTACTTGGCTTATGAACACTTCATGATTGAACCTGGAGAGACACTAGAGTCTTATCATCATCGATTTTCAGACATCATAAATTATTTGGATAAACACAACATCATCATGCCAAGAATTGCAGTGAATACTAAGTTCCTGAGTAGTCTTGGTCCTGAATGGGAGAAGTATGTCATTTTTCTCCGTCAAGCGAAGAATATGCATCATTCTACATATGGATTGTTGTACGATTACTTGAAGCCTCATGAAAAGGAAGTTGATCGGGAAAGGATTCTCCGTGCTCAAATTGCTCCACCTACACATCCGGAAAATCAACAACTTGCCTTATATGCTCAACAAAGTTATCCTCCTCAACAAGCAACTCAACCAACTGCCTTAATCACACCAAATGATCAATCACAGCAACCTCAACAAAATCAATTGGTTCCTTACAACAACAACAATGATCAAGCACTTCATAGTCAAACTAATGAGGAATCCGATCCGTTCGAAGCATTGCAACAGGGATTTGTTATGATTGCTAATGCTTTTAGCCGTTATACCAACAAATCCAACAATCGTATTCGTTCCTCATCCAATACACGAAATCAGGCTGTTGTGAACAATGGACGAGTTGAAGTTCAGAATCGTGGTTATGGTCGTCAAATGGGAGGTGGTCAAGGGTTTAATGCTATGGGTAGGAATAGCAACAGAGCTCAAGTGGTGGAACAGGGAAATGCTCAGAATGGGTTGAATGGTCTTCGATGCTACAACTGTAATGAGAAGGGACACCTGGCTAATGCATGCCCAAAGCCAAGGACTAGGGGCAGTGCTTATTTCAAAGAGGCTCTTCTTTTGGCTCTTAAGGATGAAGCTGGTGGATCTCTCACAAACAAAGAACAGAGCTTTATGGCAGATGCAGACTCAGATGATGATATGGAGGACTTGCAGGCCAATGCAGCTGTTATGTTGATGGCTAATATGCATGAGTTACACATAAGTGAAACAGGCCCAGTGTATGACACTGATGGCTTGTCTCAGGTACCCGAACAAACTATCTGAACTAATATCTCCGCCAATATCTGAATCCGGCACGGCTCAGACTGTTCAAAATGAGTCATCTACATCTCATTCTGACAATTTTCAAATAAACCCTGTAGTTACATTTGACGATCAAGATGACCTTATGGTTTCCTTTGATAATCAAATTGACTCCGTGGTTGTACTTGAGGATCTAAATAATGATCATGTGGTGACTCACGTTGAACAAGCCGAACTGTTGCCTCATCCAGATTTTGCTTGTTTAATTCAAGACCATCAAATCAAAATGGAGGAATGTTATGCATTAAATAAGGAATTAAAAAGCAAAAATGCACTGTTAACCAAGGATTTTGAATGCTTACAAATGCAACTCAACTTTTTCAAAACTCAAGAAAACCGTGAAAAAGGTTTTGAAGCTGCTTTTGCTAAATCTCATCAAAACGAAAAATATTTAGAGAGACAGATGCGTGATCTAGCCGCTTCGAAGAATGCTTTGTTTTCTGAAATAGAACAACTGAAACATGAACATAAAAAGCAAATTAACGCTCTCACCTTGGAAAATCAAAAAGCTAAGGCTGAGTTGTTAACTTGTCAAAAACAGTTCTCCGCATACAAAAAGCATTCAACAAATCGGGTAGATGACCTTCTTGAAGAAATTATCGGCTTGCAAAACAAAATTAAAGAGTTTAAAACTGTTGTTTACAAACATGGTGAATCAGTAACAACTAATGAAAAGTTTACTTTAAAACCCAATCCAAAAGGATATGGACCAAATCTAGCTGATTACAAACCAAAGCTTTCACTAAAAACATTCAAACCAAATCCTGAAGTTTCTAGTGCAGAATATAAAATTAATGATACTATTATGAGTGTTGTTGAATATCATTGTCAAGAGGAATTAGATGCAGAAGACGAGAGTCGATCAAAATTAAAAACTGTTGTTTACAACAAACCTTTTAATTATTCAAAACCGGTCACTTTCGTCACACCAACGGATTCTTCTAACACACCAAGGGTTATCATCAAAACACCTGAGTCTTCTAATGTTAATCCCCAACCAGATTATGCACAAATTTATGGTCCTTTACCTTCCATCAGTGAAGTAAACTCAAAACCTGAAAATCGAAAAATTCTTAGATATTTTGACATTTTCATGGCTGACCTCAAAATTTTACAACATGAGATAGAATATCGTTCTGAAATCAAAATTGATCATTTTCAATCGCCTCTGGCGCGAGAACAAAGAGACATTTTTCAGAAAAATCTTTTACCTAACGTTAAAAATTTGAAAAGTTGTGCATTAGCTTGGGAAAAGGATTTTCATAAGGAACTTGGAGTGATGAAGGTCATTTTCGAGAAAACTGAAACATCTATTTCTAATACTAAACGTAAAAAGAAAATGTTAAGAAAAGATGTTGATCGACTCTTGAAAGATGTTATCTGTGCTCATATCTATAATGTTGTGTTATTCCATTCTTTGCCACATGCATCTGATTATATCTCTGCTGATAATGTTGACTCTGTGGTAACTGTTGAGAATACTGATAATGTGCTTCAGATCGAGTCTTTAAAAGTTGAAAATAAACGATTACTCAACGAACTTCACAATGCAAAACGTCGTCTTAATTGGTGTGAAAAAGATATTCACAATCAACAACTTGGGTTTCAAAAGAAAATCGCGCAGTTGCATGAAAAATCTTTTGATCCTAAATTTGCGCAATTGGATGATCAAAACGTGTCTTTGAAAGGTCAAATCTCAAAATATGAACAAGAAATTGTAAAAGTTAAACATGAATATGGTGTCATATTTGATTTACTCAATAAGACTCGTCATGAAGCATCAAACGAACTTGATCACTATCTTGCTCACACTAGAGAAGTCATGGATTTTGCTGGTAATATTCGTTCTGAAAATCAAGATTTGATTCACACTATCTCTAAGTTAAGAGAAATGTTAGGAAAGTATGAACAACTTCCGCCAACCATCATTAAGAGATTAGCACCTGTAACACTTAGTAATCGTGCACCTAGAATCCCTACTGCCAAATCACAAGTTGCTAACGTGCTTCCTTCTACTGAAACAGGAATAGTTGTGTCTTTTCCAAACGTCCGCACTTCACAGCCTAGGAGCACTCAATCGAAGAATAGGAAGTTGCGACCTAAGAAAAGATCAATAAGGAATACTAAAGTAGAAGAACACCCTAGGACTATGAATAAGACTCACGTTGCTTCCACTATAGATGTTGCGTCTGGCAAATGTAATAGAAATAGTGATGTACCGAATGCTAAACCTTTAAGCACTTTTGATATTCAGTCTGATGCACCTTGTGTTATTTGTTATAAAAGTATGAATTCTGATTGTCATGACAAATGTGTTGCTAAAGCTATAATCTCTCGTTTACGGAATCCTAAGAATCGGAATACCTCTAAGCCCAATAATTCTTCTAAGTCAGTACTTGGTAGACCGCCTTCTTTAGATTCTAAGGCAAGCATTGCTGTACCTGTAGCTCCAGTTTCACCTCCCAAGAATGTAGTACCACCTAGTGCATTCACAAAGACTAAAGCAAACAGTAGTTTTAGATGGCAGAAATGGATATATAACACATTAGGATTTAAATGGATGCCTAAAGTTATTAATGTGTGTATGACTACTATCACTGCTTCGGAACCCTCTAACACTTCGGGTTCCACATCTACTTCTATTCCATCTGTGTCGTCTGTGTGTAATGCATGTGATACAGATCATTCTCTGGATTGTTGATAGCGGATGTTCCCGACACATGACAGGCAACCTTAAACTGTTATCAAACTTTATTGCAAAGTTCATTGGCACTTTCAGGTTCGGGAATGATCACTTCGCAGCTATCATGGGCTACGGAGATTATGTCAATGGGAACATCGAAATCAGCAGGGTTTACTATGTGGAAGGCCTCGGTCACAATCTGTTTTCAGTAGGTCAGTTTTGTGATGGAGATTTGGAGGTTGCTTTCCGGGAGAAAACTTGTTTCATTCGTGATCTACAAGGAAATGACCTAATGTCTGGCTCGCGTAATTCTAGTCTCTACACTATCTTTATGCAAGACATGGTGGCTTCATCTCCCATCTGCTTACTTTCAAAGGCAACATCAACAAAATCCTGGCTATGGCACCGTCGTCTCTCACATCTAAACTTTCAAACCATAACCAACCTTGCTCGACACAAACTAGTTGAAGGTCTCCCACGATTCCGGTATTCAAAAGATCACCTTTGCTCAGCTTGTGAACAAGGAAAAAGCACTCGTGCTCATTTTCCTTCAAAGGTGGAACACAGCTCTTAGCATGTGCTTCATCTTCTTCACATGGATTTGTGTGGCCCAATGCGCGTGCAAACGATCAATGGCAAATGCTACATCTTAGTAATTGTTGATGACTATTCACGATGGACTTGGGTCTACTTTCTTCGAAGCAAAGACCAAGCTCCACAAATGATCATCACCTTTCTCACGAAAATTCAAGTTCAGCTCCGGAACACCGTCCGCCAAATAAGAACAGACAAAGGAACTGAATTTGTTAACCAAACCCTTAGTGAATTTTATGAGAAAGTGGGAATTCAGCATCAAACATCTATTGCACGTACACCAGAACAAAACGGAGTTGTTGAAAGACGAAACCGAACGTTAGTGGAAGCTGCAAGAACAATGTTAATCAATGCTAAACTTCCAGATTACTTGTGGGCAGAAGCTGTATCTACTGCATGCTATACTCAAAACCGCTCTATGATCACAAAACGCAACAACAAAACACCTTTCGAGCTTGTCCACAACCATAAACCGAATCTCAAACACTTTCATGTATTTGGATCCCTTTGCTATCCTAATAATGATCGTGATGATTTTGGAAAGCTCAAAGCCAAAGCCGACATTGGAGTCTTTATTGGATATTATGAGAATTCTAAAGGTTACCGGATCTGGAATCGTCGTACAAAACAGGTGATGGAAACGATTCATGCTCATTTTGATGAACTCACGGAAATGGCTTCTGAGTATAACAGCTTAGAACCCGGTCACAACCGTTTAAACTTCCCTCAACCCCCATCATCAGCGGAACAAAGCCCCCAGCTCACTCGTCAACAAATGGAAAGGTTATTTGCTCCGCTGTTCAGTGACGATATTGATGAACGTGCTCCAGGTGTATCCGCTGTTTCCGCTGCACAACCTGATAATATTCCTATACCTGATACACCTGCTGCAACAACTACTGTTGAAGAAGCACCACCAGTTGACTCCACCACAACAGTTGAACAAACTGCTTCCAACAATGATGAACCGGCTGATGACATTCTGAATGAAGTACCCCCACCTGCAGATTTTGATCCAAATGCGTTCTTTAACCCGTTTGCTAATGACACTGCTGCACCTGATTTCGCGGAATCATCAACAAACCATTTGAATCCTCAGAATCTGCACAATGTATACCAACATCAACCCTCTACACATCGATGGACTAAAGACCATCCTCTGGCAAATATTATTGGCAACCCGAATCAACCAGTCGTTACGAGACAACGTCTTCATACAGATGGTGAACATTGCATTTATGCACTCACTGTCTGCCAATCTGAACCTAAAAACATTAAAGACGCAATGACAAAAGATAACTGGATTGAATCCATGCAAGAAGAACTCAACCAATTCAAACGTCTTGAAGTATGGGAACTGGTTGAAAGACCAACAGGGGTCTACGTCATTGGTCTCAAATGGATTTGGAAAAACAAATTGGATGCTGAAGGAAACGTAATCCGAAACAAGTCACGTCTAGTTGCTAAGGGTTATCGTCAGGAAGAGGGAATAGACTTTGAAGAATCTTTTGCTCCGGTTGCTCGTCTTGAGGCTGTTCGGATATTTCTCGCGTTCGCGGCTCATATGAATATGACGGTCTTTCAAATGGATGTCAAAACTGCGTTTCTCAACGGACAACTGAAAGAAACGGTTTATGTCAACCAACCCGAAGGATTCGTTGATCCAGAGTGCCCGAACCATGTCTACAAACTGAACAAAGCTCTTTATGGTCTCAAACAAGCCCTACTCTTTTTATACAATATCACCAAAGGTTCGGTTGACCCTACTCTTTTTATACAATATCACGGGGCACATATCTTAATTGTTCAAATTTACGTGGATGACATCATTTTTGGGTCTATACATAAAAAGTTTTCAATCACTTTTGCAAAACTAATGAAGAAAAATTTTGAAATGTCCATGATGGGTGAACTTACGTTCTTTCTAGGATTACAAGTTCATCAATCACCCCGTGGTATTTTCTTGAGTCAGTCCAAATATGCCTTTGAATTGTTAAACAAATTTGGAATGAAAACCTGTGATACTTATGCCACACCAATGACTCATACCAAGAAGCTAGACGCTGATTTACATGGGAAATTAGTGAACCCTACAAAATACCGAAGTATTATTGGGTCTCTCATGTATCTAACAGCTAGCAGACCTGATATTGTCTTTCCCGTTTATCTATGCTCCCGTTATCAGTCGCGACCAACTGAAACCCACCTCTCTGAGGCTAAAAGAATCCTCCGATACATCAAGGGAACCATTAACTTGGGGATCTGGTATCCGAAGGATTCTGGTTTTGAACTAATCGCTTTTTCAGACATTGACCACGCAGGATGCTTAGACTCAAGGAAAAGTACTTCAGGAGCACTACAATTTCTTGGTGATAAACTGGTGTCTTGGCAATCGAAGAAACAGGATTGTACATCACTGTCATCAACCGAAGCAGAATATGTAGCCATGTCCGCGTGTTGTGCTCAAGTCATATGGATGAGAACACAACTCAAAGACTATGGTTACGTATTTGACATAATCCCGATGTACTGCGACAATCGGAGTGCCATTGCGATCTCGTGCAACTCAGTCCAGCACTCGAAATCAAAGCACATCGATCTTCGTTATCATTTCATCAAGGACCACGTGGAACAGGGTACAGTTGAATTATACTTCGTGGGTACAGAATACCAATTGGCAGATCTTCTCACCAAAGCCTTGCCTTCCGCTAGGTTTAATGAGTTGGTCCACCGAATTGGTATGAGGTGTTTGACTCAAGAGGAATTGGATGACCTCCTAAAACAGTCTTAAAAACCTGTCAAACACCAAAATCTCTTTTGTAAATACATTTTTTTTCAAAAACAAAATACAAAAATATAAAATCTTATAAAACAACAAAAATATTCTTCTAATCTAATTTTCTTTCAACATGGCAAGTACATTTCTTCCATCAACACTTTAATCTTTCAAAATTCAGTATTTTTCCGATCAAGTGTTGAGGGGGAGAAAATTATCACTTAACTGTTTCAAAACATCTGTGTACTTGCATGTTATATTATCCCGGTTGTTTATTTTATCAATGGTGGTAAATTTTTCTGGTTAAATGACACTCCTCAGATTAAAATTTATAACCTTTCATTATTTATCTAAGTCGAGGGGGAGTGTCATCAAGTTTCTTTCTTAACAATTTTTGTTTGGTAACCAAAATGGAAGTTAAATGGCTTTGTGTGAAAAAGGAAAAGGTGGAGGGACCAAAACTGTCAAAATATGAAAGTCATTTTAATAAAAGTTCTCCACCTAACTTATCACTTCACATTTATTACTCTAACCAAAACAAATCCTACGCCTAAGAATCACTCTTCCAATCCATGTTTTTGATCATCAAACTGTAAGTGGATTAATGTTTCTAACATGATTTTAAACATTGGTTTTGATTTTCAAATAAATCCAACGGTTAAATTTACTTATATGGTTGATTTTGTGTTCTTCGCATATGTGTAAGAACACATGATCATGTGTTATGTGTTTGTGGTTAAAAAGATAATGTCAAAATGTTTTAATAACATCAATGATATTTTTTCTATCCTCAAAACAAACCCAGAAACTCGAATTGGGTGATTTTGAAAATTAGGGTTTATGCGTAAATTTGGGTATTTTAAAATGTGAATGTTTTTGGTCAAAAAGGTTATTGTGTGATGTTCATATTGTGTTGTATTAAAGATTTCCAGGCCCTATAACCACCCAGAAAAACTAATTATGTCAGAATTAGGAATTAGGGTTTAATGTTCTTGTGTTTGGGTATTTTTGATTCACCACGAATTGGGTGTTAAAACTTGGTTATTAGACTCTCACAACTCTTAAGACCTACCAGAAATTGTTTGGTGCAAATCCTATGGTTAGAAATCATACGCGTAATTCTTAAACTCTAGGGTTTTGACCTACGCGTATGACTTTCTACGCGTAACTGCTTAACTTGCTTTCATGCCATGATTTGTGTTTAATATGACTATACATGTTAAGATTGATGATATGATGGTTTTATTTCAGGCTTGCTACTCGTAAAATTCAGAATCAAGGTCGATTGTTACTCTACGCATAAGGATCACCTTACGCGTAGGCAGTTATGCGTAAGAGTAATCCTACGCGTAACTACTACGCATAAGGTTCTACAATGGGACTACGCGTATCCTGTGAAGGATATGCGTAAACAGTGACCTCTATGCATAAGGTCTACTCTTACGAGTAAGCCTTACGCGTAAGGTCTTTATACGCCTACGCGTAAGCCCTACGCATAAGGTCCCCTTTTCCTACGCGTAACATTTCTTACGCGTAAGTTAGGATCCTACGCATAAGCTTTCGTCTACGCGTATATCACTTCTGTTTACGCGTAACTTTGCCATATCTACGCCTAAGCCTTGATAGACCTTCATTATGAATTGTTACGTGCACAAACTTGTTAATAAACATATCATATCGTCACGCAACCAATAATGTCACTAATAAACTTAATCGTTTAATATGTTGTGTTAAATATGTGATAACATAAACTTTAAAAATTAAAGTTAACTAACTCACAAAACTTATCACGACGACATTGGACTATTGAACAAACAAGTGACTTTGGACTCGTAACAATCTTTAACACTGTACATTCAATAATTAGACAATAAAACCTTCTGTTGACTAACATTATGTCTTTCGATATGTTGGTTCTTTTGGCTAATGTTATTTCAGATCACGACATGGCTGCTCAAATGAATGTGGATGCACCAGAAGTTCTCATAATTGCTGACATCTTCCCCAATGGCTATCCTAGAAAGATTGGAAAGAACAACCTTAGGGTTGACTTTGAAACCCTCACCTGCTCTGAATCTTCTTGTCTCATTGCTGTGGATATTCTAAGGAATCATCCCTACCAGAACATGCTCTCACACTCTGCTACTGTACCGGAAATCTACATTCAGCAATTCTGGAATTCTACGCAGAGGATCACAGGTCAAAGTGCAGTGACAGTGACACTTAATCACAAACAAGTCACCATCACTCATGCAGACTTACGGGCTGTTCTTCTCATTCCTGAAATCGAGCCAACCGACTTCTTTGCCACACCTACTGAGGAGACAGTTCTTCAATTCCTGATTGATATTGGCTATGATGAAGCTTCAGGAACGATCTCTAAGCATTCTCATGTGGAGCTTAAGAACATTCCTCAACCGTGGAGAACCCTCTTCATTATTATCACCAAATCAGTCTCTGGTCGTGATAGTGGCTATGAGCATCCTAAGCTCATGGAACTACAAATTTTCTGGTCATTAATCAACAAAAAGGACATCGAAGTCGAAGCTCTGATATGGGATGACATGATGTCATTTCACAAGAAACTTGGCTCAAAGATTCCCTATGTCAGATACACAAAATTGTTGATCCAAAGAGCACTTGGATTCAATCCCGATATTCCACAGAGGCTCAATGACCCAGACAATCACGATATGTTGACTGAGCCTACCCTATCAGTCAGAATCAAGGAATCGTCTACAAAGAAACAGGGTGCTGTATTACCTGATCACCTTCTGTCTAAAGAAATCAAAAAGCTCGAGACATACAAAAGGTATCTAGTTGCAGTAAAAGAAGGCAAAGTTGGTCATCTCGATGACAAGTCTTCTAGAACACCTATAAGGAGAACCAGAAGAGGCAGTGCAGGAAGTGCCGCAAGTACTGAAAGTCATAGGAAGTTTCCTAAGAGGAATCCTCCTCGTAAAAGGACTGTTCCTTCTAAAGAAGCTGTTCCCATTCCCTTAGCTAAACCTGAACCGCAGAGAAAGCTAATTTACGAGGACTCAGAAGGTATTGAATCAGAAGAAAAGATTACGTACTCTGAAACTGCTAAAGATGAAACCACAACGGTATCTAAACCTCCCAGTCCTCCAGCTGACCTAGGAAAAGGAAAGACTCATGTACTTGTGCCATATGAAGAAAGCTCAGAAAGTGATGAAGAGCAACTGGATAAATCCTACAGGAAGAAGTTTAAATTAGTTAGACACCTTCAAAAAGCTAAAGAATTTGAACAAGAACAAATGGGTGGCCCCGGAGGGTCGAGTGGTGGTGTCCACTCTTCACCAGGTCCTGATGCGGTTAATCAACCCGATAAAGGAGCTGGTGCCACCACTCTTGTGCAACAAGTCTACTGATTATAACATTGAGAAACCAGAAAAGGATAAGACTAAGAAAGAGAAAACTGATGATGAAGCTAAGGCTCAGACGGAAGAAAAGGCTAAATCTGGACACGATGACGAAGAGAATTATGATGATTATCTTCTCAACAGTCCAACTCGTTCCAAGGAGGATACTTCTGCACCTCCTAAGGACCCCGAGCCTCCTCATGTCTCCTCATCATCAGATTCTTCATCTCATTCCTCACCACCACCATCTAAAAGATCTACCAAATCAACATCCAAATCGGTGAAGAAGCCTACTCGATCTTGGATATCTCATGCTCATAAAAGAATTGGGAATGCTGTCAAACAAATCAGAAAGAAAGACATCCTCCAAAGGAAGATGAATTTCTATGCTGATCAGATACAGTATATTCATGATGATCTAGACAAGATGCAAGAGGAAAGGGAGTATGTCCAGAATCTCATGAAAGATGATCTTCAAGGAAAAATGGATGAAATGATCAAAGGATACACTCAACAGTTCCTTATGGAGGTCGTTCCGAATCTGACAAAGCAGATGTATACCAGACAACTGTATCTAAATCTATTGCATCTAGCCAAACAAGCCATGAAATCAACTCCGATGAATTTAAGCATCAATCCAGTTGAATCTACAATCTTCTCAAATGATGAATTGGTAAACCGGCTAGTAGCGCAAATGTCGACACGCTCTGCAACGTTTGCCTCGCATGAAGCTAAACTGTTTGAAGCTCTATTGGAATACCAACTCAGGTCCTCATTCCGAGAAGAAGCTGTTAGGCCCAAACGTTCAAGAGATGATGAAGACACAGATCAGGAAAAGGATAAAGAGCCCAAACGCTCAAAGAAGTCTGATGTATCATCCTCTATTCAGTATTCCATGCAACCTCCTCCCCAAAGGACTCCAGCTTCTCAAAGATCTCCTCCTAGCTCTTCTACTGATAAACCTCATGATTCTGAGACACCACCCCTGACTCAGAAAACCAGTGACCACTTTGAGTATACGGGTGTTGACGATGAAGAATACCATGAGCCCCAACAACAACCCGCCTCACCCGACAAAGTACAGAAACCAACATCCTCATCTAGGCCTAAGAAACAGAAGAAGAAGGCGCCCACTTCTGACGTCGTATCATGGCTAGATGAAGATACAACAGAGGAATTTGAATGGTTTTCTACACTTGTCAATTCCACTCCCTACCCTGAAGAAGGTCAAGATCTGGTAGACGGTAATACTTTGGAGCATGCTAAGATTATGCAAGAAAAGTTCCATGTAAAGAAGATGACGAAATTCGAGTTGAGGCGCATCAAGAATGAAGCTTTTCAACTGTGGAAAGATAGCTCAGAAAGTGCCATCGAGGTCGAATATCACCTTGAAAACATTGCTCGAGCTATGTCTAACAACATGGATTGGCTCAACCCAGAAGCAAACATCGACTTCACCAAACGGGACAACCCTCCATACTACACCGACTGGTCTAAACCTCTACCAACAATTGGCCAACCAGATGAACCTAGGATCCCATTCAGATATTTCTTCAACAAAAACTTGGAATTTCTTCTACACGGTGGCGATGGATCAAGGAAATACGCTACATCTTTGACACTTCCATTCCCAGCAGCCATATACTCAAACTGCATAGCTATCGAGGAAAGAGCTAATCATTGTTCTCCAACAAAGTGGAATGATAACGTCTAAAATGAACATGTTTTTAGTAGCGTTATTGTCAGTTTTGTGCATGATATTCGGCTATATTTACTCATAACTATTGCAAAAGTGCAAAGATGCGTCTTGTGTATGTATATGTAGCCAGGTATTGCGAATATTGAAGAAATGAAGTTTTTATGCACATTTGGAAGCGTCTAAAGGAAGGAAGTTGAGATTGGAAGCTTGTGGACTCAATGAGATGGAAGCGTAGTGATTTCGAAGCATCTACAGCAAGGAAAGATCAAGTTTGGCTTTGGAAATCATTAACGTAAGCAAAGAACGAAGCGTAAAGGGAAAAGTCAGCAAAAAGTCAAAAGGAGCAAAACCCAGCCGTTCGGTCGCAACCCGCAACCGGATCCGGCTGGGCTAATGGTCAAAGCTGTGACCGATTCGGTCGACATAGAAACCGATCCGGTTTCTGGCACTGCAGTTACACAATTCGCATTTATTGTTGTTTTAACTCCCCATAATCATTAGAGTCCGATCATTTCTTGATATTAACTTGGAGAGAACGTTTTTTGGGCAGTTAAGCAAGTGCTTTGGTTATTTAAAGGACCTAGTACTTGTATACTAAGTGTGACACAACAAATAGAGTATTAGTTTACACCAAAACTCATACTTACCCATTTATTTCAACCCAAAAGCTTAGTAGTTACTGGAAAACGTCCAGAAGCAAGGAAGGAACCATTCTTGTCCATTGTTTCGGTAGTTTGGAATTGTGCGGTGATCCTAGGTGATTGGAGGCGCGTGGTTGCTACATTCCACGATTTCTAATTCTTGTAATCACAAAAGATTAGGTATTCTATGAACTTTGTTATGGAAATCTATTCTCTTGAATTGTTTGAATTACCTTGTTATGACTTGTGTTTAGATATGATTGTTTTCATGGAGTAGTTTGTGTTATACTTGTGTGTTGGAATGTGATTAATCATAATAATGTTCTCAAAATGTGATGCATGTATATATGATCTTGTTTAAATGAGTTTGTTGGAAAAATACTAGTCTTGGATTGATTTGTCAATAAAACATGTTTTAAGAAAAAGGACCGAAAGGATTTCTCTTGTGTTTTATTCCAAAAAGTGTTGTGACAAACTAGTATGGGGATATGGTGATTGACATCCACCATGTTTTGCTTATTAAAACAAGACTAGGAAAGTTTTCATCACGAAGGGTCGAAAGATTCGTAAGAACAAATTTAATGAGAGCATGTTGCAAACAAATGGAATTTTTATAGGATAATCATTGGGATAAGGACCGAAAGGATTACCTAAATGTTTTTGTTCTTAGAATGATTTTTACAAACAAATACCATGGTTGGGGAATCATTTGCTTATGATTTGTGCATCATAATAAGAGTATACACCAAACCTTTATGAACATTATCTATGGTTGATTATGAGACTTCACACAAGTATATATTTTTATTCTTGATTCGTATTTTCACTAGAACACTTATTCGAGAGAGCCTTGACAAGCTTTCTTGTTAGAAACTTTTTAATAAAATCTATTTCAAAACAAAAATCCCTTGGGACGATCTCGACTTACCAAAACGTTACTATTGCGGACGAGTATACTTGCTCGTATGTGTTAAAAGGTTATACGGTTAATTCGTGATTATAAATTTTTAAAACTTGCACCAACCGGAGCACATCAAGTTTTTGGCGCCGCTGCCGGGGATTTTTCTGTAATTTTCTTTGAAATTAAATTAAAAAAAAAAAAAAAAAAGTTTTGTTACAAACTAACCGATTCGGTTGGTTAGCCAACCGAATCCGGTTAGACATTCTGTGAAAATTTTTCTTTGGTTCGAATTTTATTTCTATCTTTTTAGTTTATTGTGTTTTGATTTCTAGAGTAATTGTGTGGTTTAATCAGTTCTTAGATTTATTGTCTTTATTTTATTTTTCTTTTCTTTACATTTGTTATTTAATTAATCTAGTTTTATTTTTATTTTTAATTTTATAGTTGATGGTAATGGTTAAGAGTATCTTATTTTCAGTTATAGTTTATTTTATGATAGCCTTTATTAGTAGTTTATTTAGTTTTAGTTTTAGTTTTAATTTTGGTTTTAATTAGAATTAATGAGTTATTTAATTATTAGTTTATGAAGAGTTTTATTTAATTAACTAGAGTTAGTACATCCTTAATAACA
Organism: Chrysanthemum seticuspe; assembly: GCA_019973895.1. Lineage (NCBI taxonomy): Eukaryota > Viridiplantae > Streptophyta > Magnoliopsida > Asterales > Asteraceae > Chrysanthemum > Chrysanthemum seticuspe. Next base: position 280,413,282 of record BPTQ01000001.1, on the reverse strand, counting down.
TTTATTTGCTTTCAATTATTATTATTAGATTTAAAAAAAAAAAAAAAAAAAAAAAAAAAAAAAAAAAATATATATATATTTTCAAACAAACCGATCGGTCGCAACCCGCAACCTGATCCGGTTCGTGTTTCTGTCGTAGAATTTTTCAACCAACCGATTCGGTTGGTGATCCAACCGAATCCGGTTGGAGTTTCTGTGCCGAGTTTTATCATTTTGAGGTTTTGAGTTTTTATTTGATTTTCTTAATTTTGTTAGATGTCTTAGTTGTTTATTATATGTTTTTATAGTTTGTTCTTGTTTTACTAACGTTAACGCTAATCATTCGGGATTTGATTTGTTTTGCTTTGTTAAGTTGTCTAGTAACATGGATAGTTTGAGCGGAATCTCGGAATACCTTCGTACTTTGGATGACATGTTCAAGGATACGGGAAGTTCGTTAGAAAAGATTGGAGGAATTCTGGAGGAAAGCAAGAAAGAATTGGGAATTGACACGGGTGATATGGAAGAAGTATGTGAAAACAAGGTTCAACTACCCAAAAACAAAAGAGTGGTAGTGTTTACACAAGCACCGTCAACGGTGTATGATTCACCGATGATGAAATTTGGAACACCTTGTGAAGTGGAAGGAGTACGTGCTTGGGATGCACAGCTTAATATGGCGTATGGAGAGAATTATATCTTGGAAGAGGTTCTTGACGAAATCGGTCATGTTCGTATGGATTATGAGGCATATGGGAGAAAGATGGTGAAAAATCTGAAGGTCAATATTCATGGGCATATATTTGAAACTGATTTTGTTGTTCTAGAGGAAGGTAATGCGGATGAGCCAAATGTTTGTTTTGGTAGAGATTTTCTTGTCACAACTAAGTGTCAAGTAGATTTTGGTATGGGAGAGATGCGGATTAACATAACCGAGTTGGAAGAAGGAAAAGGGATCAACGAGATGCTAGTGGAAGTGTGTGCAAATATGGAGGAGAAGAATGTGGAAGTGGTGAAAATGGGGAAAGCAAACCGAAAGAAACCATCATCAAATAAATTAACCCCAACAACAACCTCCACCACCAAAAATGATTACACACCATTGTCACCTACCACTACTATCAAACCCTTAACCGAAAGCCAAAAAGAAGCTATCTTAGAGAATCTAGAACAAAAATTTCTAGAGCTCAATGAAAAGAAACCGGTTATTGAAGTTCTCCAAGATTATGTGCTTTATCGAAAGAAGTTGGATGCATTGATGCTAGCGAGGGCTAGGTTGGAAGATAAGAATCTCACGGATGAGGATCGAGATCGAATTCTGTTTAAAGGCATGCCAAGGAAAGAAAAGGATCCAGGTAATTTTGTGTTGCCAATCAAAGTAAATGGAACTACACCAGTTTATGCTTTAGCTGATACGGGGTCGAGTGTTAACGTGATGCCGTATCCATTGTTCAAAACTTTGGGACTAAGTAATCCGCAACCTAATCATTCTAAGCTCACTATGGCGGATAACACTCAAGCAAAGGCAATGGGAGAAGTTAAGAATGTAAGAGTGCAAATTGGCTACCAACCGTATTTGGCAGATTTTCTTGTCTTGGATATTCCGGTGGACAAGAGTTTACCACTATTGTTGGGGAGGCCATTTTTACGAACTTGTGGAGCTATTATAGACATGGGAAGAGGCACCATGACTATTGACGATGGAATTTCGAGACAAACATACTACCCAAAACCAAGAGGACCAATTTTGGAAGGTATGGAAGATTTGGAATGGATGGATGCAAATGATGATTTAACTTGTTTTGAAGTGGGACGTGATGTCCACGGTAATCCAATGTACGGACCTTTAACTCCACCTTATTTCGATATAGAGGACGAAATGGAACGTGCATTTGCGATAGAAGCTTTCTACAACCCATTCAAAAATATTTTGGTTTACAAGAAGTTGACCGACTTTTTAGGATCTTTACCGGTGCAACTTAAGAATTTGGAGTGGAAACCCGAAGGATTGGGGACTTACAAGAGGCAAGCCGGAGATGGGGCATGGCATGTGAAGTTTGATATATTATGCCCGGATGGACGAAGATTTATGAGGAAATTTAAAACTTTTGAAACATTCCGAGAATTGACCGGAAAATTTCAAAGCGAGGATATTCTTAGGCAAGAATATTTTGAGGAATTTTGAGGGAAGGCAAAGACCGTAATAACAAGCAATCATTTGCTTGAATTTCTTGAACTATTTTATTTTATTTTATTTTGATTTGATGCATTAGGATTTTTGTTTCTTATTTATTTTTCATGTTATGATTGAGGTAATTTGGTTTTAATACATTATGACTATGAGTTTGAGTTGAGTTTGGATTAGTTCATTTATATGATGAGTTGAGTTTTTTTTTTTTTTGGATTGAATGATTGTTCAAAATTTCATTTGGAGAATAAATGTTGTGTGAATTTTTAGCAGGAATTTTTGAGTAAAAATATGTTGCTTGGAGGGTAAATGCCTAAGTAACATGTTAAACAAGTAAAAAAGCAAATTTGGCAAAAAGCATACCGAATCGGTTGTGTCCTTGACTGAACCGGTTGCACCAAAATATAAAAAATTTCATTTTTCCAAAAACACACACACACACTAATTTTCCAGGTGGGTTTTGCAAAAATTCATCCAAGAGAGCAGATTGGAAGTTGTTTTGAATTGTAGGATAACATCATGGCACCCAAGCAAGTAAGCAATTACACTCAATTTACTCAATTAAGGTTTTATTTAGAACATTTGATTCGAATTGGATTTTAGGTCACCAATTTGGGGGTTTTTGTTATAATTCGAATTAAGTGGTAATATTTTAGGATTGAGTGAGTGATTAATATAGGAGTGCATTACAATAAGTGATTGATTGATTGATTCACCATGAATGGATTTTAGATGATAAGATTTTTTGGAATTAATTGGGTTATGCTTATGAAATGAGATAAGTTACAATTGGTGATTCATGTTGAATGATATGTTTGATTTTTAAGAGTGATGGATGCTACACTATTAGAACTAATGATTTTTAAGAATGATGAGATGAGTTCTTAGATATTAGATGTTTTGATGATTTGGAAGCAAGATAGAGTAATTCTAGGATGTGGGAAATCATTGAGGATGATAGGATGCGATCTAAGAGTGGTTTGAGCGTTAGAAATTCGAGATGTTGAGGATTTGAAGGTGAAATACCTTATGCAGTCTGCACAACCGATTCGGTTGCGCATGGCAACCGAACGGTTGTTGCCTGATGAAATAGGAAACCGATTCGGTTGGTGATCCAACCGAATCCGGTTACGGTTTCTGAGAGGATTTTTTGTGAAATTTTGAAATGTATCCTAGAGGGTTCTCTAACCTTTTTGTTTGTTCTAACACTCTTATATGATCTTATTTTTGTGATTTCTACAGAGAATTATTGTAGGAAGCTCAAGTGGGGAGGAAATTCCAATTAACCCGCTTGTTACGAAGTTTTGTGAAAGAAACGAGAAGAAGAAGGTTAAGTATAGTGTGAAGAAGGAAGCAAATGCTAATTTAAAATTCAAAAATCTCACCGATGGAGAGAAACATGCTTTTCGAGAAAGATTGTCGAAATTACAACATAGACAATGTTTAGTTCCAAGGGTGATTGATTGGGATTTATTTAATGAATGTGAGTGTGAAGATGAGTTAAGAAGGATGATGCGAACGTCTTATGTATATCCAGGGGATGGAGATTCGTTCAATGATTTGTCATGGGAAAGAGCATTTAGCGTTAATGAAGAAGTCTACCGAGAATGGTGTATGGAATTCTTTTCAACCATGTATTTTGAAAGAAAAGTTGATGTTCGGAATTTGATGTCGGAGATTTGTATTTGGTTTAGACTTTGTGGTAGGGATCATGCTTACACATTGCCAGCTTTTGGTGTAGCTCTTGGTTTGTATGAGCCACATGAGGTAAATCATCGATTATTTGAAACTCACTTTTCTAGACTTCGGAGGTTTGAAAAAGATTACCCTAGTATTCCCGCTTATTGGAATCAAGTGGGAGATCCTACTTGTGCTAGGAGGAATGCTTCAACCATCAGGAATCCGTTGATGAGGATACTTCACAAGTTGATTGTGACCGGGCCATTTAATAGATTTGGAAGCAGGGACAAATGTCAGAAACCGGACTTATGGATTATGAAGTTGCTGGAAGAAACTAAGGACGGTAATGCTATTTGGCAGGTTGCCGAATATTTGTCTAGGAGAGCCCCGGGAATCAAGAGCAACAGTAACATTTGTGGAGGACATTTTGTGACAAGATTGGCGAAGAATCTTGGGTATTATGTTGATGAGGAATTGGCTAAGTGTGGAGAGCCAAAGTATAGTGAAACGTGGACTGCGAAAGGTTTTGGTAATGCTTTGAATAGGAGATTGGGAACCGTAGGGTTATGGATTGAACCAAGACCACAACAGCAACCACCACAACAGCAAGGGAATATACCAATGGAGAACGTGCAAATGGGTACGTCCAGCAGTTTTGATTCAGGATGGGGAGAGTGGAACCAACATCTAGATGAGATTCAATGTAGGGATGTGTGGAGAGATTCGATGATGTTAAGGAACAACTACATCAATGATTATTCGATGCCTATCTTTCAACACATGGCTCGAGAAGCCAATTACGAGTTGCCACCCTACAATCCACCAAATGTTCCACCATATCCTTTTCCTTACACTTCATATCCTGGACCCTATCCGTATCCATATCCTGGGTACGCACCGTTTCCTGATCCAATACCCCCATATGGTCGATTGCCTGAAGCTGGAGGAGCAAGTTATGAAGTTGGAGGATCATCATCATGAGTTGGAGGTAAGAAGAAAAAGAGGAGAGTTCGTTCAGAAATCATAGACGAAAACTATGTAACCGAAAGTGATGATGATGAAGAGTTTGACGATGAAGAAGGAGAAGAAATGAGCGAGGATGACGAGTGATTATGGGTCATTCGTGAGTTATGGTTTCAAAAACAATGGTCATGATGTGTTTTAAACTATTTCTATCTTTTGATTGATTTTCTTTAGGATGTTTGGTATATTTTGGTTTTATCTAGTTTTTAGTAGTTTTGTTTGTTTTGTGCATTTCGTGTTGCAGTTTTTGTTTGCAGGATGGATATGTTGGAAGCTTCTTGATGGTCAAATATTTCGAGTTGGATAACTCACAGGCTTGCTAATGACCCAATGTGCTTATTGCATATTTTATTCCGTGGTATCTTTTAACTATTTCTTTTTCCCATTTTCTTTACTTTGAAGTTCATTTTTCATTACATTGAGGACAATGCAAAACTTAAGTATGGGGGAGGGAAGAAAATAGGAAAATGATACGCATTTTTATTTTTTTTAGATAACTTTTGGATGCAAGTGATTAGAAGAAATTCGCCCTTGATGGTCTAATGGTTTTTCGCGCGTTACTGATAATTAAAATACATAATTTGGGATTTCAATGGTAAAATGAGGTTTTTGAAAATTTTTAGATTTGAACCAAATTACTGAAATAATTCATTTTGGATTCGATAGCATTTTCTAGCATGCATAATAGCCTTTTTCCCACATTTTTGTGAGGTTTCTTTTTGTATGAAACATCTTTTGTTTTATATTTTGCTATGAGTGTGCCGGTGATTATGTCGATTCTAGAACTTGTACTAGTTATGCATTACGGTTAAAATCACTTTCTTGTGATCTAAATATTTTCAAGTGATAAGAGGCATTTTAGGAATAACCAAATGGCCTTCCATTTTTACATCTAATGATATATTAGCTGACCACATCGGTTAGTTAACCACCCACATGGACCCATTTTGTTAGTGCTCATTTTTAGCACTAGATACCCCTAGTTACACCTTCTGAGCCATTCCTTTTCATTTTTGATAAATCCAGAAAAATACAAAAATATTTTACACCTTTAAACCTTAGCCAACCCTTATCAAGTCTAATGGTTTGTTGCTAGTTGTTTGGAATGATTGGATTGTTTTTGATGATTATGAGTTAGTTACACTTTACCATTCGTGTGTGCCATTCCGACAAAGACGAAGAGTGCACGCTTCTTATTTGTATTTTTGTGGTAATGCTTATACGAAGTGTGGGGGAGTTGTGATATATAAAAAAAAAAAAAAAAAAAAAAAAAAAAAAAAAAAAAAAACTGACAGTTATAGCCAATGCGCTATATTATTATGAAGATGAAGGAAGAAGAAGTATGTTTGAGTTATCGATTAGCCAATGTGCTAAGACGTGATATATATATATTTGATAATCGATATGAGAAGAGGAGTAATAATCATTTTTCGGGATTGTGGTTTGTATGATGACTAGCACCATGGAGGTTTGGACTTGATTTTATTTTATTTTAAACCAATTTCATTAACTATCCCATGTCTTATCCATACCTATTATGAACCCATAGCCTTATCGTTATAACCCGAATAAAAGACCTCTTTGATGAATTTATTTTCTTTGTTTTGATACTTGTACAAGCTTATGGTAAAAAGCATTGATCATGACTAGGCATTGAGTGATATACCCACCAATATATGAGTGTTGAGTGAAATCTTAAAGCCACTTGTGAGGTATCCTAGTTATGTTATCTAAAGTGTTTGGTTCATTTTTAGAAGATTTTCTCATATTATAAGCAAAATAATAATTATCTTTTATGGTAATTGTTACATTTTCTGAAACATGGTGTTATGGACCATTGAAATCAATCTTTGCAAATGTTTGACCTACTCGAGGGCGAGTAGAGCTTAAGTGTGGGGGAATTTGATAACGTCTAAAATGAACATGTTTTTAGTAGCGTTATTGTCAGTTTTGTGCATGATATTCGGCTATATTTACTCATAACTATTGCAAAAATGCAAAGATGCGTCTTGTGTATGTATATGTAGCCAGGTATTGCGAATATTGAAGAAATGAAGTTTTTATGCACATTTGGAAGCGTCTAAAGGAAGGAAGTTGAGATTGGAAGCTTGTGGACTTAATGAGATGGAAGCGTAGTGATTTCGAAGCATCTACAGCAAGGAAAGATCAAGTTTGGCTTTGGAAATCATTAACGTAAGCAAAGAACGAAGCGTAAAGGGAAAAGTCAGCAAAAAGTCAAAAGGAGCAAAACCCAGCCGTTCGGTCGCAACCCGCAACCGGATCCGGCTGGGCTAATGGTCAAAGCTGTGACCGATTCGGTCGACATAGAAACCGATCCGGTTTCTGGCACTGCAGTTACACAATTCGCATTTATTGTTGTTTTAACTCCCCATAATCATTAGAGTCCGATCATTTCTTGATATTAACTTGGAGAGAACGTTTTTTGGGCAGTTAAGCAAGTGCTTTGGTTATTTAAAGGACCTAGTACTTGTATACTAAGTGTGACACAACAAATAGAGTATTAGTTTACACCAAAACTCATACTTACCCATTTATTTCAACCCAAAAGCTTAGTAGTTACTGGAAAACGTCCAGAAGCAAGGAAGGAACCATTCTTGTCCATTGTTTCGGTAGTTTGGAATTGTGCGGTGATCCTAGGTGATTGGAGGCGCGTGGTTGCTACATTCCACGATTTCTAATTCTTGTAATCACAAAAGATTAGGTATTCTATGAACTTTGTTATGGAAATCTATTCTCTTGAATTGTTTGAATTACCTTGTTATGACTTGTGTTTAGATATGATTGTTTTCATGGAGTAGTTTGTGTTATACTTGTGTGTTGGAATGTGATTAATCATAATAATGTTCTCAAAATGTGATGCATGTATATATGATCTTGTTTAAATGAGTTTGTTGGAAAAATACTAGTCTTGGATTGATTTGTCAATAAAACATGTTTTAAGAAAAAGGACCGAAAGGATTTCTCTTGTGTTTTATTCCAAAAAGTGTTGTGACAAACTAGTATGGGGATATGGTGATTGACATCCACCATGTTTTGCTTATTAAAACAAGACTAGGAAAGTTTTCATCACGAAGGGTCGAAAGATTCGTAAGAACAAATTTAATGAGAGCATGTTGCAAACAAATGGAATTTTTATAGGATAATCATTGGGATAAGGACCGAAAGGATTACCTAAATGTTTTTGTTCTTAGAATGATTTTTACAAACAAATACCATGGTTGGGGAATCATTTGCTTATGATTTGTGCATCATAATAAGAGTATACACCAAACCTTTATGAACATTATCTATGGTTGATTATGAGACTTCACACAAGTATATATTTTTATTCTTGATTCGTATTTTCACTAGAACACTTATTCGAGAGAGCCTTGACAAGCTTTCTTGTTAGAAACTTTTTAATAAAATCTATTTCAAAACAAAAATCCCTTGGGACGATCTCGACTTACCAAAACGTTACTATTGCGGACGAGTATACTTGCTCGTATGTGTTAAAAGGTTATACGGTTAATTCGTGATTATAAATTTTTAAAACTTGCACCAACCGGAGCACATCATGGAAGCATACGACCGAGATGCAATGTACGGGATTCATCATTGGCCGGAACGCCGAAGAATCTACTACCGAAGCTGCCAGGTCCAGAAGTATCAACATGCAGTGTTCAGTACTAAGGATATCGTTGCCATCAAACACGTTGATCTGTCGACCAAATGGGACTACACTTTTCTCAAGAAGATTGTGGTCAAAAGGCAAGATGAATGGGATTATGCATTCTCTGAAGCTGACTTTGAGAATTTGTCTCTCAACGACATTGAAGACATGTACCTTGCCAAAGTACAGGGTCGCATGAGGCAATTTTCAACTGAAGTACAACGTGAATTCATCAAGTCACTGCTCATCTTCATCAGAAGCATAGTCATCAAAGAACGTGTAGAAGATCTCCAACTGGCTGTTGAATCATATCAAACCCGTGTTAACTTCACTCCACCTCAGCTTGATCTTCCCGACATCAACCAGCTCTCACAATATACACTCATCAGCAAACCATTCGGAGTTGTTTACCGCAGTGAACTTCGACGAAATTGCTTAATGGCGTGTCGCGATCTTCACAAATTTGGGGATCACACTTTGAAGATGGTTAGGGACGGATTGGCTTATAGGTTGAAGGATATACGTCAAATGATTAGGTCTCCTAAGCGATGGAATTCTCAGGATCGAAGGGATGTGAGGAGAATCATCAAGATGATTGATGAAAGGTTGTATAGAAGGGATCAGTTCAGAAGATTGGAAAACTATGTTGGTGGTCGACCCAGGATTAACATCACCGGCTTTCAACGCCCGATTCACACTCCTGGCGACATCTCTGGACTTCCTGGTACCCCTTGAATTGCTTCTTTCATTATAAATTTGGATGTGTGATTTATATATGTGAATGGCTTGTGCGCACATAACAGTGTATAACCCGTAATTGTCAAGAAAGGACCCTGTGGTACGCTTCAGTGCCACAATCCTTATAAAAGGAGCGAAAGCTTCTTATTTTTGAGTAAAACCTATCAAACCTTTCATTTTTCAAGGTTTTGCTCAAAAGGACAAGTACTTCCCCGTATGATTTTCAAAACCTCAACCATTTATATCACTTGTTGAGGGGGAGTATTTGAATTAAAACTTTGTTCACAAATTGTTCATAGTGGTCATCTTCCCGCAACACTCGAAATGGTCATATTTATTCTCAACTTTTCAAAAATAACATTTTTATATGCCATTTTTGAGGGGGAAAAAATTATGTGATAAGAAATATGTTGTGTAAATGCACTCGAAATGAATCTTTGTGTAATAGACTTAACCAACGAATTGACGGTACTGAACTGTTAGTAACTCGAAAAGACTTGTCCGGGACGGGTAATAATTTCAAGCTAGTCCGCTAGTAATGTAAACACGTCTCGCAAAGGACTTGTCCAAGTAGAAAGTACCATTCGAGAAACTCTTGGTAGACATGAACTCTGACGGGTATGAAAACCTTTCGAGGTTGGTCTACACCTTCAAGGTAGTTATTAGAGCTAGTTGTCACCTAAAAGCTGACAATGTAACTCTTTAACTATGCAACGTAACCGTGTCTCGCGGGGGATTGTCTATCTTGAGTTGATCAATTCAAAAGTGCGCGCTCTTCCCACACAGTGCAGATTTCCGTCAAAACTCTAAAGCACATGTGGAGGGGGAGTATTTCTACTAAAAGATAAAACTCTCACAGTGGTTCAAACATGTTTTTCATTTACAAACCCTTTGAGAGATTTTCTTGAAAATTGGTTTTATGACAACATAGGTTAGTCATGGAGTGATAAGGTGACTAAGGTTAGGAATAACCATCCTATGATCCACCAGAGCCGGAGGGATCTACCCAAGGACATCACAAATACTTAGTATTTAGAAGTCCTTAGGTACGATGATAAAAAAGGAGAAAATGAGAATCGGAGAAAGAAGGAGTTGAAGAATTAAAAAGAAATGTAAAGAAAAGGGTGAAAAGAAATAGCCCTCCAAATTATTCAACTTAGGGCAGACACCGGGTTCAATTCATATGCTACTGGTTGTCACTTAGTGACGCCGGTATTGAAGATTAAAAGTCGTCATGGACCCAGTGACGCATGCACTAAACCTTCTTAGCCACTCAAGTTTCGCTTAACAGAAGCTTGTTTCATTCTCACAGGGAACCCTACGTAAACTATTGGCTTTCTCTTAGAGATCACTGGTATTGAAGAAAGAGACCCTCTCCCTAGTCTCCGCTTAGGAAAACCAAAATGCACTATTGAGTCTAGAGCCACGAGATTCATCAAAAGATCTCTTAGGTACACTTGACATTTCATCACTTGACGTTCAACAATAAGAATTTCAGTGGTACATTATCGAGTCCTTCACAGATCTTAGTAATCTGTCGAGAACATTTATGAGAGGTTCACAATTGTGATCCTCAGTGATTGAATGGAAACTCCTGCCAGGGTCAACATCAAACAGCCCTGACAGCAGGTCACTTCGGTAACTCCCCGTGGATTACGCTTAGTGTGTCTCAAACGGTCTACAGTCGTGAGGTGATGCTTCGGTGTACCTCAGCGACTCATCTGAACTGTAGGTGTACTTCGGTACATCGCGTTATCTCACTTGTGGGACTCCAGTTCAGGAACGGCCTTTGTAAGAATTAGAGTTGTGTTTTCACACTATGCTGTTAACACTCTCGAAGTTCAAACTTGTAAGTGCCGGAATCCGCTTATTACTAACCGTTTTAAATGTTTTCTTCTTGTGGAAGCTCCGGAGCGGGATGATCGTGCAGATTCTTCTCATGCTCACGCCAACATCATCACTAATGGAAGTTCTATCCAAAAGCAACACAACAGTCAGAATGATTCTTCGTCAAATCAAAGAATCTACAAAGTTAAAGACTTAAAGAACTTCATCAGTACTGAATTCCAACGTCAAAGAGCGTGTGAGCATGTTGAAAAATGATGTGGAGACACTGTAGCGGCGAAGCAGACCTGAGGCAGACTTGATGCAGACAACAACATACTATCACTTTCACCACAAAGAACAATAATCAAAGAACAAAGTTAATGATGACGTCAAAGCATAACTGCTCAAGGAAAACTATCTCTCTACACTGGGGAGATTGTTTGAATCAATGCAATTCTTCTCACAAGAAAGAAGAATGTCAGAAGACGTCGAAGCTACTATTACATCAACGCCTTCACCGTTTTTCATCACTAACACTTAGGGGGAGATTGTTGGAGTCACTCCTAGTTCTAAATCAAGTGTTAGTAATTTACATGTAATAGTTAGCTTAATTATAGCCTTTATGTTTGTTATTAGCCTTAAGCTTATGTAGAAGGCCCATGAGCTTAGGCTCAAGCCCATAAAGGAAAGGAAGGGAACTAGGAGTGTTGCCCTAGCTTCCCTCCTATAAATACTCCTGTAAACCTTCATTTGAAGGTTGGTTGTTCAATTTATCCTTTCACATACACTCTACGCGTAAACCGTCTTAGTCTAAACGTGTGTGTGTGTTTGTTTATTGTTCAATCGCCTTTATCTCTTTCTTGTAAGCTTGTGTTGTAAAACTAGTGACCTAACAATATGTATGTTGTAGATCAGATCTTGAGGTTGTTTAGTTGTAGATGTATGTTGTTGGTTGATCTTGCATTCAAACTGTGGTTTTGATGATGTTTGTAAGAAGTATGAGTTTTGATTGCGGAACCCATTCATCTTCTTGTCACACTTACAAATCGCTCCATGAATGGGGGTACCAAATAGCAACTTACAATTTGAGTACACAAATCGCATGTCATAATTAACACAAACCGCATATGTAAATACATACACAAAACACATAGGATAGGCGTCAAAACGCAAATCGCATCCAAATTATGTGACAAATCGCATCTATTTCTAACACAAATCGCTTCTGAAACAAACTTGACAAACCGCTCATTTAAAAATGGACAAGTCGCTTTTGACCTTATTGTAAAACGCATAAAAGTCAACACTTTTATGACAAACCGCAATATTTCAGGATACATTGAATCTGGACAGGTAGGACAAATCGCATGCCAGTTTAAGACACAAATCGCTTACTTTAACAACACCAGCAGCAGTAAAATAGAACACCAATAATCAGACCCAAAATGCTTAAACAGCTATTTGACACATATAGACTGCTTAAAAAACTGCTTATCAAACATCATTTAAACAAGAACAGAAAAACCATTCGAGTCTTAAACATCACAAAACTGCACCAATAAAAACCGGACAAACCACATAAAAACCATTCGAGTCATCAAAACAACACAACCATGGCTCTGGTTCCAATTGTAGGATCGTAAATATTATTGTGTTGATGATTCGGGTGGTCTTGGATGATGGAAATACATGTTAGCCATTTGAGAGAGAAAGAGATGAGAGGGTGTTTCTTGTTAGAGACTTGCTTTGTAAAAAGGAAAGGTTAGATTATGAGAAGCACCACCCATTCCAAGGATGGAAGGGGTATTTATACTTACAACTTATACGTCCTCCTGTCGGACTGTGGATTAGGCATACAGTGGGTAAAGACCCGTCCTTCCTCCACGGTGTTACACTAAACTAATCTACGCTACTAATTAACTAATAAACTACTAAACAACGTAAATAACTACAAGTCTACGAGCTAACATATGCTAGACTATAATTGGGGTGACTGACACTTTAACATGGAATTTCCAATTCCTAACAATAACCCTATACGCAAGAGCGATGAACAGTTCATGTAGAAGGTGACGAGGAGGGTCTCAAACGTGTAGGTTCATTTATTTGAGTTTCTGCTCCATATTGGTGTTAGTCGTTAAGGTAATTGATGCTTAACTTACAAATTGAACAAATTAATAACGATGATATATGGATTAGTATATTGGTCGAGTTTCGTGTGTTCTAACATGTTTACGGTTATAGAAGTAGTTGTCATAAGCAAGTTTAGTATGAGGTTTCGTAACGGCATTATAAACCAATTTTTGATAAATATTATTGTGTTAAAATATGGAGATGAGTTTTTGGGTTGTTTGTTAAACCTTTATGAATTTCATTCCTGAAGGTTTTATTTATGTAGTTTTTATTTTTTTCAATTATATAGTTTTGTTCATAAACATTTGTGGCAAAAGGGCAATTTTATATGAACATAATATAGGAATGAGAGGCTGTGTTGTTGCTATTGTTCAATACATATTTGATTATATAAAAGATTTTGATTATAATAATTGAGGGGCAATGGAGTGTAGTCTTGGGGCATTGTCAGGTCGTACAGAAATTTAGAATATATTAACTAACTGCAAGGGGTTATTCTGTTGGACTATTTGTTAGTAACTACTAACGACCATATGGATATGTGTTGGTATACTACTAATGACCATTTCATATATGATACATATAGAGCTATCTGCATGTGGCTTATGATTAGATACATGTCATACACCACTAATCAGGATCTACGATATCTTGATGCATGCTATGTTGAGTTATGCACTTATACTTAGGCACCATTTATCAGCCATAGTTTAATGACAGTAGATTGTAGCATTACAAAAAAGGAAGGGGCACTACAGACCTACATGTAAACTTAAAAATGGGATGCACATTACTATCTATTGGTATATGACTCAACTGATCAAGGTACCTACTTCTGGTAAACAGGTACAGATGCCATTTAGGGAAAAACAAATGCCAGGCTGACGATCTATTTGCAGGTTGATGGTTTCCATTGTAGTGACCATTTTTCAGCTTTGACATACGACATTATGGATCCACTATGATAACTAACATCATGGCTGGACAGTGGGAGTTTTCTTATAGAATTTGAATAAAGATAAAAGTTATAATATTTAATCTGCTGGGATGTACGTTGTTACCTCAGAAGAAGGGATTAACAGACTAAAACCCAATGCCACTTGAGTCTTCGCAAAAGTGCAACTATACGTACTGGTATATCAGGTAGTACATATTTTATTTGTGGTTCGCTTCAGTATAAGTTTGTGATATGACAAAGTCATAACATTCAGTTACAAAAGTACTTTATGATATGTTGTATCTAGGAAAAATAAGATTGGAAAAGTAACTTGTTGAAATAAGCCGGAATTAAACTAAAATGGAAAATAGGCAAAACTGCTAAAGCTTGGTTTAATAATTAGCTGTGCAGGATAACACACGTAAGTCCCTAGGGCGCATTCGTAGTGGGTATGTGTAGCTGATAGTTCAACATACATCACTATGCCTGCCTTTGAAGGTCACTCAGTTTATGGGCTGTTTGGGATACTTATAAGGGGTTGTTTGGGTTTGCTCGGTAGAAAAAAATACTTATAGGGTAGGTTGGGATAGCTTTTAGAATAACTACTTTTAGGGGGTTGTTTGCATTTCCAAAACTGAGTGCACTGAGTGTTTGGGATTACGTATTGAAATAACTACTTTTAGAGTGTCTTTAGGATTACTTATTGAATATGCTTATAGGGGCTGCTTGAGATGATTGCTTATCATAATGAATACTTGTAAGGGATGTTTGGACTTGCTTATAGGAGCTCTTTGTATCCAAGAAGCCTACTCTAAAAAATGGTTTAATTTCTGGCTCTTGAAGTTGGAACTGATCTATAATAAACACTCAAATACATTAGGGTAATTTGTACGAGGTTGTGAAGGTAGGATCCAAGCTACTCTTCATCACCTGAGAAAAATCCATTTTGCAATAAGTGAGGTACTTTATTTACTTGATTATATAATTATGATAGTTCAGCCATAACATGAATTTGATTAAGATATTTATTAATTATTTGTACACTATATATAAACCTGGGGCGACTTTGAATATGTTTATTTTTTATGTTCAGTAAGTTATAGTAATTTGGTTGTATGACGTGTTAAAGAATACACTATCAGATACGACCTGTTTTAGTGATTGATTTCGCTGCTCTTGGGACAAAGCTTGCGAAAGGATCGTATTTAACTCTAAAAGAAATTGAGGTTAGTTTGCTCATTTTATTTACTTTTTAAATATTCCTATAATAGCATTGCCTATATGACATGACTCAACGGTTGTTTAGATGTGGTGTTAACAATTAATTATGTAATTTAAAGTAATGAATCATAATACTTGTGATATAAATGGCTATTATTTATGGGTCAATATGGGTTGTTTTTCTTATCCCAGGCATGTCAAATCAAGAATATAACTACAAGCAAATGGGTTGAAACTTGAAAGTTGTAAGGCTATGTTTATCAATTAGGTTGCCAACTCAAATAGTACACTATTCATACAAATTAATAATTTTTTAATACTCCCATCCAAACTTTCCTTCCAACCTAAGTCGTATGGCAATTGAAAATCACAACCCCAATCTGCCACATGTTTCTATTTTAATGGCTATCTGTTTTTTTCTTTATTTTTTCTTTTTTATTTTTAATACTTATATTATTTTAGGTTGGATTGTTGATAAATGGTATTGATTTTTTGTATGTATTTTGTGTAGGTGGAGGGAAGAAAAAATAATATTTTAATAAGAAATGGAGTTGGGTTGGGTTGGGTTGTCGATAAAGATAGTCTAAGAAGTATATTTTTTGTGCACACAACCTCCTAAGTTATTTTAATTCAGGTTTAGATTATTACTTTAAGCATAATTAATGCCATCGATGTATGTATAATTTTTGAAGGAAAACAAACAATAAGTGTTAAGGGGTAAACAAACCCGGTCCGACTCATTCAAACAATTATCTAGACTTATTAATTTTACCCATCGTTGTTGTATAATTGTCACTTCAGTTAGATCTCATTGTATATACTTTACTTATTGTAATATTGAAATTTGAAAACAGGTTGTTACGTGTGCAAATTGTGACCAGGAAAGTGTAATAGAGATGTCACAAAGGCTCGATTAACGGGTCAAGAATCAGAGATAATGTTGGAGGCACATGTCCAGGCTCCTTTTGTTGTAGGATTACCATTTGCAAAACCTGGGGGTTACAAATTTCATGCTAACAATTTAACTCAAAGCCTTTCAAACATTGGTGGAACGATGCTAAGACACTGATTGACACCACCGCCTAATGAGGTCTATAGTCTACATCGTAAGCTTGATGGTGCTTTCTTAGCTTGAATCAAGATCGGGGCTGTGGTTCCTTGTCGTGACATTTTGCTAAAAGTATATGGAAGTTATTAGATTAATGATTAGATATGTTTAGCTTAGATTTATTCATCACTACGTAACTCTATTTTGGTGTATTAAGTAGACATAGTGAGTGGGTTAATAATTGCCCTTGATGCATATATACTCAAAACAAATCACATGTAGTAAATTTGATACAAAAAGATTCATACGTTAGTTTTTTGTTATTTGTTAATTGAATTTGCTAAGTTACGCATTGTGTTAATAGGACTATTTTGCTATTCAATAATTTCGTGGCCAATTATTTGATATTGACACTCAGTGTAAGATTTGTATAACTACCTGAGTTTGTTAATTCATTCAATTGTGGGTCAAGTTTTTTAGGTCATACATTCTTCATTGGTTATATGTATATCACCAAAGGGCAAAAAAAAGTTATATGTATATCAGTATTTGTATTAATCTACTTTTTGATCCTTGGTAAGCACCTCTGGTCTTATTAGCATATATGACCCAAGTTCAGGGCAGCTAGGTTCATTTAAAGGAACTAAGAATGTTGTTATGGTATGCCGATGGTATTATCATTGCATTGATGCTATTTGGTTGGAATGTATGGGTTTCTTGTCACGTATGATAACTGGATGCAAAAGTTGGGCCAAAACTGAGTAAATCTGAACAGGGGTAAATAGCATAAAATAATCCAAAATTTTGATATTGGGCATGTGCCCGATTTGACCGAGATTATGCTTTTTACGCGAGTTATTTGATATCTTTTGGCGAAGATTTAGGCTTAAACCATTAAACTTCATTACTTTTTAATGCTAAATGACAATTGAAATATTTTAGTTTGGACTATCTCAATAAAAAATAATAAACAGAACATTTTTGGTTTAAAAGAAAAATATGTACTTTCAATTCCAATAAAAAAAATTAAAAATATAAATATGAATTTATAGCAACAAAATGCGTTAAATATAGTTTTAATCTTTTTCATTTCAAATTCAAAAAATGATAAATGATAAATCTACAACATATTATCTTAGTGTTCTTTATTATTTAATTATAAAATATTATAATAGCTGAACTTACAAAAATGACATAGTAATACAATCATTAATGTTTCAGCAAAAGATTAAAAAATAAATTGATCTAAATTATCGTTACAGAAACACAACATGTGGTAGTTAAACTTTCTACATAAAAATGACTCATGTCTATGAAAGTACTATATATGAACTTTTACCACGTATAACAAAAATAATTATAAATCAAAATTAAGAATCATAAATAAACAAAAAAAGAAAAATTAAGTTATTTGTTTTTTAATAAATAAAAATACATTATTCAAAATTTTATAAAAAACCCCGCGCGTGCGCGGGCATTATAACTAGTATTTAGGTATAGATATTACCTCTTTTTTCTCCTTTCAAACATATTGAAATGATTAAAGTTTTTCTATTTGGAATCGTGTTAGGTCTAATTCCTATTACTTTGGCAGGATTATTTGTAACTGCAGGCGATCAGTTGGACCTTTGATTAATTAACATCTCTTTTTTTTATTGATAAAAAAAATGAAAAGAAAAATGTTTGAATGTAACATTTCTGATAGTAAAAAGAAAAAGTAGTCACAAGTGATGGGTAGGGTTCATATGTGTCCGCACTTGTAGATGACACGGATGGGAACAATTGAAAAAACCTGTAATCCGTAGGTATCTGCTTGTGATGGGCGAGTAACCTCGTCAATTTTTACCCGCACGTGAGTCGTAGTAAAAAAATAACTTACCAACAGCAAGCGGGAGGCGAATAAAGTATAATTGTTGCGGGTAAATCCGATATGCAAACCTGTCAAAACCATTTTGAAATAACTACGGATATTCCTTTCAAAATACTGATCATGAACCCGGTTTGTATTAAACTTATAGTTACATTATTACCTAAACGAGGTGGGCGACGGTCCGCCAAGTTGCGACGGAGCGTCGTTTACGTCGTTAATCATTGGACGGTATTTTTTTTAAGTAGAAAGTGAGCCGGTTTTTGTGTTACATACATAGT
The DNA here is from genome assembly GCA_019973895.1 of Chrysanthemum seticuspe. NCBI lineage: Eukaryota > Viridiplantae > Streptophyta > Magnoliopsida > Asterales > Asteraceae > Chrysanthemum > Chrysanthemum seticuspe. Next base: position 280,394,687 of record BPTQ01000001.1, on the reverse strand, counting down.
ATGCGTCTTCTGACTACTTGTTAGACCATAAGCGAATACCATTTTTACATTAGCAAATTTATGTTAGCTCGAATAAAACATGCATACTTACTGAAATAGTACGCAATAAGAGTAACAATGTATCTAAACTTAATCTTGATGTAACACAAATTGTTTATGAACTGTCAACATAATACATATAAACCTTGCATATAACTATTGATTATTCAACCTTAGATTAGCATTAGGTTCTGCCTGCCATATGTTTTGTTAGACACGACATCAGCTCCAAATAATAAGAATGCAAAACATGAAAGAACCATGATGAATTGTCTGAAGTTTATATGTTACGTACATATCGGTCGCCATATATTAAAAATGCATCAGGATATATGAATATAAACTTGCAACTTAGATATATTATCATTGTTCAATAACATTCAATAATGTGAATTCTGGTATTAGATTATTGTATACCAATTAACTAAAGATGTAAAAATTCATTTTTTTTTTTTTTTTTTTTTTTTTTTTTCATTTTTTACGATGGCAATAACGACAAAACTCAAGTCTTCTTATTTTGGGATGACCTCCTAAACATTACAACTACCTTGGTGTCCCATCTCGGTCAAATGATTACACTTACTTGAGAATAAGAGCATTTACTTTGTTACTGATAAAACCACCACGCATGCAGAGGGATCTTGTAAATTCCTTGAAACTTTAATTATTGAAGTTTGTATGCACGACAATGATAATGTTGCAGTTTCAGTAACTTCTGAAAAGACAAATATTTTGTGTGCCTGCTCGCATTTGCACGTCATGTTATGATCGTTTCACATTCCAGAAGTCATACATTACAGTTGATACGTCTAAAAATGGCCAACAGAAAGGAGGCATATTCTGTTTTAAAGAGCAATTTTAGAGGAAATAGTTTTAAGCAAAACAACACTTTTATATTACCTTTTTTTAAAAGCATTAACCTCTAGCGCATGCCTTTTCTCAATGACACTTGCATATTTTTCAGCTCCACCTTGAACCCATTCTTGGGGTTGTTTGATATCTGCTGCATCAAAATTCAACCAAGACGTACCAAGTCATAAATTATTTGATGATTTTAAAAATTGTACTATAAAATCATAAATTAGCAAATGTTCACTACAAAACTTTTTATTTATTACTATTTTTTTTTATGTTTTCTGATACCAATACTGATAAAATTTAATACGAACGATGTAGTGTTAAAAGTTCAAAAATATTCACCCAATTCTTCTTTTGCCTCTGTTATGAATTGTTAGTAGGTTGTGAGTTTTCGAGTCACAGTTTCATACAATTATTTTCTAATGGTTGGGTAAACAAAGATGCTTCGTAATACTCATAAGGATCACATTTTGCATTTTAATCTCTAATGATCAAAAGTTGCAGGCAGTAAGACAAAAAATTGGTTCTCAATATTTCTAGTTTTATATATCACGTACTCAGCTCCAAATGCATCAACGGTTCTGGAATAGGTACTGTTGGGGGGATTGGTGGTGGCGGAGGGGATTCTGATATTTTGACAGCCTATTGCTGCATTCTGAAATTAAAAAAAAAAAAAAAAAAAAAAAAAACTATTTTGAATACCCAAACACCGACTAACTGGAAGTGCTTAGGTAAGAGAGTTTATTGACCTCAAAAGCATAAGTTCTAAATGCAACTGCAAACAAATTAACTCTCAAATTCGAATGCGATACGACGATCCAGGTAAATAGTAAACTTAAAATATGATTTTTGAACTCCTATAGACTATAGCCTTATATATTATACTATAATACTGGACCAAAAAGTAAACTACATCATCAATTCAAAAATTAAGTATGCTAGACATGTATTAACATCAGCAATTCAAATAAAAAAAACTTGTGAGTACTATCTGATTGCTGATACTTTTATGGCAACCCATTGTTCTGCACAACATCAAAAAATACTACACCATCATAGGAACGGTTAACTGTCCTTCCGTTCCTTCATAGCCTGGACCTTTTGTATTTTGTAGGCGTCAAGTGAGGAATCTGCAAAATAAGACAGAATCCTGTTGGTTTTCCATATAAGCCTTGTTTAAAGTTTGTGTATAGTATGAATTAAACAATTTTTTTTAGGGGCAATTCCATATTTACCCAAAACAAACATCATAATTCCATATATACCTCATTTATTTATCTAGATTTATTTCATTTTGTATATATTTGTGTGGAACGTTTATTATGGTACACTGATTTATAAAATCAAGATTAAAATACACTGTTGGTCCCTAATCTTGTCCCGAAACATCACGCTAGGACAAAACTTACTTTTTTCATCGTGGGAGTCCAAAACAAGCTTTTTATAGTCTAAATGAGTCCTTTGACCCATTTTCCGTTAGTCAACGTCTGTTATCTTTTGTCAAATACCTTAAATAACTATTTTGCCCATATATAAAGTCATTCATCTACCTTTTTCATTCATTTAATCCTAACTAAAAACTCATCCATCTACCTTTTTCACCTCTCTCCCACAAATAGTAGATGCATCTTTGTACCCTGATTTTCTATTAATTCCATTTTTTTAAGGCTATACAATTCCAACCACCTTTAATTTCTCCTTTGGGTGCACAAAAACTTTTAGTCTCACGTGTTAAATTCGCCTAAGACGATGAAAGTGACTGTTACTACCCGGAGCGGTAGAGAACTAATCAAGGGTCAACTTGATCTTAATACCAATGTGAGTTTTCATTTTGCATATGTGATTTTAAGATTGATGGCTTTTGGGTTTGAGAATGATTCTTTTGGTTTTATTGTTGTAGACTACTGTGGCTGATTTGCATGATGCAATTCATCAAAAAAGTAAGTTCTTGAAGCCTTGCTGGTTAATTTTTTTTTTAAACATGAATAAGTAGAATTTTTTTATGTTCTGCTTTTTGATGTTCCAAACGATTACTCTACAGCCTGCAGCAATTTCCATTTCAGTTTTTAGTTACAGTTGCCCCAAATTTTGCTTATTTAGGCGTGTTTGGACTTTGGAATTGCATTTTGTCACTCTTAATATGACTAGTGTTGACTTTTTAAGCCCTTTGGTGCTTCAGTTATTAGCTTTTTGTCTATGTCTATATTACAAATCTTCCTTTTGATACTCTATGGCTGTATCAGTCCAATGATCCCGCAACTAAATGTTCAATCTCTTAGACCAAGTCCCTTGCTTAGTAGCATATGTAAACTCTCTCTTTTAGAGATGGGGTCTCTTCAAAAAAGGAAGTATGTAAGATCAATAACATTTTGCACCCTAAAATAAATGAAACATTATGTCTAGTATCTTCCATTATTCACAATGTCATCTGCTAACTTGCTAAATTCAGTAGTATTATAGATTTTATTGGCTCATACCTCCAAAACTCCATGGAAATCTTCCATTCCCTCCCTCCCAAAAAATTAGTAATATATAATTGAAAACTTTGTCATTGATTTAGCCAAATCAAGAAATTATGGTAGTTTAACATCAAAGTTTTATCTAGGTTAAATATTGAAATAGGACCCTTTTTATGAGACAAATAAACCGTAAACAGACTCATTTGAGGACAGAGCGAGGAAATTAGTCAAAAACTTTTCTTGCGGAAGTACTAGCAAATGCAAATCTTGCATGCATTCTCTATAACCAATAGTAAATTTCTGGTTAGAGCCTAAACGCAGAAGAACTGACTTAGCTAAAGAGGCTCATGGGGAGATTACAAGAAAGTTATTTTGAGTGTTATGTTTTGTCAGTTAAGATTTAAACTGACATGGATCTGACGTCAAGCTTCATTCTTGTTATTTCTGTAATCACATGAAACATATTATGAATTTTATGCTTACTCAGTTGCAAAGGAAGGTTCTGGCTTTCCAAAGGCATTATGAGTTTTGTAATCTCAAATATGGATCTGTAAGAGATTTTTTGGAATACATATTTTTCGCCTTTAAAAGCTAAAACTGAGGGAAAAATTGTGTGTAAGCTGTCAAAATAGAGCTACCATAACCCATCAAAGCTACCATGATCATGTAAAGTAACTAGATTTCATGGCCTTCACTTATTACCAATATGGTACATTAAGAACCCTAAAGCACATTTCCTTTACTAGATGTCGCAAATTCTCGTACATCTGGTTCATTGCTTTTGAGTTCTGACATGTATCTAGTTTCATTTCATGCTTCTTTCTGTCATCAAGCTTGGCTAATTTACTTTGAATGATGATACCTTTTATTCTTTTGTTTCTGAACTCGAACTGTTATATTAAACGTGTACCTACTTGTCTAAACAAGTTTCCAGGTGTCAGATTCTGCTCAATTTATGCAAATTTACTGAAGCCGTGAAGTGGGTCAATCATATATCACCTCTGTTGGGACAACATTACTAGCTTGCTATAGGTCATGCTCTATGGCTCATGGTGAAAATCAGACCTCAAGTGGTATTATCTTAACCATAAATAAATGTTATTTCTTAAGTTGTTCTCCTTGTAACGTTTTGATGACATTTATACTCTTTATGCAGATTGTGCAATGGTGCCAGGACTTGTATTCCTATATGTGTGATCGCATTTGTTTTTAAGGTTTGGAACTTTGAATTCCTCAACTTTGAAATGCTACTATCTCATGAAATTGTTTATATGGCATGTCCATTTAGTCATGTCATTTGTTTTTGCTAAAGTTTTCATGCTACAAACTAACGGTGGTGTTGGCTCGCGTCAAGACGGGTTTGGGTCAATAATGGGAAATTATGATTTACCGATTTGGTTGGGTTGACCCATTTTTATAAGCTTATTTAATTTAAAATGGTAATTTGCAAAAATGACTAAAGAAGTTTATTTATTTCAATGATAATCAAATTCTTTTATTCGTAATATTAAGGAGGCTTTATGCACTAAAAATACACTCTGGCAACTTCCACCCAATTTACCCATTTTCGCTTATGATAAAATATTAAATTTTAATCATTTGACTAGCTAGAGAGAACACATGACATGAATTTGTTGGTTTAATGGACAATAAATTAATAGACGTGTGTTAGGATCGAACTCGAGATCACGAGATTGCACACTTTACGTATGAGAATTAAAGTTAGTAACTAAATATAAAATGTTGTATTTATTTATTAATTAAACGAAATAACATAACGGAAGTTAAATAATTAGTTGTAATGGACTAACGGTCGTTAAATGTAATTGGAAAAGGACTAAGCTGTAAATAATGGGAAGGTTCCGGAATTCCTTGTGGGATACCTCATCCGATCGGCCATAAGAAAAGGAAACCCAATACATCTACAACTCAAACTTGTTCACAAAGTTTGTTTGGGTATAAATACAAAATCAAGGGTGTTTGTAATTTATCTCTTGTACCCATTAGCTAAAAACCTAAAAGTGTTTTGTGTGTGTTTTGCTCCAAACGATCGTGAACCCTCCCTAGGGGATCGATCACTTTGATTTTCCAACTAAAATTGTTTTGTTTAATTAAAACTAGCATTCCTTTAATTCGGTATAGTATCGTGTGTACAAGAAAATGGTACTAACACATTATTGTTAGTATTCTTGGATTGAATTACAAAAACGGTAAGAGGTAATTCACATAATCCTATAAACCCTAATTAGGGTTCATCCAATTGCTAGTTTTGTGGAATTGATTCTTGTTCGGCTAGAATCAAAAGGTACGCATACTATATGTTTTAGTTAATTAATTATTCATTATATGTTCTTTACGCTTCCGCATGTTTCTTTGATGTTTTATATGTTTTATATATGATAGTCATGTTATATAATTCCAACAGTGGCATCACGAGCTTGGTTTAATGAGTAATTAATTACTAAACACGTTAAAAACGAATATTGTATGTTGTTTGATATGATTATTCTAGGGTTTCGGTTATGATTATGTAAACCCTAATTTTAGGGTTAGGGCTTTTGCCCTAATTTGATTTTAAATTTTTTCATGGATCGGATTAAAAAAAAAATGGGTCGAAACCCTAAATTTTTTGTAGTCGATTGTTTTTAAAAAATTGTTTTAGGGTTTATTATAATTGTTATGTTATCAATTCCGAAACCTAGAATTAATATATTTGTTACGTGATTTATTCGTGAATAAATTGTTATGTGACATGGAATTGTATGCGATCTTGTGACAACGTGAATAAATTGTTATGTTAAATCCATGAAAACGTGCATGTTTGACATGGATTATTGTCGATATATATATTTAATTGTTAAGATTGGTTATGCGTAGATTAATTGTTAAGTTTTATACACATGTATATTTATGATAGATTTTGAATTGGGCAAGACTCCAATTATATACATTAATGAATCAATTATGTGCAATTTGGTATATTATTAATTATTGGTTTACGCAATCGATTCGTCGATGTATGTGGCTCACTTTCAATTGAGAGAGTGAAAGCCCTAATTAATATATACATTAATTAATCTAGACATTGATTATTAATAGGGTTTTATCGAATAAGTTGCATGTGGCTAATTGTTTACACGTATTAATCACTACTACTTATAATGCACAAACGACTCTCTCTCCTATTTAATTTTCAGACTTTCAGACTTGCAAGTAATAAAGCATGATGTACAACACATTAAAACACAAAATTTCAAACTTACAACCACATATGCATTATATACAACACATTGATACACATATTAAATAAAGAAACCACATTAATTCAAAACCTTTTTTTACACACCAATACCAATTCAGAACAAGATAATTTAAAATGAAAAGATAGCTTCATCATCATAAAATTAAATCGAACATATATTGGTGCTCTAATATCTCTGATATCAAAAGTTACGATATCTAAAACTTCCTAAATCTACCAAAGATTTGATAAACATAAGAACAACAACAAAACTTACAATAAACAATATTACAACTAATAGTCATACGAACAACACTCGAGGCCAGATCTAATAGAGGAATAACATCATCATCATCAATGACCTCGAAACAACAACATTCTAAGGCGACTTCGAATATGGGTTTTGCTTCGAATGTCTCCTTAGCGACCAGATCTGAAAAAAATCGCGTCTGATTCGAACGAGACAAGAAAAATGATGGTGGGTATGGTTATAATTGTTAGTTGTTACTGATGCAATCGCGTCTAAAAACAATCGCGTCTGAAAAAATCGCGTCTAGATCTAAGAATGGAGATTTTGAGATATATATGAAAATGGTGATTTTTTAGATCTGGGAATGGAGAGAGAGATACGAGAATAGTGATATGGAAATAGGAACTTAATTAAAGGATGATGCTAATTTTTAGGATATAAGAAATTTTCAGAACTGTCCTTTTGTTTTATTTTACAATTTTTATTGTAATAAATACTCTAAAAAGACACTTGTTGTATTTGATTGATTCTTATCTTTTTTTATTTTTGATCATTTGATGAATAAATACAATTACTACAGTTATTAAAACACCTTTAACATAATAAATACAAATTATCAAGCATATTGTACAACAAAATTAAACACAATTCTTACATTAAATGTCACTAATACAAATAATATTATACAAATAATATTCAAGCCCGAACGGGCAACATGCCAAATGGGCTTGAGCCCGAACGGGCGCAGGCCAAATGGGTTCGAGCCCGAACGGGCACGGGCTAAACGAAATTCTTAGAATCCGTAAATTTATTGTCAAAAAGAACATAATAAACTAAAATACATGATTCACTTGAAATTTTTATTTCAGGGTACCTGTCGCCGCAACGTGCGGGTACCCTGCATTAAATGTCACTAATACAAATAATAAAGCACATTATACAAATATTAAAGCCCGAACGGACAACGGGCAAAATGGGCTTGAGCCCGAACAGGCGCGGGCTAAACGGGCTCGAGCCCGAACGGGCACGGGCTAAATGAAATTCTTGATATCCGTAAATTTATTGTCAAAAAGAACATAATAAACTAAAATACATGATTCACCAAAAAAAATTATTTCAGGGTACCCGCCTGTTAGGAATTAGAAAATTCCTTAGTAAAGAGTCGGTCACCCCAAATGTTATCTAGCTTAAGTTAGCTCGTAGACTTGTCGTTATTTACGTTATTTAGTAGTTAATTAGTTGTTTAGTAGCGTAGAATAGTTTAGTGTAACACCGTGGAGGAAGGACGAGTCTTTACCCACTGTATACCTGATCCACAGGCCGATAGGAGGTCGTTATGTCTGTAACTATAAATACCCCTTCCATCCATGGAAGGGGTGGAGCTTTCAATCTAATATTCTACAATTTGTGAAGTAACTCTCTACCAAGAAATCTCCCTCTCTCTACTTTCTCTCTCTAAAATGTATAACATGTATTTCCATCATCCAAGACCACCCGAATCATCAACACAATAAATATAACGATCCTACAATTGGTATCAAAGCCAAGGTTTTTGTGTTTTGATGATTTGTTTGTGGTTCGATTCTTGTCTTAACTGTTTTTTAATATACTTCTTTGGTGTCGGAAAAGTTTTTCTTATGAAATCGTGGTATAACTGTTGTTAATATAGTTTTGTGTCTCTTTTGATCCAAACAGTTTATATCATCATTTTTAGACATTCTTTTGTGTTACCAAAGCAGTTTATATCCGAACAGTTTGTATTATGGTGGTCATATCTGTATATCACATGTTTTCTGGGTAAGAGGTCTTAAACGGTTTAATACGTGAAAACATATGGTCATCTGGTCTTTAGTCTTGGTCAAACTGGGTCAAAATGATGAGTTTTTCTGCATAAGTGTTTCTGGGTAAGTATGCATATGGTCGAAAAAGTGGTCGAACAAACTCATCGGAAAAGGTTTTTCATCCTAGCGAGTTGTACTTTCATGATAGCGACTTACTCTCAAAACTGTCCAAATGAAATGAATCCTTGTCGCGACTTGTTTTTATGGTAGCGACTTGCCTGAGTCTTTACTCATGGCGACTTGGTACAAACCTTTGACCTAGCGACTTAGACCTAACGACTTGTTATTTAACAAGTCGTAGCTACTTGGTTTGGAAAAAAGGTCGTAGCGACTTGGTTTGAAAATTTTGGCTAGCGACTTGCTTTGTGAAAAACAGGTAGCGACTTACTTTGAGAAGAAAGGGGTAGCGATTTAAGTGACCTGACCTAGTGACTTATATTGATAAGTTAGCAAAATGAAGAAGAAGATTAAAAGAAGTTTTGACCACGACCACAACAACCTAATACCAAAGACCTCATCACGACCTCAGTTTATATTCAACACCTCATCAGTCCATGGTTAAAGAAAACGAGATGAAATGGAACTGAAAATCAAATCTGAAACTCAATACCAAATCACCACAATCAAATCCCACTATATCTCATCTCAATCTACCATGACTCCAAACATCTAACCAAAACAGAAAATTTATAAAATCTCAGAATTATATTCCGTGGTTCACAAAAGGAAAATCATCATGACTATCGAGAGTCAATGAACACGAAATATCTTATCATCACCGATCAAAATAATTTTTTTTGAAGCCTTGCCTCATTCATTATTCGAACTCTCAAAGATAAGTAGTTAACAAACTTGTTAATACTACATCTTGGCTCGGTTGTGACTCAATAACAACAACAAAGGAACGAAATATAGTACCTACCTTTGAACCCTCGTGGCTGTTAGAATATTGATTCGCTAATGATCTTGAAGCCATCCATATGGCGACTTATGGATATTCGAGTCCAAAACCAAAAGCCATCCCTGTGGCTGTCACGAATCACCCAAGCCATCTCTGTGGCGTGATGATTGAAGCAGGTAGCAAAATGAGGGCGGACGTGTTTATGTGTGATTATTAGGGTTTGATGCAGTTTTTTTGTGGCGACTTGTTTATGGGATAAAAGAGGCGGAGTATTTTTTTTAGGGTTCATGACCGATTTTTAGGGTTGCTATGTGATATGTGTGCTCTTAAATACATCCGAAAAATTAGGTTTATACTGAGTTTGGGTTCAGTAATTGAATATGGACTATAATATATCAAACGATTTCAAATTGGGCCCGTGTGCTTAGTTGGGTCAGGTTTTGGATTGGATCTGTTGTGCTTATTGCCTTTGGATTGGACTCTCGTGGGTTGAGTGGAGCTAAGAGGGAATCGGGTGAATTTTAATTGGTTGTGATGACAATATCACGTTTTTACTTAATACTTGATTGTGATTAACAATTCATGTTATTTGTGTTATTTGTGATTTGGGATTGAGAATTATGAAAGCGAGATTTCCGATTAATCACATTTTATTCTTGATTGTGTTTAAGTTATTAGAGTGATTGAATGGGATAAAAGTCTTCAATGGGCCACGTGATAAATTGTATTAATCTTGGAACGGGTTATGTGGTAACTTTTGAATCTCGTTCTTAATAGCTTGAATCGGATATCCTCATACTCGTACTCTTCACGGAAAGATATGTTGTGAAATGGGCTTTATAAATTCGGATATTCTACATGAGTTGGTGCCATGTCTGTGCATTTTACGAAAACTTGAATTTTAAGAGTGATTGATATCGAATGTGCTAATCTTATGTGGGATTAAATTGGATCCAGAGTACGTCTTGCATGACAATGAGAATTGTTGAGATGATAAGATATGGTTATGTGAATTAGTACTTTGGTGTATGCATCTTCACGGATAATATTATGTCTCGGCTTGATTTGATACTTGAACAAGGTTGACTATGGGGCTGTTTGTAGGGTACTTCTTATTTGGATTTGATGTGAGGTTTTCCGGGCGCGGTTACTTAATTTTTGTCTTCTTTCTTTCTACCCTTTCGCGAAGATGACTTGTTTGGGCATTTACAGAGTGTGATAAAGACTTGGCTCTTTAGTTACGGTTGTGATTCTTTCTCGCTTAACCCACAACGTAACTATCACTTCGGTGTCTCACGCAGTTGAGAATATGTCAAGAGGTTTTGTACATTGGGTACACCGTTTCTTTTTCACGAGGATTAGTACAAGTTTAAGTAACAAATCTGGGGAATTTCACTTCATGATCAAGTTTGGCATATCGGGTTTACATCACCATGTTGTCACTACAATAGCCGACATAATGTGTGAATGATGTGTTTACCAATGTGTTTATTGGATGGTTGATGATGTTTATGATGTTGGATAATGGACCGTTGATGAACCGCTGCATATTCCCCTAAAACAGATATTCACCGAAACCAAAGTTGTCATAACACATTCAAGCTGACATTGTTTACGGTTTTGTCTTGATTTTGTAAAATCCCGCGAAAGAACCTATTTCTCGGTTTAAATCATAGACTTGTAAAATCCCGTAACAATGGAAACATCCTGATAACAGTAAGGTGCATTTCCGGATCTATCTTACGGTTTATTCTTGGTTTTGTAAAATCCCGCGAAAGAAACTATTTCTCAGTTTAAACCATAGAATTGTAAAATCCCGTATTGATGGAACCATCCTGGAGAAAGGAAAGTGTAATTCTGGATCTTATCTGATGTTGGTGCTACGGTTTCTGCTTCAAAGAAGGGATAAAAGGGTGTACTTCATGAATTGGTTGTGTGTTTGGGTTGTCTTCATGGCAGTTTGGTTATTACTTGGTTTTACGGGGTTATGTGCTTATACCATGGTCGGGGTGAAAACCATTATCATAGTTCATTTAAATGTCAAAGAAGGCTAGATTTGAGCAGTTCAGAAGATGTGACAACGACGCTAATTCAGTATTATTTATTTGAGGTCGAAGTGAAATATCACGGGCGAGTGTACTTAGTATCTGAAGGTATCGGGGATGGATGGATGATGATTCCTTAAGATCCTTGCTCAAGCTTATTATCAAAAACAAAGACTTGGAAATCTAGTTATTGTTGGGTGTCTTTTACCTTTTCTTTTACCACTTGGGGGAATTGGGCTCTTACCATCACAAAATAACTATCACTTTAAGGAGTTACGTTGTAGTGCTCAGTATCACATTCAATTGTGGATTTTCAAGAGGTAATGTACGTCTTATACTTGATGGTTGGTTGGTTGAAGAGTATAGAGTACATAGAGAGTACTTAGAGATGCTAATGGAAACCGGCACCGCTCTTTGTTACATATGTGCAAGTTTAAGTCACGAGTTCGGGGTAGTTTACTTCAGGGTCAAATTCATCATACTGGGTTTTCTCCATCAGTTGTCACGACAAAGAGCCTACTGAATGATAATGGGGTTGATTATATGTTTTGCCAAAAGAGATTGAAAAGAGAGAGATTATGACGTTTGAATACTTCAGTTCAAGCCTCGTACTCTAAAGAAAAGAAAAGTGTACGCTTCAGTGCGCTTTATCTTTGCAAGAAGAGAAATCTTCTTATTTATGACCATTCTCGTCAACATGCTTCATGCTTTTTTCCATGCGCTTCAATTCTCAAGTGAACCGGGCTACTGTTGATTGTTTTCTTATTCCACTTGCTCAACTAATATGGCGATGGCAACATCATGTGCTAATTTTGCGGGGGAGAAGTGTGAATAGACTACATTTGTTGAAGATATTCACTTGTCTAATCAAGAATGGCAACTCCGTATGCAATTCTTGAGGGGGAGAAGAAGTGTGAATTTACTGCATGGTTGATTGACTTCTGAGAATAAATGGTCAAACGGCTCCAAACTCATGTAAGAACCGAGCTTCTTCTTATTGGGTCATCTTCACATGGAGTTGTTCTTCTAAGAGCCGTTGGTTGACATCTTCACTCGGATTGATGAGTTTATCGACAAAGTACTTCCGGTTAATGCTTCACGTATACATCAACATGATGATTCCGAACAATCTCTCTGTTCTTGTTTGATGTGATTGGTAGTTTGGTGTTACCATCTTGTGTGTTCATTGCGGCCTGATTGCTGATTTCCTTGATGAACATGTTTCTGTTCTTGTTTGATTGGGAGGGATTTTAGTTAAGGGGATTTGCAGGATGCAAGTTAATTGGGATGCTTTTTGGTGGGATGCTTTTTGGTGTGAGTTGAAGATGTTAACTATCTATTCCCCAACTGAACAATCTTAAAGAAGGTCGAGTCTGCAATCGGTTCTACATTTTCTACTGCATGTTAGAAGACTAAAGACGAGTTGCATTTGATTATCTAAAGACTTCTTCTTAATTCAAGCATTCATCATAAAGATTGTCGGTTAAGGGGAGAGCACTAATTGGGGGAGGGTGAAATGTCTGATTTAATCCCCAATTAGACTTGCTCACATTATTCAGCATGTTGATTCTCACAGATATATTTGTGCTAATGGTATTCTTCTCAAAAGATCTCGAGTATATGGGCTTTCAAAGAGTTGCTGATTCTGAAGTATCAAAACCAGCAAGGGGGAAGGAGACTCACATCTAAACACAAAGCGAGTAAACTTGATGAACTTAATTCTTCTAAGTGATTGAAGATATCCCAGGAAGACAATTGTTATTACCGTAGAGAAACTCAAGGTTTGACTCATGGCGAGTAAACTTGACAAACTTAACTCTTCTAAGTGATTGAAGATATCCCGGGAAGACAATTGTCATGACCGCAGAGAAACTAAAGGTTTTACTCATCAAGGCTTTGTGTGTTATTATTCCAACGACGTGGGGGAAGTGATGCAAGAGTAAGTTTCTGAAGATAAAAAGAGGTACACAAGTGTGTGATGATTTCGATGTAATCGCAATCATCAGGGGAGAGAGATTGTGTACATTGGGGATGCTCAGCTGTTTTACTTGAGGGCTTAATCTGTGATTCAGAGATATAATCACTTATTCCGGTGTTGACATCCGCATAGATTGTCACCCGCAGAGATAATCAGTGATTCGGCCTGCTTCTTCAATGTTATCGGTTATTCTCTCTTTGGGCATTCGGGTACTTCGGGTTCTTGAGCTTCATACACTTTCTTCAGGGGGAGAGAAAAGTATACATCGGGGTTATTCTTTGGCTATTGGACTTAATCTGCTACTTCGATGGTATAAGTTTCTTTGTCTTCGGGTATGTGTATTCGGGTTTGTGAGCTGTAGTCTAAGAGACTGACTGCATCAATTCAACTACTCGGGGGAAGTGTCTCTTGACACCTTTTGGAATGGATTGCGTCAGACTTCAGTAGAATTAAATTTGAGAAGAGTTATTTATGTGTGGGATGATACGATGCTGTTCTTCTATTGGATGATATAACCTCGAATGAAGAATCACGGTGATTATTCTTAAAAGGAGCAGCAAGATCGATGATAATGATGTGCTTATTTGTGCACCTGGCTAATTGAAGCTTGAAAGAAAGCTTTAAATCTGCTCAGCTAAAGGATTTTCAGTTTGGGGGGAAGCTGCCAAAGTCTCTTTTTCTCAAAGGCTCATATTCTATCTTCTATTCTGGAGCCTCGGAAGCTTTGGTGGTGGAAGTTTAAGAGATGGCGAATTCTATATTCTACGACGTGCTGCTCGATATCCTTATCTCGGTACTCGTATCATCTTCTTCTTTTACTATATCATCTTCTCTATCTTTGTATATATTTATCAAAAACAAAATACAAAAATATAAAACCAACAAAAACCCATAAAAATCAAAAAATTCAAAAATACCAAAAATATGTTTTCTCAAGACATGTCTTCTGGCATCGATAACATCTACGGTCTTAGAAATGTCATTCAATAATGGCACGGGACTTTAGATGAAGTTCGAGCAGGAGGTGTACATATTTCTTTCTAAACATGTCTCAAAATATGGCTTGCTATTATTTCTGATAGCAACCCGTTTTTCAAGAAAGGAAAGTGCTACGCTTAAACTATTTTCACAAAATTCGTGCACTTATCCTAAAAACAAAATGAGGAAAGTATGTCGAAGGACTGATGTTCCTACTCAAATATTTTTCCGTCTAAAATTCTTCAGAAAAATATATGTTTTAACTTAATGGTGGTAAATGAGTTGCTTGAACATCAATCAGTTTTAGAGTATTCGTAAAAATTGAAAACTCAATCAATGACTTCAGCGCTTTTAAACTTTTCAGAAAAATGAGTCATTGATTGAGGGGGAGAATGTTTTCAAATCTATATCATCTAACGGGCTTTCTTAATTATCCTAAATGCTTAAACTGAAAAATGATGTTAACCTATGTTGAAGGACTAAGTGCCTAGGATATGATTGTTAGGATTAGATGATTAGAGTTTGATAAACACATTATTCCTATACCTTTTATGATATGATTGATATGTTGGATTGAATTGGCTTTCTTAATTATCCTAAATGCTTAAACTGAAAAATGATGTTAACCTACGTTGAAGGACTAGGTGCCTAGGATAAGATTGTTAGGATTAGATGATTAGAGTTTGATAAACACATTATTCCCATACCTTTTATAATATGATTGATATGTTGGATTGAATTTTATTAGTCGATTGCTGTTTGGGTGATGTCGACCACCATATATTTGTATGTGTGTTCACTAACATATGCAGGTATATTGGTATATAAGAATGTTCCCGATCCGGATCCCACAAATGAACATGATTGGATGCCGCAAGGAAAGGGTAACGATATCTTGGGTTGACAAATGAAGAAACGGAGCTTAATTGGACTTCAATGGAGAGTTGGAATAAATGCAACGTAAGAGGTCTCACTGCATCAGCAGATGGTTTTCTTCTAAGTGATTGAAGAAACGGAGCTTAATTTGACCTCAGCTGGCATTCAAAATGCAACGTAAGAAGAAGTCTCACTGCATCGGCAGACGGTTTTCTTCCAAGCCCTACAGCAACAACGGAAGCTTCTCAACCACATAATGTATCTTTGTGCAGGACAAGTAGTGAATGATACCATTTTTCTAAAACTTTGAATAATATTGTTTTTGAAAATGGAAAAATATTGTTTTGAAAATAAATTGAACTAAATTTTGAAAATCACCGGACTTCATTTTATCAAAACATAAGTCACTCAATGATTGACTTATGTAATGGATTGAGGGGGAGTGTGATTTAAAATAAAATATTTTCAAACGATATTTCTTCACAAAAGTTCCGCTTTGTACAATATAAGTGGTGATCTAAAGATTTAATGTTATGTCATGGTATGATTTTCTTTAAAACTCAAAGATCTGTCAAAATGAAATTTTTTCTGTTCTTGTTTGATTGTGAAATTGTTTTATTTTACTTAAAGGTCTCTTAAAACAATCATACCTGACACTAACAATCTTTAATGTCTAAATATGGTCCTTGATCGGTGCAAAACAGTCAAGTTTTCTCACGCGAGCTGATCACTTGTGAATGACCAGCCGTAAGGAACTTAAAACAGCTCACACACCAATACAGTTTAAGATCAGGAGAATACAGTGGATTCCCGGGTCGTTAAGTCCCACGGAGGATGACTGGTGTTTAACACAATCAGATGTCGAATAACCACTAAGGATAGTGGTCAGTAGGTATTTTGAGTTTTTTATAAACTACAGGAGATTAAAGGAAATTAAAAAGTTAAAATCTATTAAATAAATGCTATCACTATTTTTAAACTAATGTGTTTGTTTTTATGTTTTTATAAAACTGAAATTAAAATCTACGTGACGTACAAATAAAAACGTGAAACTTATACAATATAAATCCTAAAAATATGAAAATTGTATTTTTACAAACCTAATGATATAAGAAAATTTTTTAGAAAAAGAAAATTATTTTTATAACTAATTATCTAATTTTTATTAATTAAAAACTATTTTTAACTATTTAATAATTACCTAAAATACAAGAAATTATGAAATAAAGCTAGAAAAATAAAATTATGACTTAGAAAAATCTAAAATATCAAAATAGAATTTTCAAAACTATTTTTGTATTTTTCTGATTATTTTTCTATTTTCTAGGAATTTTAAACTATTAAAAACTAATTAAATTACTAAAAATTACAAAATAAACTATGAAAAATATGGAAAATTACTTTTTTTACTTTTTATATTTATCTAAACCTAAGAAAATTGAAAAATTATTTTTTTGAACCTTTTCTAAATTTTTTGTATTAAATGCTATTTAAAAAGTGCTAAAAACTAATTAAAATCAAGAAAAATAGCAAAACAGCTAGGAAAAATCTGAAAATTTCAGGAAAACTCTAAAATAATGTTAAGATTCTAGGAAAAATGGAAAAACAATATGCTATGTGGAAGAAAATGAAACTGATGAATCAAGTGCTTATTGAAATAAGCACTTGATAAGCAAATGAGCAAAACAAGCAACCACACTGGAACAGAAGCTACAATATACTATATATGACCAAATGAAACAGGAATCAACAAACTACAACCACTGAATAGCACAATAACACAGATGTGATGATTATGAGATTAGGCTAAAAACAGTTTTGGGTATCAACTTGCAGTCCAAGAAAAAGCACTCAAATAAGATACAAACTAAAAACCAATTATTAAAACTTAAACTAGACCTAAGTGACTGCTTATAACCAAAAGACCAGATGTTAACAAGCTATTATAAGCTCTATGCAGGCTTGCTCAAAAGCTAAGAAAACACTCAGTGTAACTGAGTTGGAGCAGGGCAACTGAGGCCTGTTTTGAGCTTATGCATAAGCTTATCCAGAAAGCTTAAGCTAAAAACAGATAAGAGGTATTAAAGACCACCTAGTATACTACTTATAAACCAAAAATCAGGACCTAAAAAGCTTTAATGAATCCTATGCAGAAGCTGCAACTTCTGCATAAAACCAATTTTTTGACATCTTGACTTTTTGAAACAGATACACAGTTGACTTTGGTGAGGTTTGAATGCAATTTTAAGACTGATATGGACTATTTATGATGAAATGAAGTTAACACAAGCTTGGTCTATGGATTTTGAACACAAATTAAGACCTTGCTTTACAAAATTCTCAACAGTTAATCTGTGGAGGCATTTTAAGTTGATATTTGACTTTGACAGGTTTTAAGGACAAAAGTAAGACAGATATGAACTAAGATATGCCAAATAAACTTAAACCAACAAACTTTAGCTACTGAATAAGACTAAAAGACAGGGAGATCAGCAGAACCAAACACCCCTTTTTGAACTGATTTGCAAACCAAAACTAATCCAGACACTGAACCAGCATGTGATTATGATCAATCTAAACTAAAATCACTTAAATGTTACTGTTTAAGCAGGTTTGAACCAATTTTAATTACAATATCAGATTATGCAATGAAACTTGAGATTGACTTACAACTGTCCACAGCCACTATGGCTAGCCATTACTGAAACCAAGAACACTAAGATCACTGTCCTATATAAACTAACCCAAATGCTTCCATTTCAACCCATTTCCAGCTTTGAACCAACCATTTCCATTTCTGTACCCATTTTGCTCCAAAATTGACTTGTGTTGACCAATTTCCAAAATTGCATGAAAGGTAAATGTAAGCTTATACAAAGCTTTAACAAGCTTATTAGAGATTGTTTGAGCTTAAAACTAAGCTGCTAACAGTTTTAACATAGGACTTTGAGAATGAAAAATTCAACAGTGGCATAAAATATGGAAATGGAACTTAGGCTTGAATTGATACTGAAATTAAGTTGCAATACACTTAATTAACTTTGTTTGATACAAAAATAATTGGAAAATACAAATAAGAACTATAAAAACATTCTAAGATTAAAAACGACATACACTTTTTTTAAAAAAAATTAACTGTCTGGTTCTCTTTGCTTCTCTGCCTCTTTTAAGCTCTAAAATTGATCCACGTGGCCTTCTGATAGATTCCCACCTCTTTTCCTGGCCAATGGGAGAGATTTGAGCCTTTTCACATTTTTGGCGGGAAAAGAGGTTTGACTTGTAGGCCTGAAATAAGCAAGTAGGGGGGTGGCATTAATTGTGGGGGGTGGATGATGATGAGGGTGGAAGAAAGGTGAGGCTGAGGTGATGGGTTGCAGGCAAGTGGTGTGCAGAAGCAGGAGGTGGAAGAAGAAGCAGTGGGCGCGTTTTGCTGCTTGTTTGACTTTCTTTGACTTGGGCAGTCCAAAATAGGAAAAGACAGGGGTCAAAGGTATAAGTGACAGGGTCAAATGGGTTTTGACAAGTTTAGCTTAGGTTATTATGACAAGGACTAGATTTGCACTTTCTGAAATCTGAAGGACCAATCCTGTAATTTTCCAAACTTTGTCACAAGGACTGAAATTGACAAACTCCATTAGTACAAGGACCAAACTTGCCATTTTCTCATTTTCAAAGGACCAAACTTGACAATTTTCAAAGTTCAGGGACTAAAGTTGTAATTTTGTAATTTTAAGTTTCAAGGATCAATTTTGACAACTTAGGAATCCCTTGGGACTCAAAATGATATTTTTCTTTATTTAGATTTACCAGGGACTGTTTTTGACAACTTTTCAAACTTGGGGGACTAAAACTGCCAATTATGCAAACTTGATACGTTTTTCACCAGATTTTGATATTTTTGCATTTAAAACACATAAAACACTTATTTGTGATATTTTTATCATTTTGATGCGTTTCTGAGTGTTTTCAGATGTTTTTGCAGTTTAAATGGTACAAAAATGATGAGTATTTAAACACTCATCAATCCCCCACACTAAGATATTGCTAGTCCCTAGCAATGTTTTGAGAAAAATTAATGGATTTTATCTCTTTACCAAAAGCCATTACTTCTGGAGTAGCCAAATGTTTCAGTTCAAGTAAGAACCATGGTACACCGATAACCATGTGATTTTGAGCAAACCACCAGCTTTCAACGGATTTGATTTGTCTTTACCAGAAGCCGTTTGCTTCTGGACTAGCCAACTCGTAGATAAAATATCTTTGGTGAGTCGATTACCAATTATGGTTTTCCAACTGCCTTTACCACAAGCCATAAACTTGCGGGCTAGCCAACTCTTCACTTTTTAGGATATGGTGAGCTGAATACCATACAATTTTGGGCAAATTGCAAGCCGTCAACGGATTTGAGATATCTTTACCAAGAGCCGTTTGCTCCTGGATTAGCCAATCCTTTTGTTTATTAGACAAGGCGGACTGATAACCAAATGAGTGAGTGTAAAACACTTACTCCAAAAAAAAAATTTGGCCAAAAACGGGGGAATTAGGCGGTATAGTTACATGATAAAATTCGTGAGAATTCCCCCCCCACACTTAGAAATGAATATTGCCCTCAATATTCAAAGTACCGGCGGTTATGCCGAAACATAGAACGTAAAAGGGAAATACTAAGGCCATTATTTAGCAAGGATTTTTTTTTTCTTTTTTTTTTTTTTTTTTTTTTTTTGAAACATTCTTATATACACAACATGTGGGGCAACCCCCCCACACTAGGGTGGTAGAAAGTAGAAAGAAGAAGCTAAGCTGTCAAGTTTTGTCACACAAGCTAGCCACTTGTGAATGGCTAACCGTAACAAACTTCAGACAGCTCAGAAATATGGGTGACAACCCATATGGCATGCTACTGTTTTTGATTACCGAGTCGCTAGCTTGACTCGATCCCCGCATTCATTGGTTCATGGGGAAAGTTTGTAGATCTGGGACAACCACAGGGGGAATGTCCTCTCCAAAGTAATGCTTCAACCGATGACCATTCACTTTAAAGTCAGGACCATCGGGTTGAGATAACTCAATGGTGCCATAAGGATAAACCTTAGTGATAGTAAATGGTCCAGACCAACGGGATTTAAGCTTTCCCGAGAAAATCTTCAATCTTGAATTAAAAAGAAGGACTCGATCACCAACGTTGAAAACGCGGTTTTTGATCTTTGAGTCATGAATCTTCTTTGTCTTTTCTTTATAGATCAAAGAGTTCTCGTAAGCTTGATCACGGAGTTCATTTAATTCATTCATTTGAACTTTCCGGTGATCACCAGCAGTCTGAATATCAAAGTTGGCATGCTTCAAGGCCCAGTATGCCTTGTGCTCTAACTCAACAGGTAGATGACACGCCTTCCCGTATACAAGCTTGTATGGAGTGCACCCGATGGGTGTTTTGTAAGCTGTACGGAAGGCCCAGAGTGCGTCATCTAGCTTATCCGACCAAGAGGCACGGTTTTCGCCAACCGTCCTCTCCAGAATTCTTTTTATCCCTCGGTTTGAAACTTCCACTTGCCCACTAGTTTGGGGGTGGTACGCAGTAGAGAGACGGTGAGTTACACCATACTTCTGCATGACTCTTTCAAACTGGTCATTGCAGAAATGCGTACCACGATCACTGATTATGGCTCGTGGAGTTCCAAACCTAGCAAATAGGGATTTCAAGAATTTCACAACAACTCGGGCATCGTTGGTAGGCAAAGCTTTAACTTCAACCCATTTTGACAAGTAGTCAACGGCCACGAGTATGTACTTATTACCGCGAGAAGAAGGGAATGGCCCTATAAAGTCAATGCCCCAGATGTCAAATATCTCACACACTTGAATGGCGTTTTGTGGCATTTCATTCCTTTGTGAGATATTCCCGTGACGTTGACAAGCGTCACAGGCTTTGACGAATTCGTGGGCATCCTTATAGATAGTGGGCCAATAGAATCCGGAATCAAACACCTTCTTGGCGGTGTAGTTGGGGCTATGATGTCCTCCAGTAGGTCCAGCATGGCAAGCTTTGAGAATGTCAATAGCTTCCTGACCATATACACATCGCCTGATGACTTGATCCGCGCAAATTTTAAACAAGTAGGGGTCGTCCCAGAAGTAATGTTTAACATCCTTGAAGAATTTGTTCTTCTGTTGGGACGACATCCCTTTCACTATGAAGTTACCCGCATGGTAATTTGCGAAGTCAGCAAACCATGGGGTAGAAGAGTCTCCACGAAAAGAAACCGCATTGAGTGTTTCGAGAGGAAATGTTTCATTTATTTCCTTTTTCTCGAACACATCTTGGTGAGGGTTCTCTAATCGGGACAGATGATCAGCAGCAAGGTTCTCAGCTCCTTTTTTATCACGTATAATGATATCAAATTCCTGGAGGAGGAGAACCCAACGGAGCACTCTCGGCTTTGCATCTTGTTTTGCAAAGAGGTATTTGAGAGCCGAGTGATCCGTATACACTACGCATTTGGTCAAGATGAGGTATGGCCGAAATTTCTCAAACGCATACACCACAGCTAATAGTTCTTTTTCTGTAGTGGTGTAATGGGTTTGAGCTTCAGTCATAGTCTTACTTGCGTAGTGTATAGGCTGAAAATGCTTTGTTTTGCGTTGCCCCAAGACTGCACCGATAGCAAAATCACTTGCATCGCACATGAGCTCGAAGGGTAAATCCCAGTCGGGGGCAACTAGAATGGGTGCTTCCGTAAGCCTTTTCTTTAGTGTTTCAAAAGCTTCGACGCACTCAGGAGAGAAGATAAAAGGAGCTTCTTTTTCAAGAAGATGGGTCATAGGCCGAGCGATTTTGGAAAAATCCTGTATGAATCTGCGATAAAACCCGGCATGACCAAGAAAACTCCTAATACCTTTGACGGTAGTAGGATGAGGTAGTTTAGCAATAACATCAACTTTTGCTCTATCGACCTCAATCCCGTTTTTTGAAATCTTATGGCCAAGGACTATGCCTTCTTTGACCATAAAGTGACTCTTCTCCCAGTTTAGACATCGATTGGTGTCTTCACACCTTTTAAGCATTTTGTCTAAATGGGAGAGACAAGTCTGAAATGAATCCCCGATGACTGAGAAGTCATCCATAAACACCTCCATTGTTTCCCCGATCATGTCGTGGAATATGGCCATCATACAGCGTTGGAACGTGCCAGGAGCGTTACATAAGCCAAAAGGCATACGTTTGTAGGCAAAAGTTCCGTATGGGCAGGTGAATGTGGTCTTCTCTTGATCCTGTGGATCAATGGGGATCTGAAAGTAACTCGAGAAACCATCAAGGAAACAATAGTATTCGTTCCCTGCTAATCTCTCAAGCATCTGGTCCATGAAGGGTAGAGGAAAATGGTTTTACGGGTGGCGTCATTCAACTTACGATAGTCAATACACACACGCCATCCCGTAACCAGTCGAGTTGGAATTAACTCGTTTTCTTCATTTGTGACAACAGTTATGCCACCCCTTTTTGGAACACAGTGAATCGGGCTAACCCAAGGACTATCTGAGATTGGGTAAATCAATCCTGCATCAAGAAGTTTGATAACCTCTTGTTTGATAACATCATGGATTTTTGGATTCACCCTTCTCTGATGTTGAACTGCTGGTTTGAAGTCATCCTCCATCAAGATTTTGTGAGTACAGAACTCAGGGTTAATACCCTTAATGTCGGAGAGTTTCCAAGCAATTGCTTGCTTGTGTGACTTCAAGACCTTTATGAGAGCAGTCTTTTCATCTTTACTCAAATCTCGAGCAATAATGACAGGCAATTTATCATCGCCTTCAAGAAATGCATACTCAAGATGAGGTGGTAAGTCCTTAAGTTCGACTTCAGGAAATTCTTCAGTTTTCTCAACTGACTTGACTTCCTTGTTATGAAGTTTGATGGGAGGGAGAGGAGGAGAAGTGTCCTGATTTAACAACTTCTCAAGAGTAAGAATATCTCCCTCCGGATTAATCTC
This sequence comes from Chrysanthemum seticuspe, assembly GCA_019973895.1. Taxonomy (NCBI): domain Eukaryota; kingdom Viridiplantae; phylum Streptophyta; class Magnoliopsida; order Asterales; family Asteraceae; genus Chrysanthemum; species Chrysanthemum seticuspe. Next base: position 280,371,230 of record BPTQ01000001.1, on the reverse strand, counting down.
ATGGTGATTAATCTCTTCAGGAATTGCATCACTAATGTGAGGGGTTGATGAATGATCATCTTTAAGCATTTTCTCAATGAGAAGTATGTCCCCCTCGATGTCAATTGGAGCGTGATCAATTTCCCATGGAACAGAATCACTAGCCAAGTATGCTTCAATCTCTTCCAAGATGAAGTCGCTTCCCTCAAACGGAGTGAGAGAAGGAGTAGAATTGGCTATGATAGGTTGAGAAGATGTGGTGGGATTCCCACTCACAGAATTATGAGAATAACCCAGAACTTCTTGAGAGTACTCTTCAGAAGCAACATCAATGATATCGATTCGGTTGACCGACTCAGAATCATAGTTTGCGGAGTACCTCGAAGTTTGATAAAGGTTAAAGGTGACAGCTTCATTACCAACACGTAATGTGATTTCTTGCTCAAATACATCAATGAGAGCACGGCCTGTTCTCAGGAATCCTCTTCCAACAATGAGAGGAACCCGTGGATCAGCATCGAAATCAACAACTACAAAGTCAGCTGGAAAATGGAACTTTCCTACTTTCACAAATACGTCCTCGGCAATTCCAAGAGGACGAGATATTGTACGATCTGCAAGCTCGAGAGTCATGCATGTAGGAGTAAGATCCGGAAGAGAAAGTTTCTTCCATACTGAATGAGGCATCAGGTTTATGCTTGCACCAAGATCGGCTAAGGCAAAGCATTCAACCATTCCTGGAAATACACAAGGTAAGAGGAACTTTCCAGGATCTCCAAGCTTCTCGGGAAGCTTCTTCAAGATAACTGCAGAGCAGTTCTCGTTGAGAGGAGTTTTAGCCATTTCAAACAGCTTTTCCTTGTTGCTTAACATGTGTTTGAGAGTTGATGCAAACTTGGGCATCAACATGATAGCATCCGCGAAGCTTATGTCAAAATGAAGTTCTTGGAAAATTTGAAAGAATTTTTCCATTTGATGACCGGCTTTCTCGCGGAGCTTTTGCTCATGTAAACGTGATGGGTAAGGAATAGAAGATTTGGATTTTTCAATGGGAGCTACAGGAGGTTCAAAAACAACTCCTGGATTGGATTTTGGTTTCTGGACAACCTGAGGATGGACAGTGCTGGTACTTCCGTTATTAGTAGGAAGTTCCTTGTCCTTTGTCGCCTCAGGTTCACTTTCCACTACCTTCGGGAGAGAAGAAGAAGAGGTAGTAGGGATAGCGGGTCCATCATATGAAGTACCACTCCTGGTTGTGATCGCCTTTGCATCGCCCCTCGGATTAGCGATCGTGTTGCTAGGTAAAGTACCTGAGCCCGAGGGTCGATCATTTAAAGACTTCTTTAGTTCAGCGATCTGACTGACCAACAACCTGTTTGTCTCCTCTTGAGTCTTCATGAATTGCTTTAAAAGCTCATCAGATGTTGACACAGGAGGAGGTGGAGGGACAATTTGAGGCCTTATGTTCTGGTTATAGCCAGAATTTCCTTGATTAGGATTCATATTCCCCTGAAATTGATTCCCTCGGTTGTAAGTGTTTTGATTAAGATTTCCTTGTTGTTGGAAACCTTGGTTGGGTCCGGAATAGAAATTACCTTGGTTTTGATAACCTTGGTTCATTCTTTGTTGGTTCTGATTCTGGTTAGGATTCTGGTTGAAACCGGGTGGTGCCTGATAAGTGTTAGCACGGTAGTTTGGTTCATTCTGAGGACGGTATTGATTACCTCCTTGATTTGAAGTACTGGCTATAGCATTAGCTTCAAAAGGACTACCATCGGTGGCAGTACAGTTGTAGTATGCATGAGGACCACCACAAGTAACACAAACTTCAACTTTCTTCACTTCACCATATGATGGTGCTTGTGTGAAAGTGACTTTCTTTTGGTTAGCAAGAACCAAAGCCTGAACAATATCCGTGAGTTTGTCAATCTTAGCATCGGTGCTAGATGTACTCACGGGAGATGAAGTAGAACGTCCAGCATTAGACTCAGTATGATATGTCTTTGTGCGGAAAGGACGGACCTGGGACTTGTTTTCAATGATTTGCAAGGCTTCTTTTGTGGTCTTGCTCAAGAAATTACCTCCCGCGGAGGCATTTAGAGAGTCTTGATTGGCCTGGTTCAGACCATTGTAGAAAGTATCCATTTGCATTAACTCGGTAAAACCATGATGCGGACACTTGCGGAGCAAGTCTTTGTAACGATCCTATGCCTCCCCGAATGATTCCTCAAATCTCTGCGAGAATTTCATTATCTCATTCTTAAGACTTGTAGTTCGGGATGGAGGATAGAATTCGTTCACAAACTTTGTGACAAGATCTTCCCATGTCTCAATGGAACGAGGGGGTTGTTTCTCAAGCCAATTCCGGGCTTGTCCCTCTAGAGAAAATGGGAACAGAAGAAGCTTGATAGCTTCATGTGGGACATTCTTATACTTGATGGTAGATGCAATCTTGTTAAACCATCGAATGTGTGCATGAGGATCATCCCGCTCAAAACCATAGAATTGGCTTTGGGTTACCAGATTAAGTAACCCGGTTTTGAGCTCAAAAGTATCAGCCACGATGGCTGGGACAACAATAGCATCTCCGTAACCCTCGATGGGTGCTTGGAGAAGCTCATTCATCGGCTTGTCTTCTGCCATTACGGCAGGTGGTGGTGGTGGTAGACGTTCCTCAGTCACGGCTGAAGGAGCAGAACGTCCTCTACGTCTACGAGGAATCTTCCCAAGCTCTGACAATGGACTTGTAGAACTGGAAGAACGAGTGCGCATGCACTAAGTATAAAAATCAATTTTCAAAACAAATGAGGCAAAACGACAAGTGAACTTAACCAATAATCACAAGTGAAATGGCTTCTTTGAAAAAGGTATACCAAATCACAGGGACACAAAGGCAAGTTTTAAATCTGATGTTCGGGAACTTATTATGGTCGCACCCCCAGTTAGGTAGTGCACTGCCTTGATTTGCGGTGGTTGATTTTTATGTATATTAAGTATCACTGAAAAGACGTAGGTATAGATTTGTGCTGATGGGTTTAAAAACTTTTAGACAATATTTTTGGTATCGTCTCGTTTAACCAAATCGTATTTCTTTAAGAATCACCTTAAAAGAAATACAAGCTAGAAAACGTTACGATTGTTTTGTTGTTTTATACTGTTTTTGGTGTTTTTAACACTTTAGGAAAAGTGTTAATGAACTTTTTGATTTTGTTATAACTTTACAAAAAACTGACTTTTTACAAACTGTGGTATATGTGCAAGTACGGGTCTGAAAAATGTTTAGAACACGCTTACAGCCTCCCCGGCAGCGGCGCCAAAATTTGATCGGTGCAAAACAGTCAAGTTTTCTCACGCGAGCTGATCACTTGTGAATGACCAGCCGTAAGGAACTTAAAACAGCTCACACACCAATACAGTTTAAGATCAGGAGAATACAGTGGATTCCCGGGTCGTTAAGTCCCACGGAGGATGACTGGTGTTTAACACAATCAGATGTCGAATAACCACTAAGGATAGTGGTCAGTAGGTATTTTGAGTTTTTTATAAACTACAGGAGATTAAAGGAAATTAAAAAGTTAAAATCTATTAAATAAATGCTATCACTATTTTTAAACTAATGTTTTTGTTTTTATGTTTTTATAAAACTGAAATTAAAATCTACGTGACGTACAAATAAAAACGTGAAACTTATACAATATAAATCCTAAAAATATGAAAATTATATTTTTACAAACCTAATGATATAAGAAACTTTTTTAGAAAAAGAAAATTATTTTTATAACTAATTATCTAATTTTTATTAATTAAAAACTATTTTTAACTATTTAATAATTACCTAAAATACAAGAAATTATGAAATAAAGCTAGAAAAATAAAATTATGACTTAGAAAAATCTAAAATATCAAAATAGAATTTTCAAAACTATTTTTGTATTTTTCTGATTATTTTTCTATTTTCTAGGAATTTTAAACTATTAAAAACTAATTAAATTACTAAAAATTACAAAATAAACTATGAAAAATATGGAAAATTACTTTTTTTACTTTTTATCTTTATCTAAACCTAAGAAAATTGAAAAAATTATTTTTTTGAACCTTTTCTAAATTTTTTGTATTAAATGCTATTTAAAAAGTGCTAAAAACTAATTAAAATCAAGAAAAATAGCAAAACAGCTAGGAAAAATCTGAAAATTTCAGGAAAACTCTAAAATAATGTTAAGATTCTAGGAAAAATGGAAAAACAATGTGCTATGTGGAAGAAAATGAAACTGATGAATCAAGTGCTTATTGAAATAAGCACTTGATAAGCAAATGAGCAAAACAAGCAACCACACTGGAACAGAAGCTACAATATACTAAATATGACCAAATGAAACAGGAATCAACAAACTACAACCACTGAATAGCACAATAACACAGATGTGATGATTATGAGATTAGGCTAAAAACAGTTTTGGGTATCAACTTGCAGTCCAAGAAAAAGCACTCAAATAAGATACAAACTAAAAACCAATTATTAAAACTTAAACTAGACCTAAGTGACTGCTTATAACCAAAAGACCAGATGTTAACAAGCTATTATAAGCCCTATGCAGGCTTGCTCAAAAGCTAAGAAAACACTCAGTGTAACTGAGTTGGAGCAGGGCAACTGAGGCCTGTTTTGAGCTTATGCATAAGCTTATCCAGAAAGCTTAAGCTAAAAACAGATAAGAGGTATTAAAGACCACCTAGTATACTACTTATAAACCAAAAATCAGGACCTAAAAAGCTTTAATGAATCCTATGCAGAAGCTGCAACTTCTGCATAAAACCAATTTTTTGACATCTTGACTTTTTGAAACAGATACACAGTTGACTTTGGTGAGGTTTGAATGCAATTTTAAGACTGATATGGACTATTTATGATGAAATGAAGTTAACACAAGCTTGGTCTATGGATTTTGAACACAAATTAAGACCTTGCTTTACAAAATTCTCAACAGTTAATCTGTGGAGGCATTTTAAGTTGATATTTGACTTTGACAGGTTTTAAGGACAAAAGTAAGACAGATATGAACTAAGATATGCCAAATAAACTTAAACCAACAAACTTTAGCTACTGAATAAGACTAAAAGACAGGGAGATCAGCAGAACCAAACACCCCTTTTTGAACTGATTTGCAAACCAAAACTAATCCAGACACTGAACCAGCATGTGATTATGATCAATCTAAACTAAAATCACTTAAATGTTACTGTTTAAGCAGGTTTGAACCAATTTTAATTACAATAGCAGATTATGCAATGAAACTTGAGATTGACTTACAACTGTCCACAGCCACTATGGCTAGCCATTACTGAAACCAAGAACACTAAGATCACTGTCCTATATAAACTAACCCAAATGCTTCCATTTCAACCCATTTCCAGCTTTGAACCAACCATTTCCATTTCTGTACCCATTTTGCTCCAAAATTGACTTGTGTTGACCAATTTCCAAAATTGCATGAAAGGTAAATGTAAGCTTATACAAAGCTTTAACAAGCTTATTAGAGATTGTTTGAGCTTAAAACTAAGCTGCTAACAGTTTTAACATAGGACTTTGAGAATGAAAAATTCAACAGTGGCATAAAATATGGAAATGGAACTTAGGCTTGAATTGATACTGAAATTAAGTTGCAATACACTTAATTAACTTTGTTTGATACAAAAATAATTGGAAAATACAAATAAGAACTATAAAAACATTCTAAGATTAAAAACGACATACACTTTTTTTAAAAAAAATTAACTGTCTGGTTCTCTTTGCTTCTCTGCCTCTTTTAAGCTCTAAAATTGATCCACGTGGCCTTCTGATAGATTCCCACCTCTTTTCCTGGCCAATGGGAGAGATTTGAGCCTTTTCACATTTTTGGCGGGAAAAGAGGTTTGACTTGTAGGCCTGAAATAAGCAAGTAGGGGGGGTGGCATTAATTGTGGGGGGTGGATGATGATGAGGGTGGAAGAAAGGTGAGGCTGAGGTGATGGGTTGCAGGCAAGTGGTGTGCAGAAGCAGGAGGTGGAAGAAGAAGCAGTGGGCGCGTTTTGCTGCTTGTTTGACTTTCTTTGACTTGGGCAGTCCAAAATAGGAAAAGACAGGGGTCAAAGGTATAAGTGACAGGGTCAAATGGGTTTTGACAAGTTTAGCTTAGGTTATTATGACAAGGACTAGATTTGCACTTTCTGAAATCTGAAGGACCAATCCTGTAATTTTCCAAACTTTGTCACAAGGACTGAAATTGACAAACTCCATTAGTACAAGGACCAAACTTGCCATTTTCTCATTTTCAAAGGACCAAACTTGACAATTTTCAAAGTTCAGGGACTAAAGTTGTAATTTTGTAATTTTAAGTTTCAAGGATCAATTTTGACAACTTAGGAATCCCTTGGGACTCAAAATGATATTTTTCTTTATTTAGATTTACCAGGGACTGTTTTTGACAACTTTTCAAACTTGGGGGACTAAAACTGTCAATTATGCAAACTTGATACGTTTTTCACCAGATTTTGATATTTTTGCATTTAAAACACATAAAACACTTATTTGTGATATTTTTATCATTTTGATGCGTTTCTGAGTGTTTTCAGATGTTTTTGCAGTTTAAATGGTACAAAAATGATGAGTATTTAAACACTCATCAATCCCCCACACTAAGATATTGCTAGTCCCTAGCAATGTTTTGAGAAAAATTAATGGATTTTATCTCTTTACCAAAAGCCATTACTTCTGGAGTAGCCAAATGTTTCAGTTCAAGTAAGAACCATGGTACACCGATAACCATGTGATTTTGAGCAAACCACCAGCTTTCAACGGATTTGATTTGTCTTTACCAGAAGCCGTTTGCTTCTGGACTAGCCAACTCGTAGATAAAATATCTTTGGTGAGTCGATTACCAATTATGGTTTTCCAACTGCCTTTACCACAAGCCATAAACTTGCGGGCTAGCCAACTCTTCACTTTTTAGGATATGGTGAGCTGAATACCATACAATTTTGGGCAAATTGCAAGCCGTCAACGGATTTGAGATATCTTTACCAAGAGCCGTTTGCTCCTGGATTAGCCAATCCTTTTGTTTATTAGACAAGGCGGACTGATAACCAAATGAGTGAGTGTAAAACACTTACTCCAAAAAAAAAATTTTGGCCAAAAACGGGGGAATTAGGCGGTATAATTACATGATAAAATTCGTGAGAATTCCCCCCCACACTTAGAAATGAATATTGCCCTCAATATTCAAAGTACCGGCGGTTATGCCGAAACATAGAACGTAAAAGGGAAATACTAAGGCCATTATTTAGCAAGGATTTTTTTTTTCTTTTTTTTTTCTTTTTTTTTTTTTTTTTTTTTTTTTTTGAAACATTCTTATATACACAACATGTGGGGCAACCCCCCCACACTAGGGTGGTAGAAAGTAGAAAGAAGAAGCTAAGCTGTCAAGTTTTGTCACACAAGCTAGCCACTTGTGAATGGCTAACCGTAACAAACTTCAGACAGCTCAGAAATATGGGTGACAACCCATATGGCATGCTAAAAAGAGGTATTAAAGACCACCTAGTATACTACTTATAAACCAAAAATCAGGACCTAAAAAGCTTTAATGAATCCTATGCAGAAGCTGCAACTTCTGCATAAAACCAATTTTTTGACATCTTGACTTTTTGAAACAGATACACAGTTGACTTTGGTGAGGTTTGAATGCAATTTTAAGACTGATATGGACTATTTATGATGAAATGAAGTTAACACAAGCTTGGTCTATGGATTTTGAACACAAATTAAGACCTTGCTTTACAAAATTCTCAACAGTTAATCTGTGGAGGCATTTTAAGTTGATATTTGACTTTGACAGGTTTTAAGGACAAAAGTAAGACAGATATGAACTAAGATATGCCAAATAAACTTAAACCAACAAACTTTAGCTACTGAATAAGACTAAAAGACAGGGAGATCAGCAGAACCAAACACCCCTTTTTGAACTGATTTGCAAACCAAAACTAATCCAGACACTGAACCAGCATGTGATTATGATCAATCTAAACTAAAATCACTTAAATGTTACTGTTTAAGCAGGTTTGAACCAATTTTAATTACAATAGCAGATTATGCAATGAAACTTGAGATTGACTTACAACTGTCCACAGCCACTATGGCTAGCCATTACTGAAACCAAGAACACTAAGATCACTGTCCTATATAAACTAACCCAAATGCTTCCATTTCAACCCATTTCCAGCTTTGAACCAACCATTTCCATTTCTGTACCCATTTTGCTCCAAAATTGACTTGTGTTGACCAATTTCCAAAATTGCATGAAAGGTAAATGTAAGCTTATACAAAGCTTTAACAAGCTTATTAGAGATTGTTTGAGCTTAAAACTAAGCTGCTAACAGTTTTAACATAGGACTTTGAGAATGAAAAATTCAACAGTGGCATAAAATATGGAAATGGAACTTAGGCTTGAATTGATACTGAAATTAAGTTGCAATACACTTAATTAACTTTGTTTGATACAAAAATAATTGGAAAATACAAATAAGAACTATAAAAACATTCTAAGATTAAAAACGACATACACTTTTTTTAAAAAAAATTAACTGTCTGGTTCTCTTTGCTTCTCTGCCTCTTTTAAGCTCTAAAATTGATCCACGTGGCCTTCTGATAGATTCCCACCTCTTTTCCTGGCCAATGGGAGAGATTTGAGCCTTTTCACATTTTTGGCGGGAAAAGAGGTTTGACTTGTAGGCCTGAAATAAGCAAGTAGGGGGGGTGGCATTAATTGTGGGGGGTGGATGATGATGAGGGTGGAAGAAAGGTGAGGCTGAGGTGATGGGTTGCAGGCAAGTGGTGTGCAGAAGCAGGAGGTGGAAGAAGAAGCAGTGGGCGCGTTTTGCTGCTTGTTTGACTTTCTTTGACTTGGGCAGTCCAAAATAGGAAAAGACAGGGGTCAAAGGTATAAGTGACAGGGTCAAATGGGTTTTGACAAGTTTAGCTTAGGTTATTATGACAAGGACTAGATTTGCACTTTCTGAAATCTGAAGGACCAATCCTGTAATTTTCCAAACTTTGTCACAAGGACTGAAATTGACAAACTCCATTAGTACAAGGACCAAACTTGCCATTTTCTCATTTTCAAAGGACCAAACTTGACAATTTTCAAAGTTCAGGGACTAAAGTTGTAATTTTGTAATTTTAAGTTTCAAGGATCAATTTTGACAACTTAGGAATCCCTTGGGACTCAAAATGATATTTTTCTTTATTTAGATTTACCAGGGACTGTTTTTGACAACTTTTCAAACTTGGGGGACTAAAACTGCCAATTATGCAAACTTGATACGTTTTTCACCAGATTTTGATATTTTTGCATTTAAAACACATAAAACACTTATTTGTGATATTTTTATCATTTTGATGCGTTTCTGAGTGTTTTTAGATGTTTTTGCAGTTTAAATGGTACAAAAATGATGAGTATTTAAACACTCATCAATCCCCCACACTAAGATATTGCTAGTCCCTAGCAATGTTTTGAGAAAAATTAATGGATTTTATCTCTTTACCAAAAGCCATTACTTCTGGAGTAGCCAAATGTTTCAGTTCAAGTAAGAACCATGGTACACCGATAACCATGTGATTTTGAGCAAACCACCAGCTTTCAACGGATTTGATTTGTCTTTACCAGAAGCCGTTTGCTTCTGGACTAGCCAACTCGTAGATAAAATATCTTTGGTGAGTCGATTACCAATTATGGTTTTCCAACTGCCTTTACCACAAGCCATAAACTTGCGGGCTAGCCAACTCTTCACTTTTTAGGATATGGTGAGCTGAATACCATACAATTTTGGGCAAATTGCAAGCCGTCAACGGATTTGAGATATCTTTACCAAGAGCCGTTTGCTCCTGGATTAGCCAATCCTTTTGTTTATTAGACAAGGCGGACTGATAACCAAATGAGTGAGTGTAAAACACTTACTCCAAAAAAAAAATTTTGGCCAAAAACGGGGGAATTAGGCGGTATAATTACATGATAAAATTCGTGAGAATTCCCCCCCACACTTAGAAATGAATATTGCCCTCAATATTCAAAGTACCGGCGGTTATGCCGAAACATAGAACGTAAAAGGGAAATACTAAGGCCATTATTTAGCAAGGATTTTTTTTTTTCTTTTTTTTTTCTTTTTTTTTTTTTTTTTGAAACATTCTTATATACACAACATGTGGGGCAACCCCCCCACACTAGGGTGGTAGAAAGTAGAAAGAAGAAGCTAAGCTGTCAAGTTTTGTCACACAAGCTAGCCACTTGTGAATGGCTAACCGTAACAAACTTCAGACAGCTCAGAAATATGGGTGACAACCCATATGGCATGCTAAAAAGAGGTATTAAAGACCACCTAGTATACTACTTATAAACCAAAAATCAGGACCTAAAAAGCTTTAATGAATCCTATGCAGAAGCTGCAACTTCTGCATAAAACCAATTTTTTGACATCTTGACTTTTTGAAACAGATACACAGTTGACTTTGGTGAGGTTTGAATGCAATTTTAAGACTGATATGGACTATTTATGATGAAATGAAGTTAACACAAGCTTGGTCTATGGATTTTGAACACAAATTAAGACCTTGCTTTACAAAATTCTCAACAGTTAATCTGTGGAGGCATTTTAAGTTGATATTTGACTTTGACAGGTTTTAAGGACAAAAGTAAGACAGATATGAACTAAGATATGCCAAATAAACTTAAACCAACAAACTTTAGCTACTGAATAAGACTAAAAGACAGGGAGATCAGCAGAACCAAACACCCCTTTTTGAACTGATTTGCAAACCAAAACTAATCCAGACACTGAACCAGCATGTGATTATGATCAATCTAAACTAAAATCACTTAAATGTTACTGTTTAAGCAGGTTTGAACCAATTTTAATTACAATAGCAGATTATGCAATGAAACTTGAGATTGACTTACAACTGTCCACAGCCACTATGGCTAGCCATTACTGAAACCAAGAACACTAAGATCACTGTCCTATATAAACTAACCCAAATGCTTCCATTTCAACCCATTTCCAGCTTTGAACCAACCATTTCCATTTCTGTACCCATTTTGCTCCAAAATTGACTTGTGTTGACCAATTTCCAAAATTGCATGAAAGGTAAATGTAAGCTTATACAAAGCTTTAACAAGCTTATTAGAGATTGTTTGAGCTTAAAACTAAGCTGCTAACAGTTTTAACATAGGACTTTGAGAATGAAAAATTCAACAGTGGCATAAAATATGGAAATGGAACTTAGGCTTGAATTGATACTGAAATTAAGTTGCAATACACTTAATTAACTTTGTTTGATACAAAAATAATTGGAAAATACAAATAAGAACTATAAAAACATTCTAAGATTAAAAACGACATACACTTTTTTTAAAAAAAATTAACTGTCTGGTTCTCTTTGCTTCTCTGCCTCTTTTAAGCTCTAAAATTGATCCACGTGGCCTTCTGATAGATTCCCACCTCTTTTCCTGGCCAATGGGAGAGATTTGAGCCTTTTCACATTTTTGGCGGGAAAAGAGGTTTGACTTGTAGGCCTGAAATAAGCAAGTAGGGGGGGTGGCATTAATTGTGGGGGGTGGATGATGATGAGGGTGGAAGAAAGGTGAGGCTGAGGTGATGGGTTGCAGGCAAGTGGTGTGCAGAAGCAGGAGGTGGAAGAAGAAGCAGTGGGCGCGTTTTGCTGCTTGTTTGACTTTCTTTGACTTGGGCAGTCCAAAATAGGAAAAGACAGGGGTCAAAGGTATAAGTGACAGGGTCAAATGGGTTTTGACAAGTTTAGCTTAGGTTATTATGACAAGGACTAGATTTGCACTTTCTGAAATCTGAAGGACCAATCCTGTAATTTTCCAAACTTTGTCACAAGGACTGAAATTGACAAACTCCATTAGTACAAGGACCAAACTTGCCATTTTCTCATTTTCAAAGGACCAAACTTGACAATTTTCAAAGTTCAGGGACTAAAGTTGTAATTTTGTAATTTTAAGTTTCAAGGATCAATTTTGACAACTTAGGAATCCCTTGGGACTCAAAATGATATTTTTCTTTATTTAGATTTACCAGGGACTGTTTTTGACAACTTTTCAAACTTGGGGGACTAAAACTGTCAATTATGCAAACTTGATACGTTTTTCACCAGATTTTGATATTTTTGCATTTAAAACACATAAAACACTTATTTGTGATATTTTTATCATTTTGATGCGTTTCTGAGTGTTTTCAGATGTTTTTGCAGTTTAAATGGTACAAAAATGATGAGTATTTAAACACTCATCAATCCCCCACACTAAGATATTGCTAGTCCCTAGCAATGTTTTGAGAAAAATTAATGGATTTTATCTCTTTACCAAAAGCCATTACTTCTGGAGTAGCCAAATGTTTCAGTTCAAGTAAGAACCATGGTACACCGATAACCATGTGATTTTGAGCAAACCACCAGCTTTCAACGGATTTGATTTGTCTTTACCAGAAGCCGTTTGCTTCTGGACTAGCCAACTCGTAGATAAAATATCTTTGGTGAGTCGATTACCAATTATGGTTTTCCAACTGCCTTTACCACAAGCCATAAATTTGCGGGCTAGCCAACTCTTCACTTTTTAGGATATGGTGAGCTGAATACCATACAATTTTGGGCAAATTGCAAGCCGTCAACGGATTTGAGATATCTTTACCAAGATCCGTTTGCTCCTGGATTAGCCAATCCTTTTGTTTATTAGACAAGGCGGACTGATAACCAAATGAGTGAGTGTAAAACACTTACTCCAAAAAAAAAATTTTGGCCAAAAACGGGGGAATTAGGCGGTATAATTACATGATAAAATTCGTGAGAATTCCCCCCCACACTTAGAAATGAATATTGCCCTCAATATTCAAAGTACCGGCGGTTATGCCGAAACATAGAACGTAAAAGGGAAATACTAAGGCCATTATTTAGCAAGGATTTTTTTTTTCTTTTTTTTTTCTTTTTTTTTTTTTTTTTTTTTTTTTTGAAACATTCTTATATACACAACATGTGGGGCAACCCCCCCACACTAGGGTGGTAGAAAGTAGAAAGAAGAAGCTAAGCTGTCAAGTTTTGTCACACAAGCTAGCCACTTGTGAATGGCTAACCGTAACAAACTTCAGACAGCTCAGAAATATGGGTGACAACCCATATGGCATGCTAAAAAGAGGTATTAAAGACCACCTAGTATACTACTTATAAACCAAAAATCAGGACCTAAAAAGCTTTAATGAATCCTATGCAGAAGCTGCAACTTCTGCATAAAACCAATTTTTTGACATCTTGACTTTTTGAAACAGATACACAGTTGACTTTGGTGAGGTTTGAATGCAATTTTAAGACTGATATGGACTATTTATGATGAAATGAAGTTAACACAAGCTTGGTCTATGGATTTTGAACACAAATTAAGACCTTGCTTTACAAAATTCTCAACAGTTAATCTGTGGAGGCATTTTAAGTTGATATTTGACTTTGACAGGTTTTAAGGACAAAAGTAAGACAGATATGAACTAAGATATGCCAAATAAACTTAAACCAACAAACTTTAGCTACTGAATAAGACTAAAAGACAGGGAGATCAGCAGAACCAAACACCCCTTTTTGAACTGATTTGCAAACCAAAACTAATCCAGACACTGAACCAGCATGTGATTATGATCAATCTAAACTAAAATCACTTAAATGTTACTGTTTAAGCAGGTTTGAACCAATTTTAATTACAATAGCAGATTATGCAATGAAACTTGAGATTGACTTACAACTGTCCACAGCCACTATGGCTAGCCATTACTGAAACCAAGAACACTAAGATCACTGTCCTATATAAACTAACCCAAATGCTTCCATTTCAACCCATTTCCAGCTTTGAACCAACCATTTCCATTTCTGTACCCATTTTGCTCCGAAATTGACTTGTGTTGACCAATTTCCAAAATTGCATGAAAGGTAAATGTAAGCTTATACAAAGCTTTAACAAGCTTATTAGAGATTGTTTGAGCTTAAAACTAAGCTGCTAACAGTTTTAACATAGGACTTTGAGAATGAAAAATTCAACAGTGGCATAAAATATGGAAATGGAACTTAGGCTTGAATTGATACTGAAATTAAGTTGCAATACACTTAATTAACTTTGTTTGATACAAAAATAACTGGAAAATACAAATAAGAACTATAAAAACATTCTAAGATTAAAAACGGCATACACTTTTTTTAAAAAAAATTAACTGCCTGGTTCTCTTTGCTTCTCTGCCTCTTTTAAGCTCTAAAATTGATCCACGTGGCCTTCTGATAGATTCCCACCTCTTTTCCTGGCCAATGGGAGAGATTTGAGCCTTTTCACATTTTTGGCGGGAAAAGAGGTTTGACTTGTAGGCCTGAAATAAGCAAGTAGGTGGGGGTGGCATTAATTGTGGGGGGTGGATGATGATGAGGGTGGAAGAAAGGTGAGGCTGAGGTGATGGGTTGCAGGCAAGTGGTGTGCAGAAGCAGGAGGTGGAAGAAGAAGCAGTGGGCGCGTTTTGCTGCTTGTTTGACTTTCTTTGACTTGGGCAGTCCAAAATAGGAAAAGACAGGGGTCAAAGGTATAAGTGACAGGGTCAAATGGGTTTTGACAAGTTTAGCTTAGGTTATTATGACAAGGACTAGATTTGCACTTTCTGAAATCTGAAGGACCAATCCTGTAATTTTCCAAACTTTGTCACAAGGACTGAAATTGACAAACTCCATTAGTACAAGGACCAAACTTGCCATTTTCACATTTTCAAAGGACCAAACTTGACAATTTTCAAAGTTCAGGGACTAAAGTTGTAATTTTGTAATTTTAAGTTTCAAGGATCAATTTTGACAACTTAGGAATCCCTTGGGATTCAAAATGACATTTTTCTTTATTTAGATTTACCAGGGACTGTTTTTGACAACTTTTCAAACTTGGGGGACTAAAACTGCCAATTATGCAAACTTGATACGTTTTTCACCAGATTTTGATATTTTTGCATTTAAAATACATAAAACACTTATTTGTGATATTTTTATCATTTTGATGCGTTTCTGAGTGTTTTCAGATGTTTTTGCAGTTTAAATGGTACAAAAATGATGAGTATTTAGACACTCATCAGTCCTTATCTATCATTTTTCAAAATCAAATCTTGCCACGTCTTTCCCCAAAATTTTCTAAATTATTTAAATCTTTTGGGATCACAAATCTCAAAATGGTTTGAAATCTTTGATCGGGTGAGAGATCGTGATTTAAATCTCAAATCTGTTCTAATGGAGTTGGTTTTAGTCCTTCAAAGGTACTCTTGCCTCCATGTGCCAAATGATTTCAATATACATAATGCACATGTTGAGGAGGAGGATTTATCCAAAAACAAGATGAGTATTTAAACAAGGCCACATTTTCTCCCATGTTTTCTAAACCTAATTAAATCACTTGGGATCCAAAATCTCAAAGGGTTTGATATTTTTGATCGGGAGAGAATTTGTGATTTAATAATGAAATTTGATAAAAGGTGATCGTTTTGATTTAATTGTGCAGGCTGCTCTCTCATATGTGCTAAACGCTTTCGAATCTCGAAGCACATTTTGAGGAGGAGCATAACTATCGAGGTACAAAAGCTTTTTAAAGTTATTTATAAAGTACCTTGATTGAGTTTTCAAATAGTTTCTTAATGGCTCTTGTGATTGTGGATGTGCTTCAAATTAACTCTTGCCTCTATGTGATAAAATTATTTCAAATATCCTATGCACATATTGAGGGGGAGAATTTACCAAAGAAAAATCAAAAGGCTTTTTTCTAAAGAAATTGTGATCAAGAAATTATTTCAAAGAAATTATTTCAAAGAACTCTTGCCTCCATGTGCCAAACAATTTCAATATCATATGCACATGTTGAGGGGGAGCATTTCTAAATTGATCAAAACAATTAAGGTAGAAAATGTTTTGATTTTATATCACAAGTACCTTGATTGATTTTCCAAATGATTTTTCAATTGGTTTCGAGAAGGAAAGAACAATACCAAATGACCGACCAATTTATTTTATTCATGGTGTTATAAGGATGGTTAGGTTAGGTATTCGTTCCCACGATCCCGTCAGAGCCGGAGGGATCTACCCAGGGACAATCCACTAGATAGTGTAGAGTCCTTAGGTATGATGAAAAAAGGAGAAAAGTGAGATATGGGAAGTGTGCGGACTGAGACAGAGCTAGTACTGGAATAAACCCAACAAGGTTCTAGTTATGAAGTCTCGGTAAGCACTGAAGGGGTTGAAGAATGAAAAAGAAATGAATATGAAAAGGGTGAAAAGAAATAACCCTCCAATAATTCAACCTTAGGGCAGTAATCGGGTTCAATACATATGCTACTAGTGTTTACTAAGGTAACACTGGTATTGAAGACAAGACGTCATGGACCCAGTGACGCACTGCACTAAACTTCCCAAGCTACTCAAGTTCCTCTTAAAAGGGCTTGTTTCATTCTTACGGGGAACCGACATTATCTATCGACTTTCTCTTAGAAATTGTTGATATTGAAGAAGGAGACCCTCTCCCTAGTCTCCGGCACAGGAACCAAATATGCACATATTGAGTCTAGAGCCACGAGATCATCTATATATCTCATTAGGACACAAAATTAATGAAGACTTGCTATTTCACACAATGTGGAAAGTAAGAATATATTAAGAGTCCTACGCATTATCCTTGTGGTATTGCCAGAACATCCAAGTGATATGAAAATATTCACGATAAAGATGGAAATCCTTCTAGAGCCAACATCAAACAAGCTCTTGGTGGGTGACATGTGAGATCTTCTTGTAAGATCAAGCTTGTGACAACTCGATAGAAACAATGGGGAGATTCACTCGTGAATCAACCTTGGTCCAGGATTGGAATTGACGAATACTTTTGGAAAAACCATTCGATGTGCAAAATCTTCTTTTCTCTAGCACGTCGAATGTGTATTCATTTTCAAATTCAAAAAGTATCTCTGATTGAAAAATACTTTTAGAAAAACCGTTCGATGTGCGAATCTCTTCTTTTCGCTAGCACGTCGAATGTGTACTCTTTTCAAATATAAAAAGTATTTATGATTGAAAATTGATCTTTCTCATTACACCTTCGTCGTATTGCAAAACTCTTTCTTCAAGCAATACACGATTGTTTTTCAAATCAATGTTTCATCAATCAGTGAATCTCAATTCGCTGGTTCACTCACTCCGTGTTGTCTTCTTTGAGATGTTCCGGTTTGAGAATAGCTAGAACAGCTGCGAAACCCTGTCAAGGAGATTCTTCGGAATTATACCTGATCACAGGCAGTACTTGTACTGATCAACGGGGAACCGTGGGCCGTGTACCTCAATTCAACGAAAGTGATCAAAGACACTTTCGTGTGTTTTATTGCTAACTGTTGTTTGCAGGTACATTTGGACGGTTGCAGCTGATCAGAATTGAGGAGTCAATCCAAAGCCGCATGCTCACAGCATCCACACTTAATTTGAAGAAATCATGACTGGTGCATATCTACATAACCTGGCTCTGATATTTCATACTATGCTTCTGCTTCGCTACTGCAAATATCATGAACCAGTAAGGCTTCCGCCACTCTGATGGAAAGATGTCATGATTCAAAAGTGTGAGCATGTCGGTCCGAAAGTCACAACTTCACATGATGGCAACACAATAAAGGATGATCTAGAGATATACTGTGGCTGATGATCTCAATGTAAGCTCAAAGATCATCAAAGATGTGGATCAGTTAAAGGCCTCCACTAAAAGTACAAAATATGCGGACTATGAAGTGTCACTGCTTAAGCACAAAGATTGTGGAATTGAAGAACTGAAATCTACGAGCTCAAGAACAAAGTCAAGAATAGAATGCTAGGATTCGAAATGTAAAACATTGGGTGACCTCCCTTAGGGGGAGATTGTTAGGAATTAGAAAATTCCTTAGTAAAGAGTCGGTCACCCCAAATGTTATCTAGCTTAAGTTAGCTCGTAGACTTGTCGTTATTTACGTTATTTAGTAGTTAATTAGTTGTTTAGTAGCGTAGAATAGTTTAGTGTAACACCGTGGAGGAAGGACGGGTCTTTACCCACTGTATACCTGATCCACAGGCCAATAGGAGGTCGTTATGTCTGTAACTATAAATACCCCTTCCATCCATGGAAGGGGTGGAGCTTTCAATCTAATATTCTACAATTTGTGAAGTAACTCTCTACCAAGAAATCTCCCTCTCTCTACTTTCTCTCTCTAAAATGTATAACATGTATTTCCATCATCCAAGACCACCCGAATCATCAACACAATAAATATAACGATCCTACAATTGGTATCAGAGCCAAGGTTTTTGTGTTTTGATGATTTGTTTGTGGTTCGATTCTTGTCTTAACTGTTTTTTATATACTTCTTTGGTGTCGGAAAAGTTTTTCTTATGAAATCGTGGTATAACTGTTGTTAATATAGTTTTGTGTCTCTTTTGATCCAAACTAGTACCCTTTATAAATTAAGTTATGTGCCATCTAATTAAAAGGAACACTTGAAGTTGCAATTTACGTCATGTCAGAACTTGGCGAGATTGTAATGGAGAGGTAAATCTTTATGTAAAGTCAGACCTTACATGAACATATTTGCAGTTATTTAAGTTAGACACTTAAGTTGAGTAGGAAGTGAGGCCTGGACTCAAGGCATAAGATGGGATGAAACATGTTTATATTTGCAATAGCGTTGGAAAATATAAATCCCATAATGATCTAGGAATTGGAAATTGTTTGCCAATTATTGTTCGACAGATTACCTTATTATATGCTTTCGTTACTAGTAGATCAACTGATGTAATGGAACTATGATAATTTGGATCCTAGTTTTCGAGAAAATTCTATGGTTATATAAATATTACCTTGGGTATTTTATTTTCTTGAAAAGTTTAATTATCGAAAATACTGAAATTGAATTTTGAAAATTCTTTAAATGTATTAATGCAACATTAAACCATAAACAAAGGTTATTCCTGTATTGGCAAATTGATCTACACCTGTAAGGGTTTTTGGTAGAGTCAACTTTACTAAAAGAATAAACCTAGTCCTCTTTTCATAAGAAAGAGTGAGATTCAATCATATTCCTTTTCATGAATGAAGAAAGGTATGATAGGACAATTAGAATTGTCTAAATTCTAAATACATAACTCGTAAGAAAATTTTAATAGTTAAGAAAATTGTATATTTCTGAGTTATTAAATTAGAAGCTAGACTAATTACTGTATAATTGGTAAAAGACAAACTAGCATATTTTATCTAGCTGTTTTGTTTTGACCATTTAAAAGTACTACTTACAATTGTTGGAATAGTAGAACTATTAAGAAAGAAATTGCATGCCCAATTTTTTAAGTTAATAGCATTGATGGATAATTCATCATCTACATAGTAGAATACACTCTTTTAGTACATAAGTAATTGTTATGTATGGACTTTCTCAAAAGTGTAGAGTAGTAAATAGAATACTATTTTCTTTCACTGGTTAATGAAACACTTACAATATTGTCAAATCTAGTGGGAGTATTGTGTTCTTATTACTAAATAAGGAATTAATGTAATGATCTCTAATTCAGTGGGAGTTACAAGCTTTGTCATCTTGGTAGTAACCCAGATTATCTCTAGAATGTCTTAAGATAATTACTTTCTACTTGTAGACACTTATGTTTTCAAGGATAGTCATGTACGTTTTCTTATTATACAATGAAGTGGTTCTACATCTACTAGTTATGCTAATATCAATGACACAATCATATTAGTCACATAAACAAACATATGTCGTGTTGATTATCTGCTACATGATGTTGTTCCATGCACGAGTGGGAGAAATCTATATTGTGTGCAAGGTACAACATATAGGTATACGATTTAAAGGATTCTCTTGACTGCAAGGTAAGAGACTAACGTTCTAATATAACTTGTACATATCTAATTCAAGAAACACTTGGTGTTGCAATTTACGTCATGTCAGAACTTGGCGAGATTGCAACAACAAAGTAAATCTCCATGTGAAGTCAGACCTTGCATAGATATATTTGCAGTTTCTAAATTAGACAAGTATTTAGAACATGTGTCAAAATGATATATAAGACTACTTCAAATTAGATATTTATGTATTATTAGAATGACATAAATGAAGTAATCTAATACTACTTCAATTTGTTTATTTATGTATTTTAGAATGACATAAATGAAAAATAATGCAGTCCTACATTATTGTGAAGTAAATAAATTAACTTGAAATTACTATTGAAACCAAGAGTTGTGTTCATAATTACTTTAGTTAAACATGTTTATGATTCATTGTAGAGACATAAACATAACGTCTTTTAAGACTTATAATAAAGTAAGACGTTAACTTTGTTATGTTTTTTTTAAGACATATACAAGAAGACATTGAGTTGATCAATGATTTATAACGTATAATGGGATTATAACAGTTTATGTTTTCTTGATGAGACATGGATATGAAGTGACTTGGTTAAAGAGTACTTGTGTTATAAAGCATGCAATTGGCTTGGAAAGTCTATTATACCATTAAGTTGACTTAGTTGGTAAATAGGTAAGCCAAAAGGAATATGTTTATCTTATATATTGTCAGATTGTCTTACAATATTAATTCTAATGAATACCACAAGTTGATGGTATGTTCAGTTAGGAGAATCAAACTCTATTTGATTTGTTTGATTCAAGATAACCATAACTTCTTTCTTAAAAAGTAACAAGGTTAGAAAATTGAGTATGAATTGAATATACTCAATATGACTCCAACCTAGAAGATTAATAAAACACCATTTTATTATGGAATGTGATGAATCACATTAAGTTTTAAAATTGAAGATTTTGATTTTGTTAAACTACTTTTGAATAGGTTATTAACAAACTTAAGTCAGGAATTATCAATGTGTATTTGTAATGTCCCAAAAAGAGAACAATGTAGTTTTTCTCTAATTGCTAAGTATATATAGATAGTCTATATATTACAAAAGGCAAGTGGGAGTTTTTTTTATCTTGAAAGATAAAATTACAAGATACATAATCTTCTTAAATACACCAGTAAATATCATGATGAGGCTAGATATGGAATGATAGACCTCATGATGATGGAATTTTCATTCATAGATCTGCAATGATATCTCATATATTTGATTTATATGCTGAGAAGAACATGAGTTACAGGATTATAGTAAACCTGATAATCATTATGATGTATTACTAAATATTGAATTGGGTAAATTACTCATACTATGAATGTTAAAGATGTTGTCCATAAAGATAATCAATTTTAGAAATTTGGTTTATCTTAATGAAAGGTTTATGGATAATTATTAATATACGTATGACCGGATTCGAACTCGAGACTTCGGGATTGCACACATTACATATGAGAATCAATGTATAAATAATTAATATATAAAATGTTGTATTTAATTATTTGATCACGAATAAAACAATTAACGAGAGTTGGGATTTAACAGAGTTTTGATTATCGGTCATTAAATGTCAACGGGATATGAAGAAAAGTTAACTAGCCAAGAGAAGGTTTTAGGAATCCTCTTTTGGGCTTGTTTTTGGCCGAACCTATGGAATCCCACATCGGAAACCATAGTAATCTTGACATCTACCATAAGGCTATAAATACATCCCCATGTATTCATTCTTTGGTACACTTGATTTCAATAGAAGGCCAAACTTCTTCTTTCTTCCCTCTTGTTCTTGGTCGACAAGTGAATCCCCATTGTAAGGGATTTACGAGTGACCTTGAGCATAACAAAGGTGTTTGGTTAATCTATTGTGATAAAAAACCTAGCTTTTCTCATTGATTCGCTACTAATACGTGTGTACAAGAACGAAGAGCAAATACACTTGTGTTTGCATATCTTGGTGGGTCGACAAGGGTGTTGGTCGACATTCATAAACCCTAATTTATTAGGGTTTAAGGTTTCTTGTTCCTTGATCTTAATTGGGGGTTTTTCATAAACCCTAATTGCATTGATTCGCAAAAGGTACGCATATACTTTTAATTCGGTTAATTAATTTACAAGTATTATTCCTATTACTTCCGCTGCATGCTTTGATGATGTTTACTTGTTTTCTATAATTGTTATGATTAGTAAAACCCAACAGTGGCATCACGAGCCGTTAATATGTTGTAATTAATTACCGAAACACATAAAAATTGAATCTTTTTTATTATTACATGCTTTTATTGGTTTCTAGGGTTTTGAAAATTGGAACCCTAATTGTTTATTATAGGGTCGATTACCCTTTAATTTTTTAAGTAGGTTTTATTTTTTTGTAAAACTTGTAGAAACCCTAGGATTGCATGTATATTTTATGTGGTTTTAATGAATAATTGTTATGTGCCATGTATTATGCGTATCTTGGGAATTCTTGAATAATTGTTATGTGGAATCCATGGTAAATACATGCATGGTTTATCATGGATTATTGATTATATGATTAAATTGTTAAGTATATATTTATCATTAATTATTAAGTTTATTCACATGTATTTCGTTTTGATAAATATTGAATTGGGGAAAACCTCAATATATCTGATGAATCAATTATGTGCTATGTGGTATGTGTTTTAGCAAAGACTTACGCAATCGATTTATCGATGTATGTGGCTCACGTTGTACTTGATGAAAACACGTGGAAGTCTTGGTTAAACATATGCATTATTAAACCTAGAATTGATTATTAGGGTTTTATCGAACAAATTATGCATGTGGCTAATTGTTTTTACATATGTTAATTGTTAAGTTATATGTATATTATTTGAGTTCGTTTTAATTTTTATTAAAGTGCCTTTTTGTTTATATTGTATGACACGTTAGTAAGTAAAAAAGGTTTTTTGAGAATAGAAAATTAAATGCACTAAATAATGGCGAAATTTGATTTGTTTTCTAAGTATTAAATCTTGAACTTTTAATCGACTGATGCGACTGTACTAAATGGTTAGAACAGCTCACCCACTAGAACAAACTCAAAAGGGGGTTCAAAGAAGTGTGCACAGTCACATTGAAAGGATGTCTAAGGTTATGCTTCAGCGCTTACCTAGTCCTCTGCCCCCCTGTGCGTTCGATTGGAGCTACCTAGTATAACTATTCTATGTACGAAGCATCTTAGTGCAAAGTTGTAAGTTTCTCAACGCATCGATTAAAACTTTGTAGAATTTAATCTTAGCAATTTAAAACTATGAGTAAGGTTTTGAAAAAAAAAATTGCTATAAAGTTGTATGCATGCTTCTTTATACATAAGTTTTGATTATACATCAAAAATTGTACCCTTTAAAATTTAAGTTTATGCCATCTAATGATATGAAACACTTGAAGTTGTAATTTAGTTATGTGAGACCTTGAGCTATATTACAATAACAAGGTGAATCTTTATGTTGTGTGAGACCTCAGCTTAAATAATTTGCAGTTTCTAAATTAGAAAACTTAATTAAGTTAGTTAGTGAGACCTATAACTTAAGGCATAAGATGGGATAAAATATGCTTACATTTTGCATAATTGTTTGGCAAAATTGTAAATCCCATATTTTCTAGGAATTGAAAACTTGTTTGTCAATTATTGTTCTTCGACAATTACCTATTCTATACGTTCATCACTAGCAGATCAACCGATGTGGTGAAACTATGATAATGAGGGTCCTAGATTCAAGGAAAATTCTATGGTTAATATGAATATTGACCAAGGGTATTTTATTTTCTTGAAAGATTTAATTATCGAAAATACTAAAATTGAATTTTATTAATTCTTTGATTGTATTAATGCAACATTAAACTGTAAACGTAGTTTGGGCTTTGGTAAATTGATCTAGTTCTGTTTTCAAACAAATGTTTGATCAAGAACAATTCACTAAAAGACAAACATAAACTCTTTTCCATGGAAGAAGAGTGAGACTCAATCCTATTCCTTTTCATGATTGAGAAAGGTATGTTAGGAATATTAGAATTGTCTAAATTCTAATATAACTCATAGCAACTTTAATAGTTAAGAAAATTGCACACCATATTTTCCTTAAGAGATTTCATTACCCTCTGTTGGTGATTGAATTCTTATATGACATTTTGGTCAACTATAAAACATGTTTGACATTTTATGAGTTATTAAATTAGAAGCTAGACTAATTACCGCAAAATTGGTAAAAGACAAACTAGTATATTTTATCTAGTTGTTTTGTTTTGACTAATTGAAGGTGCTATACATCATTATGGCGATGGTAGACCCATTAAGGAAGAAATTGCATGCTCAGTTTTTCAAGTTAATAGCATTGATGGATGATCCATCATCCACAGAGTAGAATACACTCTTTTACAACCTAAGTAATTGTTACGAATGGTCTTACAAAGGGGTAGCAACGTAATAGCACGCTATTTTCACTGGTTAATGAAACACTTACAATGTTGTCAAATCCAGTGGGAGTATGGTGTATTACTGAATAAGACATTATTGTAACGTTGTCTAATTCAGTGAGAGTTACAAGATTTATTATCTTGGTAGTAACTCAGATTATTTCTAGAGTTTCTTGAAATAATACATTACGTTCAAAAATGTAGACATTCATATTCTCAAAGATAGTCATGAACGTTTCCTTGATAAATTAAGTGCTCCTACATCTACTTGTAATGCTTATATTTCTATGACACTATCATATTGCTCACATAAACAAACGAATGTCATCGTGTTTATCTACTATATGATGTTGTTCTATGCACAAGTGAGAGAAGTATTTATTGTGTGCAAAGGAACAACACATACAAATATGATTAATGGATTCTCTTGATCGTAAGGTAAGAGATTAACGTTCTAATAAGATTGTCTTGCTTAAAGAACATGTGTCAAGATTATAGCATAGACTACTTTTATGTCTTATGTCATTCAAATTATAGAAACACTTGAAGTTATATTTTAGGTTAAGTGAGATCTTGGCTAGATTGTAATCTCATGGTAAATCTCCACTTGTCGTGGGATCGGGCGTGGATGATTTGCAGTTTCTTAAGTTGAACACTCCAAAGGATGACATAATTAAAATAAAGTAATCTAATACTACTTTAAATATTTGTGTATTCTTGGAATGACATAAATAGTTTATTAACTTGAAAATAAATTAATTGAAACCAAGATGTAGTGTTCATAATAACTTTAAATTATACATGGTTATGTGTTTCTATATAAACTCACAAACATGAAGTCTTTTAAAGACTTATAATTTAAATTAAGATATTATAACTGTTATGTCTTTTGACTTGGTCAAAGAATACTTGTGTTATAAAGCATGCAATTGGCTTGGAATTTTATTTTACCATTAAGATGATTTAATTGGTAAATAGGTAAGCCAAAAGGAATATGTTTATCTTGCATATTGTTATATTGTCTTACAATACTAATTCTAATGAAATACTGTAGGTATATGTATGTTCAGTTAGAAGAATCAAACATTTGTTATATTGTTTGATTCAAGATAACTATATCTTCTTTTCTTCTTTCAAAAGTTATCAAGGTTAGAAAATTGAGTATTGATTGGATATACTTAATAAAACTCAAAACCTAGAAGATTAATAAGACACCATTTTAGTATGGAATGTGATGAATCACATTGAGTCTTATATTGAAGTTCTGATTTGTTAAAACTACTTATGGAGTAGGTTATTAGCGAACAAGGTTTACGAACTGTTAATGTGATTTGTAATATCCCAAAAGAAAACAATTTAGTGTTGTTCTAATTGCTAAAGTATTTATAGATAGTCTTTAAATTACAAAAGCAAGTGGGAGTTTTTTTTAGATCTTGAAGAGATTAAATTACTAAACACATAATCTTCTAAAACACACTAGTGAATAACATGATGAGGCTAAACATGTAAATGATATACCTCAAGATGATGGAATTCTCATTCATAGATCCGCAAGGATATCTCAGATATTTGATATGATGAGAAATATGAATTACAGGATCATGGTAAACCTGTTAATCATGATGATGCATTTACCTAATATTGAATTGAGGTAAATTATTCATACTATGAATGTTAAGATGCTGTCCAAAAAGATAATCAACTTTGAAAACTTGGTTTATCTTAATAATGATGAGTTTCTTCAAAGGAAGGAAAACCCTAGTGGTTTAAATCTTTGTGTAGAAATCATATGGACAATATTGTACATGTGTTTAATGCATGACTTGTGACAAGATTATTAATCACACTTAAGCAATTAACTATGATTGAATATTCTTTCCTTGACACATTAAATATATAATGATTATAATTGTCATACTTATTTTCATTGATATGAAAAATGACAATTGGATATTAAAACTCTTTCTTGTGTGATTGCTTTTGCGAGGACGATAAGTAATACAAATGAGTTTTATGAATTCACATAATCTGTGGAAATGTACAAACTGCAAGAATCCATGAATGGATATATGCATGCATCTAGGAGATGATTCTTATGTTTAACTATTAAATCCAAGTTTTGGTTTAAAAATTAAAATAAGATAATTTCTAAGTATTCCTGAAAGCTAGTGGGAGTATTGTGTTTATTTTCTTTAAATCTTATATGTTGTGGGTAGTAACATTCCATCTAAGCTAAATGTTAAGTTTTAGTTTGGAATGGAACTTCACATGAAAGATTTAGAAAATAAGACATACAACCTTGGGGTATATGTTTATTGTTAGTAAACATGGCGGTATTAAATTAATGAGTCTAATAGAACATGATATATCATTTGGAAAATGGATATGTAGAACATGAATTAAATCTTTGTTTGACATCAGGATTTTTCATGTACATCATGTTATTGTTGTATCATGCTTGATTGCAAGATGATTTGACAACATTGATATCTAATGAAGTTATTAGATAACTAGTGTAATGAATATTCTAATAGAATATGTTTGAATCTAGAATTACATTCCTCAGCCTGGAGTTGCTCTCAAAATTCTATGGATGAGCAATACATCAATTGTTGCGTAATTGTCATAGCCAACAAACTTGAAAGTTTGGAAGGCATCAAACATTACACTATAGATATTGAAGTTTACGGAGATTTTAAAGAGCATATTGTTGTTTGTATACAATGATGCTGGTTTAATTGAGATGATACTCAATACTAGTCATGGGAGGATTTCATCCTTGTAAATGGCCATGTGAACTAGTTGTGCTCAACTAAGAGCATAGTTTCATTATACAATAAAGAATAAGAATACTTTAAACTTTAAAAATGTTTGAAAGTTTGATTGTCATAAATTGGTGCTTGAGGATGTCACACACTTTATGAAATATTATGTGGCAATATCAAGATATTTTGAATGCACACATACAAGAACTTCACTAGTTGAATTCTTAAGATAAGTATTCTCAAAATTCCGATAGATCAAAGTTAGTTGAAATTATGCCGTGTCAACAAGTATGATTGTCATTACTTGAGACATAATTCATTAACCAGTATTATCATGCATTGATCTATTTACTATTTGGATAAGGAATGTTTTGAACAAATATTATTTAAATGGAATAAAATATTGGTTATGTTTATTTTTCATTTTCTTAATATTATATCCTATATTTGCATGTTTAATCCGTGAATAACTTATGTTATTCTAAAAGTTCGTTGTCGATCAATGATGTGGGAATGTCATTGAATTAAGACAAATCTGAGTTTTGGTAGAATATACTTTAAGTATATTGATGCGTGGGACATACCAGATTCACATGATATTCAATGAATTGAATATAGGACTCATCCCAACTTTACATGATGATACTTTATGGATCCTTGTCATTAAGTATATCATGAAGTGTTTATCCTCAGACTTGAGATACCAGATAACTGATATGAATGTAGTGCATTTGTGTAAGATAGTCTAACGCTATCCGTAACTGGTAGTTATAAGGGCTATTTTCAGAAGTGTTACAAAGTTCATGAGTTATGTTTGTAGTCAAGAGAATTTGTTCCTTTGAATTTGTTTCAAAGCATAATACTATATTTGGGCCCCTCGTAGGGTTGACAAGACGTTTGTAAGGCCTTACCCAAGATCTATCTGGAATACGTTCAGATGATTTGGTAATCTTGTTCAATCAAATACAACGAGAAACAGAATATTAACTTATGAAATGACTTGATCCATATTCATAGTTAATGTAGTATTAGTAACAAAAGGATAAGTAAAAATGATGAATCATTAAACGGTTTTTTCCAGGAGACCATACTCGATTTGATCTGGGGGCATTGGCGTGTGAAAGCTAGACTAACCAATGTCATTACTATATTAAGTAATATCCAAGTGGGAGCTGAAAGGTTTATGGATAATTATTAATATTAGTATGACCGGATTCGAACTCGAGACTTCGGGATTGCACACATTACGTATGAGAATTGATGTAAATAATTATAATATATAAAACGTTATTATTATTAATTATTAGTCACGAAATAAATACTTAACGATGGTTAATATTTAACGATGTTTGGCTAACGGTCGTTAAATGTAAACTTAAAGGACTAGAGATGAAATTATAAGTCGGGAAGGATCTAGAATCCCTTTGGGATTGATTGGCCGATCGGTTGGGGTTTCCTAACCCAACCCACACATTAACTTGTCCTCCAAGATTGGTTAACTATAAATACAATCCTATTGTGTTCATTCTAAACCTAATCTTTGTGACTTGCAAACCTAATTTCTCTCCTTCTCCCTCTTTCTTTTGTGTGGCCGGTCGAACTCTCCTTCCCATAGGGATTCGATTTGCTTAACTAAAGAATAAGTATTTGGTTTGTTTCGTGATCAAGAAACTAGCTTTTCACATCAAATCGCTATTAGTACGTGTGTACAAGAACGAAGGACAAGCACGCTTGAGCTTGTGAATCTTGGTGGTTGATTTCATTGGTGGGTCGACATAGGTGTTGGTCGACATTCACAAACCCTAATTTATTAGGGTTTAGGGTTTCTTGTTCTTGATCATAATTTGGGGTTTTTCCATAAACCCTAATTGCATTGATTCGCAAAAGGTACGCACATACTTTTAATTCGGTTAGTTAATTTACAAGTATTATTCCTATTACTTCCGCTGCATGCTTTGATGATGTTTACTTGTTTATGTAATTGTTATGATTAGTAAAACCCAACAAGAGGACCAAAAAAAAGAACATCACATGTTTGACAACAACAAACTTACCTGATAAGCAAGAACACCTGCATGCAGATCGGCATATATGAGTCACGTTGTTGGTACCAGTCTTTTTAAATGGGATGAAGATAAATGTCACCAACGGACCAACGATAGCCCAAACAGGATACGTATTCTTTATTCCACAGTCCCACATATGCGATTGTATTCTTTATTCCCGCCGACATAGGAGATTATTCTCTATAAATAAAGGTCTTGCTTCTTCTTAAGTTTGTTACTGATTTGGGTCCTGTTGATTTACATTGTGACAACCAAGCCGCTCTTCATATTACTGCTAACCCTGTTTTCCATGCAAGGACCAAACACATAGAAGTTAATTGTCATTTCATCATAGATCAAATTAAAGCAGGTCTTATCAAACCCTCATATGTCAACACCAAATTGCAACTTGCTGATGTTTTTACTAAAGTGGTGTCAGTAGATCAACACAACTTCTTACTTGACAAGTTGGGAGTTTCAAGTTCTTTACACTCTCAACTTGAGGGGGAGTATAGGAGAGAGAAGTCCAAGGACCAAAGTTGCACAAGCTAAAGACTTCAAGGATTGTATTGTAAATAGTTTTTAAGTTTGTTAGTTAGTTTTTTCCGTCTTCTGTATAACAGTTTTGTTCTCATTTTGTAAAGTAACAATTCATTTTCATCAATACAATTCTTCTTATGCATTGAGTGGCAACTGTGGGCATTATCTGGAACTACAACCGGTAGATCTTACGTGAAAGCATTTTTTGACACACCTGCAACGTCAACTCTCATGCATGGCCTACTTTTAGTCTTCATATTTTAGAAAGTTAAGAGATAGATAAAATTAAGAGTAACGACACAGAAACAGAAACGTTAACAAATCTATTCCACAGTTTTTGGAAGAAAATTTTAAGCTATTCATGCAAGAACAAACTTATCAGTAAACATGCAACGATATGAATAATAGAGGACCAAAAAAAAAGAACATCACATGTTTGACAACAACAAAATTACCTGATAAGCAAGAACACCTGCATGCAGATCGGCATATATGAGTCACGTTAAGTTGTTGGTACCAGTCTTTTTAAATGGGCTGAAAGTAAATGTCACCAACGGACCAACCATAGCCTAAACAGGATACGTATTCTTTATTCCACAGTCCCACATATGCGATTGTATTCTTTATTCCCGCCGACATAGGCGATTATTCTCTATAAATAAAGGTCTTCTTCATATCATGTCGAAGAATATATTAAAACCCTAAGAATATCGATTTCAAACATCCGAAAGTTTATTTAACAACCCCTCAAGTCGAACTACATCTTTCCCAGTCGTCTGATCAAAGAGGTGAGTACTTGTTCAAACTTCAAAGTATATTTAGTTTCTCAATTTTTATTTTTTCTTTTTTTTTTCTTTTTTTTTTTTTATTTTTTTATTTTTATGTTTAGAGACTGAATATAGATGCAGAATTAATGCTAGATAGATAATTGACAATACAAATAATGTTTTCTATAACCTAAAAGATAGAAAAATAAGACCGTCTTAATCATAGTCAAGCTAGTGATTAGGCCCAATTTCAATATATAACAAATTCGATTACCTTGATTGCAAAAAGATAGAAAAATCGAAATAATGTAACTACTTATATAACAAAATAGTACAGTATTGTGAACCATCAAACTAAATGAAATAATAATGCTTTTATATATCAAAAATAGTTTTTTAGCATGTCCTGACCGTTTCATTCTGTCAAATTGTAGGTTATGGAGTCAAGAGTGGAGGATATAATGGATTCTAAACTAAGCAGTTTACCAGATGATATTATTCATAAAATTCTCTCTACTGTGAGCATGAAAGATGTTGTTAAAACCAGTGTTTTGTCTTCTAGATGGAGATATATTTGGACCTCAATGCCTTATCTAAATTTTGAATTCTTTCCATGGGAAGATCTGGAAAAAGCTGTTGAACATGTTCTGTCTCACCGCAATAATCAAATACCAGTGTCTTCTGTTAAGCTTAAATTTCATGATGTTGACGCCGACTTCATTACAAGTATTATCAAGTATATATTATCCCAAACTCCCAAAGTGTCCAACAAGTGGATGTGGAATGCTTGTATAGGAATGATTGGCCATACATCAACAGTTATAATGTTTCTGAATTTCTGGTTACTCTCTTCAGTTCTCAGTCTCTTAAAGGTTTGAGTTTGACAATGGACCACGGCGCTAGGCAATACCTTACAGCCTCGCCAACTTTGGAGCTCCCAGCCTTAACGACATTGTATCTTAGTTGCGTCGAGTTGTATTATGATGATGACAATTATACTCTTTTCTCCAAGTGTCCAAACTTGAAGAATCTCACCTTAAAAAGTTGCAAAACGGATAGGGGAGATGATAGTTTAATTATTTGTCATCAACAACTATCTAATCTCACTCTTGAACATGACATTCGTCGGCATTGTGTGAAGGTTATAAATGTGGTTGCCCCTCAACTCGAAAATCTCACCATTCGATATCATTTGGATGGACAACGACCACATAATGTGTTTTATGAACGCGATAATGCATACGTGAGACATCGTTTGCGGGGGTATAAACATCTGATTTCTGCACCTAATCTTATCTCCTTAGTTTATGAAGGTTACGATCCTTTACCCCTTTCTACGGACGGTTTCCATTTTTTGGAAAAGGTGGATCTTTGTATTTGTAGCATCAGTCACGAGGCTGCAGAGGCTCTTGAAATTGTTCGTCTATTTCAACAGATCCAAAGTGTCAAATTTCTCACACTTAATTTGGAAATTCTTGAGGTGTGTTGGTACTGGTCCTTATTTCTCACAAACATAATGAATGCTCTCACTATTCGAAAAACAATAAACATATAATCATAATAATTTGATATAAAGCAGACGGTTTCTTCTTCTTATTTTTGAGTATGATGATTGCAATAATAGTTCTTTGTTAATTCGTATTGATAATTTCCTGTTTGTAATTTGTGTTCCCAGCTTCTTTCCTCATATGTCCAAGTAATCTCACATCGCCCTCCACCGTTTGCTAACTTGAAGAGTTTGGATGTATATCCAAAAATGCTAAATGTGAAGGAGACTCCAAAGGAGATCGTAAATATCTCTACGGAACTCAAAAATTATTTGCTAGATAGTTCTCAAGGGGCCACCTTCACAATGATTGCACGCCAGGTATGAACACCATGACCAAATATTCTTTTTTAGGGAAAAAAAGCTATAAATTTATAACGTCCTTTACAAAAAAAACTTATTATGCTCTATATACTTCACTTACTGTCATAATACATAACCGCTTTCATTTTATTCGGTTATTTTCTGTCCGTTTTTATATGTTTTGACGTGGATAATAAAAACGGTTTTTATCCGTAATATTTTTCTGTCCGTTTTTATCCATTTTGACGTGGATAATATAAACGGTTTTTATCCGTTTTATCTGTTTTATCCGGACAGATTAAAATGAAAACGGATAAAAATGGACAGAAAATAACCGAATAAAATGAGAACGGTTATGTATTATGACAATAAGTGAAGTAGATAGAGCATAATGAGTTTTTTTGTAAAGTACGTTATGAATTTATAGCTTTTTTCCTTTTTTATATGACTCGTATCTATATCTATTTTTACTTTAAAATTTTAAGGAATAGTCCCACGCGAGGTTTGAGTTCTCTTAAATGAGAAATGAAAAGAATTAGTCCCACGCGAGGTTTGTGAATTAGTGGGTTATCATTATTTGTTTACTGGTATAATAGCTGAGAAAAAACTTACATGGTGTCATTTCTAAGTTTCTAGCTAAAAGAGTTACATTTTATTTGGATTGAAGGTTATAGGAATGGAATTGATAGATGGTGTTTGGTTGGCTGATAATGGTTAAAAGCTAGAATGATACCCGAAGATGATGGTTTGTAACCGCATTGTTGAATGTTAACTTATGTTTTCTATAAACTCTATCATGCAGGAGGCTATAGAAGATATGAATGCCACACAAGCAAGATTCTCGATGGATTATTTACAGTGGTATTTAAATAAAGAGAAATATATCATTGAGGCCAACCGAGATCATACGCAGCAACCAACTGAGAGCGACAATGAGAGCATGTGTAATGATGATGATGATAATGGAGAACTCGAGACACAAATGCCAATGGAAATTGAAAAAATCACTGAACAAATCCAGAGTTGTTGGATAGATCATTGGGAGCTTATTAATACAGGGAATGAAATAGTCTACATCATTACGTCACGCTTGGAGGAAATTGAAAGCTTTCTAACGAAGCTGCCAGCATCAAGGAGGGCTATGCTTCAACCATGTTTTTCTAGTCTATGTGCAGAGACTAGCATTTTCATGAGTAAAATGACAGAGCGTATAAAAATCCACGGTAGTGAAAATTTAAGCTATGCAAATGATCGCTTCCATGAACTTGTTACATCATTGGAGTCGTCTTGTTAATAGTTGTAAGTTATTGATCTTACTCGATCAGTCAAAAATATATATTTGTGGTAGTATGATACTAGCATATGTGATGTTACACAGGTGCTTAATTAAATGGTTACCAAAACAAGTTCCCCAACTTCATAATTAAACGATGGGGTAATATCAAATTTTACGGGTTTATAATTTAACTTTTAGAATTTTCCAAAATTTGATCAGAAGTGTATATTTATTGTTTTATCATGATACTATCATTTGTGTTAAATATGAACAAAATATTAATTGTGTTCTCATACTAAATTTTGTTATTTTAAATAAGTTTTTAATTAACAAAATGGATTCTCACATCTTCATTCTCAAAAGATTGCTTAGCATTAATTTTTAACGGGTTACACATTAACTTTTAAAAAATGCTAATATTTAAAAAAAACGAGGCTACATAGACCCGTGCATTGCACCGATTGGTTAAGAGTTGAATATATACGTGTTTTTTACGTAATATTGTATGCAAGTAGTTACATGTAAGGTATTGCAATTGATGTTATCATAAGTTTTGTATTTAAAGTATTTTATTTAATATTTTAATATGAATTATGTATATATTCGTTATTTTCCATATTTATTTGTCACTTTTGTTATGTTTTTGGCTCTTATAAATTGCACGATTTTATGCGTTTATGGTTTGTGCAATAGGTACGTGAAGATGATGTATTCTCAAAATTGCTTTTTGTTTTTTGTTTTTTTTGTTTTTTTTTTTTTTGTTTTTGTTTTTTTTTTTTGTTTTCATGGTATTTTATACAACCTATGCGATACATATGTTATTGGTCGAATAATTAACTAATTTTTCATAACTAAATGTTTGGTCATTAGGTTCCTATTATTTTAGTTACATAAATTATTTTTTTTCCTATTTACATAAACTATTTAAGAAAGTTATTTAACACCAAATAACAACACTTATAATTATAATTTACAAATTTTGCCCTCAACAATTACATTCATTAAACAATCTAATACTTCATTAATAAAATCAAACATTAACGACATAAAAAAATTACAAAATGAAAAATACGAAATTAAATAAAATAAGTAAATAAATTAAACTATTCGGTCGGCGGTGATTGCAAATTATATAAATTTCAATTACAAATATATGATATTTCCGATCAATGTTTGGTGTAAAAAACTCGATTGCTAGTGTAACTACACATTTTAAAACATTGTTAACGGTATAATAGTTATGTTAATACAAATATCGTCATTAAACGTTATTTATATTTTTGATCTTTGCCTAAGTTTTGTTAACGACAAAAGTAAATTTAATTTATAAAAGCTTAAAGCTTGTCAAGTTTATTAGATATTAAAACAAGCTTTCTCAAACAATATATTCATCATTCAAGCATTTACATTTATGATTAGTAACATCTTGATATGACTCTAATCATTATGTATGATAGTAGTTTGTAGAATGTGTTAGGTTCTTAAAACCAAACACTACTTAAGCATTTGCATATTTCTATTAATAGTAATACAACATTTGACATCATGTATTACATCATGGAGATCATTGGAAGATTCCATTAGATATTTTGTGAAGATTTGTACTCTTCATATCTTGCACAATCTTACTTAGATAGAGTTGACTTTAGGCAAGATTTGATATCTTGACTGTCAGACTGGCGGTACCAATTTGGTACACGGGCGGAACCCTTTTTAGGGGTCCGCGGTCCGTGGACGCTCCTGTCCAAATTGGCTATAAATAGCAATGCCAAGCCAAGTAGTTTCTCATCCCTTTCTAACATACTCTCATACATATCTTCTCTCTAACTTTTCTAACTCAGTTTCATATCATATTAGTGATCTCTTTTGTAGCAAAGAAGATCAAGTCATATTCAAGCTTCAACGAGAAGTTGGAAGTCTTGTTTGTTTAGTGTTGTATGATCTAGTGTTGATCCATACTTCATTGTTGTATCAAACCATCATAATCTTGTGAGTGTGAGTGGTTAGTATTTTAGTCCTCAAAATACATTGTGTGTGGGAGTAGTTGTACCCTTGGAAAGAACTCGACATCTAGCTTAGTGTCGGAAATAGTGTAAGCGAAGTGTAAAGGTTTTCTCCGCCGGTGAAAGGAGCTTGTTGACTAGTGAAGTTAAACTCTCGAGTGTGAGACTCGGGGAGTGGAGTAGGGCAAGGAAAAAGAGTCCTTGTAGGCCGAACCACTATAAACAACTTGTTGTGGTTTGATCATTTCTTTCCTTACTTACTTATTACATATTGCTTGCATATTTCATTAACATACTTAAGATCAATATCAATTGATCTTTCAATAAGTTTCAAAACAAAGTTTTTAATCGGTAAACTATTCAACCCCCCTTCTAGTTTTCTACAATTGGTACCAGAGCCTCGTTGCTCAAGAATTTCTAAAATAACTTGTATTTTATAAACTTGAAACGATCCATGGATTCTGAAAACTTTAAAGAAGGGCAATCTATGCAAAGACCACCACTCTTTGAAACCAATGGATTTATCTATCGGAAAAACCGTTTTGAAACATATGTAAAATCAAAAGATATAGATCTTTGGTTTATTATTGTTAAAGGAGATTTTAGTTCTACAACAAAGGATATTTCCGTTGATGAACAAAAGAAATTAGTTGCTAAAAATAATGAAGCTAAAATGATGCTTTATAATGCTTTACCTAGAAAAGAATATGAAAGAATTTTTATGTGTGAAACCGCCAAAGATATTTGGGAATCTTTAATTGTTACACATCAAGGTAATTCACAAGTCAAGGATAACAAAATTGATCTTCTTGTTCAACAATATGAACAATTTGTTATCCCTGAAGATGAAACCATTGATTGTGGCTTTGCTCGTTTTAACACTATCATTACATCACTTAAAGCACTTGACGAATCTTTTCGTAGTAAGAACTTTGTCAGGAAATTTCTTAGAGCACTCCATCCCAAATGGAGAGCTAAAGTGACCGCTATTGAAGAATCAAAAGATCTCTCAATAATGTCACTAGACGAGCTAATTGGCAACCTCAAAGTTTACGAAATGGTAATGGAGAAAGATTCTGAGATCATCAAAGGAAGAAAGGAGAAGATCAAATCCGTTGCTCTTAAAGCAAAGGCGGAATCAAGCGATGATGGTGAATCTTGTTCCGATAGTGAAGATGAGGAGTATGCCATGGCCGTTAGAGATTTCAAGAAGTTCTTTAGAAGAAGAGGAAAGTTTGTAAGACAACCTCGAGAAGAAAAGAAGCCATTCCGAAAAGATCGGGATGATAAGAAGATCAAAGGTGAAAGAAAGTGTTTTAGATGTGGTGATGCAAGTCATCTCATAGGAGAATGTCCCAAGCCTCCTAAGAGCAAAACTCAACGAGCTTTTGTAAGTGGTGCTTGGAGTGATAGTGAAGACGATGAAGAATCAAGCAAGGAAGAGATCGCTCTAATGGCACATGAGTCAAATAAGGTACTTTCCGATTCTTCTTATTCTTCCATAGATGATGACACCTTGCAAAAACAATATAATCAATTGTGTGAGCTAAGTCTAAAAATCATAACTAAAAATAAATTTCTAAAAACTAAAAAGGAGTTTTTGGAAAATGAAGTATATGAGTTAAAAGAAAAAGCAAAACGACTTGAAAAAGGAAAAGCAAATGACAATGATTGTAAATCATGTCAAGAGCTAAATCTTGAAATAGAAAAACTAAAGCTCACACAAGAAGTTTTAATAGAAAATAATTCTAAGTTTAAAAGGTTTAACAAAAACATTGCTATTGCCGATGAAATAGTTAAAATCCATAAAACACCAGGAGACATGAATGGGCTAGGGTTTAATGAAGTTTTAATTCCTAAGAGTCAAAACAAAACGGCCGAAAAGGACGAACATTCTGTCAAAACTGCTGCTGTACAGCACGGACCAGACGGAACCAAAAAAAGGGTTCCGTCCGTTGTGCAAAACGGTACCGCGGGTACTAACTCATCAAAAAATAGATTTAAGTAAAAATTATTCAGGATGAGGACTATATTACCGACCAAAATCAAACTGTAATAGTAACCAAAAGAAACAATAAAATTGTTTAAGTCATGCCAGGCATAACGCTTGTAAGACAAGACGACTTCATGGGCGCCATGGCAAAACGTGTTGCCTGCCTTGGGAAAAAAACCAAGGCAGACCAGGCACGACATGTCGTCGTCAAAACTGTCTTACAAGCAGGAAAAGCCGGCAAAACAAAACTGAGAATCCTTAATTTTGAAGTAATTTGGGATCGGGTAAGTACAGAGGACCACAAAATACCTAAAATTGATAAAGTAGCCGTTATCGTTACAAAAACAATTTGGAAAATTTGAATCTTAATAAAAGATAATTTTGAAGAACACACTCGAAATCAAAAAGATAAAGTTCTAAATCGAGAACTGTACTAAATGTTAGTAACAGTAAACGAAAAGGAAAAAGTTCAGCAAAACGAAAAAGAAAATTGAGTATATGAAGTAAAAGGTTTTTGAGGAAAAATCAAAAATCTTTAAATAAAAATCAATACTAAAAATCTGAATCGAGTGTGTTAACTAATATAACAAAAACGTTCCACAGTAGTAGATACCTTCTTATTCTTCTTA
>BPTQ01000001.1:280098393-280324494 GCA_019973895.1 Chrysanthemum seticuspe | reverse complement strand
GATCATGGTAAACCTGTTAATCATGATGATGCATTTACCTAATATTGAATTGAGGTAAATTATTCATACTATGAATGTTAAGATGCTGTCCAAAAAGATAATCAACTTTGAAAACTTGGTTTATCTTAATAATGATGAGTTTCTTCAAAGGAAGGAAAACCCTAGTGGTTTAAATCTTTGTGTAGAAATCATATGGACAATATTGTACATGTGTTTAATGCATGACTTGTGACAAGATTATTAATCACACTTAAGCAATTAACTATGATTGAATATTCTTTCCTTGACACATTAAATATATAATGATTATAATTGTCATACTTATTTTCATTGATATGAAAAATGACAATTGGATATTAAAACTCTTTCTTGTGTGATTGCTTTTGCGAGGACGATAAGTAATACAAATGAGTTTTATGAATTCACATAATCTGTGGAAATGTACAAACTGCAAGAATCCATGAATGGATATATGCATGCATCTAGGAGATGATTCTTATGTTTAACTATTAAATCCAAGTTTTGGTTTAAAAATTAAAATAAGATAATTTCTAAGTATTCCTGAAAGCTAGTGGGAGTATTGTGTTTATTTTCTTTAAATCTTATATGTTGTGGGTAGTAACATTCCATCTAAGCTAAATGTTAAGTTTTAGTTTGGAATGGAACTTCACATGAAAGATTTAGAAAATAAGACATACAACCTTGGGGTATATGTTTATTGTTAGTAAACATGGCGGTATTAAATTAATGAGTCTAATAGAACATGATATATCATTTGGAAAATGGATATGTAGAACATGAATTAAATCTTTGTTTGACATCAGGATTTTTCATGTACATCATGTTATTGTTGTATCATGCTTGATTGCAAGATGATTTGACAACATTGATATCTAATGAAGTTATTAGATAACTAGTGTAATGAATATTCTAATAGAATATGTTTGAATCTAGAATTACATTCCTCAGCCTGGAGTTGCTCTCAAAATTCTATGGATGAGCAATACATCAATTGTTGCGTAATTGTCATAGCCAACAAACTTGAAAGTTTGGAAGGCATCAAACATTACACTATAGATATTGAAGTTTACGGAGATTTTAAAGAGCATATTGTTGTTTGTATACAATGATGCTGGTTTAATTGAGATGATACTCAATACTAGTCATGGGAGGATTTCATCCTTGTAAATGGCCATGTGAACTAGTTGTGCTCAACTAAGAGCATAGTTTCATTATACAATAAAGAATAAGAATACTTTAAACTTTAAAAATGTTTGAAAGTTTGATTGTCATAAATTGGTGCTTGAGGATGTCACACACTTTATGAAATATTATGTGGCAATATCAAGATATTTTGAATGCACACATACAAGAACTTCACTAGTTGAATTCTTAAGATAAGTATTCTCAAAATTCCGATAGATCAAAGTTAGTTGAAATTATGCCGTGTCAACAAGTATGATTGTCATTACTTGAGACATAATTCATTAACCAGTATTATCATGCATTGATCTATTTACTATTTGGATAAGGAATGTTTTGAACAAATATTATTTAAATGGAATAAAATATTGGTTATGTTTATTTTTCATTTTCTTAATATTATATCCTATATTTGCATGTTTAATCCGTGAATAACTTATGTTATTCTAAAAGTTCGTTGTCGATCAATGATGTGGGAATGTCATTGAATTAAGACAAATCTGAGTTTTGGTAGAATATACTTTAAGTATATTGATGCGTGGGACATACCAGATTCACATGATATTCAATGAATTGAATATAGGACTCATCCCAACTTTACATGATGATACTTTATGGATCCTTGTCATTAAGTATATCATGAAGTGTTTATCCTCAGACTTGAGATACCAGATAACTGATATGAATGTAGTGCATTTGTGTAAGATAGTCTAACGCTATCCGTAACTGGTAGTTATAAGGGCTATTTTCAGAAGTGTTACAAAGTTCATGAGTTATGTTTGTAGTCAAGAGAATTTGTTCCTTTGAATTTGTTTCAAAGCATAATACTATATTTGGGCCCCTCGTAGGGTTGACAAGATGTTTGTATGGCCATACCCAAGATCTATCTGGAATACATTCAGATGATTTGGTAATCTTGTTCAATCGGATACAACGAGAAACAGAATATTAACTTATGAAATGACTTGATCCATATTCATAGTTAATGTAGTATTAGTAAAAAAAGGATAAGTAAAAATGATGAATCATTAAATGGTTTTTCCAGGAAACCATACTCGATTCGATCTGGGGGCATTGGCGTGTTAAAGCTAGACTAACCAATGTCATTACTATATTAAGTAATATCCAAGTTGGAGCTGAAAGGTTTATGGATAATTATTAATATACGTATGACCGGATTTGAACTCGAGACTTCGGGATTGCACACATTACGTATGAGAATCAATGTATAAATAATTAATATATAAAATGTTGTATTTAATTATTTGATCACGAATAAAACAATTAACGAGAGTTGGGATTTAACGAAGTTTTGATTATCGGTCGTTAAATGTCAACGGGATATGAAGAAAAGTTAACTAGCCAAGAGAAGGTTTTAGGAATCCTCTTTTGGGCTTGTTTTTGGCCGAACCTATGGAATCCCACATCGGAAACCATAGTAATCTTGACTTCTTCTTTCTTCCCTCTTGTTCTTGGTCGACAAGTGAATCCCCATTGTAAGGGATTTACGAGTGACCTTGAGCATAACAAAGGTGTTTGGTTAATCTATTGTGATCAAGAACCTAGCTTTTCTCATTGATTCGCTACTAATACGTGTGTACAAGAACGAAGAGCAAATACACTTGTGTTTGCATATCTTGGTGGGTCGACAAGGGTGTTGGTCGACATTCATAAACCCTAATTTATTAGGGTTTAAGGTTTCTTGTTCTTTGATCTTAATTGGGGGTTTTTCATAAACCCTAATTGCATTGATTCGCAAAAGGTACGCATATACTTTTAATCAAGGTTGTAAAAATCGCTAGGCGCTCGTGAGGCGGTTGGGTAGGGCCTGGCGATTAATCGGTTAGGCGGGGATTAATCGGGGATTAATCGGATTGCAATTTTTATAGTGAAAATTTTTAAAATCTAAACATAGTTCTAAGTTTCTAACATAAAGTTACAAACATCGGATTATTGACCGATTATTGACCGATTAATCGGTCCGTTGACCGATTATTGACCGATTAATCGGTCCGTTGACCGATTATTGATCCGATTTTGACCGATTAATCGGTCCGTTGACCGATTATTGACCGATTTTTGACCAAAACGATTAAATAGGCCGATTATGGAAAATCGGGGCGGTTAATGGCCGATCAGCGATTATGCGCCGATTAATCGGCCGCCTGGACCGATTTTTACAACACTGCTTTTAATTCGGTTAATTAATTTACAAGTATTATTCCTATTACTTCCGCTGCATGCTTTGATGATGTTTACTTGTTTTATATAATTGTTATGATTAGTAAAACCCAACACTTAATAGTTAGACTAGAGAATTGAAATGAGTTTCTTCAAAGAGAAGAAAAACCCTAGTGGTTTGATTTTCTATGTAGAAATCATATGGACAATATTGTACACATATTTAATGCATGTTTTATGACAAGATTATTAATCATACTTAATCAATTAATTATGATTGAATATTCTTTTCTAGACACATTAAATATATAAAGATGATAATTGTCATACTTGTTTTATTAATATGAAATATGACAATGGAATATCAAAACTCTTTCTTGAGAAATTACTTGAGCGAGGACGGTAAGTAATAGAAAGGTTTTTTTGAATTCATATAATCTTTGGAAGTGTACGAAGTGCAATAATTCATGAATGGATAAATGCATGCATCTATGAAATTATTCTTATGTTTAATTATTAAATCCTAGTTTTGATTTATAATTGAAATAAGATAAATTTTAAGTATTCCTGAAAGCTAGTGGGAGTATTGTGTTAAGGTTTTAAATCTTATATGTTGTATAACATATATGAAGTAACATTCCTTGTAATCTAAATGCTAAGTCTTAGATTGGAATGAAACTTCACTTGTAAGATTTAAGAATTAAAACATACAGCCTTGGAATATATGTTTATTATTAATAAACATGTGCAGTAAAATAAATGATTCTAATAAAACATGATATATCATTTGAGAAATGGATAAATATCTTTTAACAAGATTAAACATGAATGAAGTCTAAGTTTGACATGTAGATTCATCATGTACATCATGTAGTATATTAAAATTGTTGTATCATTCTTAAATAAGAAGTGATTTGACAACATTGATATCTAACTAAGAGTTATTAGATAACTTGTGTAATGAATATTCTAGTAGAATTACATCCTCAGCCTGGAATTGCTCCTAGATTCTATGGATGAACAATATGTCAATTGTTGTGCAAATTGTCATCAGCAACAAACTTGAAAGTTTGGAAGACATCAAACATTACACAATAAGATATTAAGGTTTACGGAGTTTTAATGAGCATATTGTTGTTTGTATACAATGATGCTGGTTTAATTGAGATGACACTCAATATTATTCATGGTAGGATTTCATCCTTGTTAATGGCCATGTGAACTAGTTGTGCTACTAAGAGCACAGTTGCATTATACATTAAAAGAATAAGAATACTTTAAACTTTAAAATGTTTGAAAGTTTAAATTGTCATAAATTGGTGAAAGAGGATGTCACACACTTTATGAATTATTATGTGGATTGGTGAATGCACACATACAAAGACTTCACTAATTGAATTCTTGAAATAAGTATTCTCAAAATTACGATAGATCAAGTTGGTTGATTTATGCCTTATCAACAAGTATGATTGTCATTACTTGAGGCGTAATTTATCAACTAGAATTTTCATGCATTGATCTATTTAGTATTTGGATAAGGGATGTTAAAAAATTGTTATAATAAATCAAATACTTGGTATGGTTGATTTTATAATATATTGTATCCTATATTTGCATGTTTAATCCGTGAATAAATTTATTTATTCTAAATCGTCCGTTTTCAATTAATGATATTGGAGTATCATTAAACTAAGACAAATCTGAGAGATATGGTAGAATATACTTAAAAGTATATTGATGAGAAAGCATACCAATTTCAGATGATATTCAA
The DNA here is from genome assembly GCA_019973895.1 of Chrysanthemum seticuspe. Taxonomy (NCBI): domain Eukaryota; kingdom Viridiplantae; phylum Streptophyta; class Magnoliopsida; order Asterales; family Asteraceae; genus Chrysanthemum; species Chrysanthemum seticuspe. Next base: position 280,319,339 of record BPTQ01000001.1, on the reverse strand, counting down.
TGAATTGAATATAGGACTTATCCCAACTACATGATTTTACTTTATGGATATTGTTATTAAGTAAATCATGAATAGTTATCCTCAGACTTGAGAAACCAGATAAGTGTCATGAATGTAGTGCACTTCTGTGGAACAACTTAACGCTATACGTAACTGGTAGTCATAAGGGTTGTTTTCAGAAGTGTTGCAAAATTTATGTGTTATTCTTGTAGTCAAGATAGAATTTGTTCATTCAAATTTATTTTGGAGTTTAATACTGTTGGGCCCCTCGTAGGGTTGACAAGATATTTGCGTGGCCACGCCCAAAGTTCTCCCCTGAATATGTTCAGAAGATTTGGTAATCTTGCTCAATCACTTATAACGAGAGACAGAATGATTAAATAAAGAATGACTTAATTTCATATCTTTATTTAACATGGTATTAGAAACAAAAGGATAATAATAATGAGAAATCATTAAAAGGTTTTCCAGGAGCCTTGCTCGAGTTGTACTAGAGGCATCGAAGTGTTGCTAGACGCTAACTGATGTGATCACTCTATTAAGATATGTCCAAGTGGGAGCTGTTGGTTTAATGGACAATAAATTAATAGACGTGTGTTAAGATCGAACTCGAGACCACGGGATTGCACACTTTACGTATGAGAATTAAAGTTAATAACTAAATATAAAATGTTGTATTTATTTATTAATTAAACGAAATAACATAACGGAAGTTAAATAATTAGTTGTAATGGACTAACGGTCGTTAAATGTAATTGGAAAAGGACTAAGCTGTAAATAATGGGAAGGTTCCGGAATTCCTTGTGGGATACCTCATCCGATCGGCCATAAGAAAAGGAAACCCAATACATCTACAACTCAAACTTGTTCACAAAGTTTGTTTGGGTATAAATACAAAATCAAGGGTGTTTGTAATTTATCTCTTGTACCCATTAGCTAAAAACCTAAAAGTGTTTTGTGTGTGTTTTGCTCCAAACGATCGTGAACCCTCCCTAGGGGATCGATCACTTTGATTTTCCAACTAAAATTGTTTTGTTTAATTAAAACTAGCATTCCTTTAATTCGGTATAGTATCGTGTGTACAAGAAAATGGTACTAACACATTATTGTTAGTATTCTTGGATTGAATTACAAAAACGGTAAGAGGTAATTCACATAATCCTATAAACCCTAATTAGGGTTCATCCAATTGCTAGTTTTGTGGAATTGATTCTTGTTCGGCTAGAATCAAAAGGTACGCATACTATATGTTTTAGTTAATTAATTATTCATTATATGTTCTTTACGCTTCCGCATGTTTCTTTGATGTTTTATATGTTTTATATATGATAGTCATGTTATATAATTCCAACAGAATTGACCCACACATAAGTAAATGGGTCGAAATTGACATCTTTAATATTGAAAACACATCTGTGCCCAATATTACAGATGCAAATAATTTAATGATATTGATGTGGTCTTCAAGATTTGTTAAATTATATTTTAGATAATAATTGACAAATGGTCAAACAAGATCCTTAAGTTGTATGCCAAGTCAAAACCTTGTATTTTGCTTTTGCTGTATGTTGACGCTTATGATGACTTTGCAAATTGTAACTTCAGGTTTTGGGAATCAGATGGTCATATATTTTCTATGTTGAAAGTATTGCAAGAGTTAAAAGACTATCATTGAGTGGCTTGCTTCTCACAAATTACGCATGGGTTGATCAGTTATTCGTGCAGTGGCCACAACTACAAAAGCAATATCCCCACTCCTCCTTTATCCAATCTTCTACTACTTTCCTGTATATCAGTATCTTGGTTACGAAACTAAACGTGTCATCCATCCAGTTCAAACTTACGCCTTATACTACTGTTGTTTACACCTAAATAATCAATCAAAACGATAAAATGGTCATTTTGCCCTTATGTGCAAGGCACATGGGAGAAAATAACAGACGTTGACTAACGGAAAATGGGTCAAGGAACTCATTTAGACTATAAAAAGCTTGTTTTGGACTCTCCACGATGAAAACGACAAGTTTTATCCCAGCATAATATTTCGAGACAAGATTAGGGACCAACAATGTATTAACCTGACCAACTCAACTTAAAAATATTATAAACCAAACTACATACAATTTCAAACGAGACATTATAAATGAAAACTTTACTAATTGTTTAATCATTTATTTTATTTTAATGTGTATATCACTTTTTTCATAATTTTACACTTTATAATTACAACTACAGTTACGTTACAAAACACTTTTTTCAAACAAACAACTATTGCTTACTGCTTACTGCATACTGCTATTGTTACGTGTCGTCAAACATAGCCGGACTTATTAGAAAACACATCATACAAATTGTCATGTTTGAGTTCAAAGTAGAAGAATATGATTCATCAAAATATCGAAATACGTACTTAATATTTCAATTCTCAAGCCAAGTTTTTTTTTTTTTTTTTTGAACAAATAATTCTCAAGCCAAGTTCATTCACTTAGTTATGCGATTTTTATATAGATGTAATCATTTGCAAGAATTCATGAGTCACAAAAGTAATTTTTTTTTGGCTACTAGCGATACATAATTAGTGCATAGTTGACTATTTTTGTGCATACTTAGTAGTATGTCTTAACTTATGCCCCTTCTAATTAAGTTAGATATTTAAACTTTGAAAAACAAGTATGCAAGTGTCACGTTTGAGTGTTTGACAAACCTACAGGTTTACTTGCGGGCATGTTTTTTTTTTTTTTTAGAAAGACAACTTTTATAGAAAGACTAGCAAGAAGCTAGCAGCAAAATATTACAAAGAAATCAAGTGGGGGTTTTTAAGCCAACTCTCCCACGTAAAAAACTTATTACATCTACTCGAACACCAATTAAAAGATAAAGCCATAATCTCGTCAAATATCACCGAACAAGTGATATTTGTACCCACAATCAAGTGGGGGTTTACTTGCGGGCATGTGCATGAGCAAAAAATTGTACACACAGACGGTTGGAGGGCAATAAAAAAAATCACGGACGCAAGTGACAGGTTAGAAATACCCGTGCCCATTACCCACTTCCATCTCTCATGACCTCTCTAATTCTGATTGGTCGCTCACTTTCAATTTTTTAATTGCTTCTTCAAAATGATTTTATAACCAAAACTTATACACAGCTCATATTATATCACTTATAATAGCAGATCATTTAATATCTCACATTCAATAGCCCAAAGAAATCCATTCTCACATATGTAGTTTGCTAACTTATCAACCCAAAAAAAACTATTGAACAGCCCATACACATATTCATGATTTTTTTTGAACTTACACATATTCATGAATGACTCGATTACATTTCTAACATCTTTTAATTCTTCGTTGGTTACAATTGGAGAAATAAAACAAACAATTTTTATTGAAAGGGAAAGGAAAATATCATACACCATAGGTTACGATTACCATCTCACCATGTTTCGACCGAGACTTAAACGCACACGCTCTTGGTTAGTAGGCTACTGACATGACATACGATGCTTCTTAAATAGTGAAGAGCTCACTTATAATTTGTTTTTTGATGTCATTTATTTTCTTTCCGATCTCTAAAATTAAGTTATTATTACAATACAATTTCTATTCTTAAAAAGTGAAATATTCAGTTAAAAAAAGAAAAGAAAAAAGTATATATTAAAAATCCCCAAAATTACCCAGGTGCCCATGTTCTAAAACCAAAGTTACACGAAAAGTATTTACAAAACACTTTATATTTGTAAATATCAATTTGTAATTTTCTCTTTTGATTTTGGGTTTACCAGGTTCGTAGAGATTAAATTTCGTGTTTTGGAGATGGAACCGAGAAGAATGGAAGTAACAATTACGGTCTATGGCTTTAGTAAGAGAAATTTTTCTGTAATGACGATGTAACAATGGTACTTCTTCCATTTTTTATTTGTGGCTCGATTTTTTTTCGAGCCAACCCAAGTTGCCAGGTGTCGACGATCAAACTACCTTTGTCTTATATTATCAAGAAGCTTCTAAAGCATATGTTTGTCTTCAACCCCACTAGCCTCATCAATCTCACTCCCGCCTTAACAAAACCCAAAACTCTTTCTCATCAAAACCACTGGCTATGTGGTTTAAACACCCACAAATCTAATTCGACTCATAAAAGTTATTTCTAGCAGTTTCATTATCAATAAAAGGCGATTAAACCATTGCTAAAGAAGGTGAAGCTAATTTGGTAAGTTTATTGTTAAAGGGATGTTTGAATTCATCTATTTGTTTTTTTTTGTTTTTTTTTTTTACCTAATTATTAGTTGCCTAGTGGCAGGGACTAATTTGGGATGATATCAATCATAGCCATGGCCTTCCAGTTTCCTACACTGGTAAATATTCTTGCTCTACTATTTAGGTGGGGGATCATTTAAAAAGTCATAAAATTTTACAAAGTCTAAAAAGTGTTATTAACCGTTGGATCAAAAGAGCGCTTAGATCAACAACATGATGCGTTTTTGTTAGTTAGGGGGCATTTTCATCATTTGTTGCTCTTAAACCCAATCAAACACTTCTTTATTTCCTATCTCCTCTTTATTTCTCATCAGATCCCCAACAATAATTCATCTTCATCTTCTGCAGCACCACCATTCCTCAACAACCCTAACCCTAACTTTAAACACTCTAAATGCTCACCAACACCTTTTCTAGCAACACCACTTTTACCAAAACTACGGCTATTGACCAGATTGTTTTTTGGTTGCGCAACTTGGGTTTAGGCGCAGACGACGAAGACAAAGATGGAAACCGCATATGGGTATGAGAAAATGGATGATAACAGATTGACAGTAGCAAATAAGGTATTTAATTTTGTATATTTTTATGTAACAAATCTTTGAAATCTTGTTATAAATGGAAAATTTAATGATTTTCAATGTTGGAGAGTTGATTTGGTGATGTAATTAATAACGCATTTGGTTTTTTTGTGTGCATATAAGGTGTTTGATGAAAGGTCTGTGAGGGTTTTTTTGTTATAAAAATGTGTAATTTTTAGTGTGTGAGATGGGTTTTTTGTGATTAAGAAGTGTGTCAAGAGAAATTTTATAAAAGTTGGTTTTGAAAGAGTAAGAAAGAAGGCTGTTCTTATGATTAATTAAACATCAGTAAGTGATAATATTATTGAAGTATCGTTCATCAGTTATTTTTGATGATGTTCATCAATTCAAGTTAATATAGTTCATCAGTTCATCATTTTTCTAATAAATTCACAATGTTTATCAGTTCATCAGTTATTTTTTATATTGTTCATCATTTATTTTTGATAATGTTCACCAGTTATTTTTTATAATGTTCAGCAGTTTTCAAAAAATTAACGTTCATCAGTTATTTTTGATATTGTTCATCAGTTATTTTTTATAACGTTCATCAGTTATTTTTTATAATGTTCAGCAGTTTTCCAAAAAATAACGTTTATCAGTTATTTTTGATATTGTTTATCAGTTATTTTTTATAACATTCATCGTTGTTGTAAGCAACTAGGGATTAGGATTATCAACTCTGATACGGTGTAGAAACCAAATAGTTAATAAACACTTATATAACTTGATGAATGAAAAGCGTGTACAAGCAACATATGAATACGTAAAATAAAGAGATGATGCTCTAATGCTAGACGGGCTAATGGGCCGACACAGATAGACATACCTTATTAACTAACATAAATTATATTGATTGATTAGAAAATATTAAAGTAAAAAATGATGCAACATATTTCTCATGAGGCATAGACAAAAGAACAAAGAAATTAAATAAACGGTATCATTCTTTTTCCTTTACTTACAATTCTCTTCATATATAGTTACTCTTTTATTAAATGAGAATTCTTTAGGACCTCCTATCGTAACCGCATGTTCTTGGTCATTGATGGCCTCTGGGATTACGGCTACTTGTGACAAACTAGGATCACGAGTCTCCTTACCTTCATCCATATTGCTAATTTCTATTTCATGATGACTTGACATTGGGATCACTTGCCTCGACTTGTTGTGTATTTTGATTTGTTTCTTCGCGCTTTGATGCCATGATCGTAAAGCAGTTACTACTCTATCATTGAATATTGTTGGCTTCATTGTCGATCCCATCTATATTTTTATGTCAAAGAAATAAAAATCACTTGATACACATTTTTATATAATGCTTTCATATATTACAAAGTGTAAATTATTCTTACCTGTGTCACAAGGGCATAAAGAGGAAGAGTAACATAACTACATAGGATTTGAACAAGAACCCTGCATAACATATAAGACCAATGATTATTTTTTTTAATATTATCATTCAATTATCTAAAAATGTATTTAACTTTTCAATTTGTTAAGTTGTGTAGCTATCTTTAATTTTTGTTTTTATATACCCAAACTTTTTATTTTCAATTTTTACGTGTATTGTGATCATTTTACCCTTACCATGTTAATAAGAGTGTTGTTAATGTAGGGTTAGAATGGTCATACAATACTAACAAAAGTCGAAATTCAAAAGTATGAATATACAAAAATAAACTTAAAAGATGAATACGAAACTAAAAAAACACAGGTTAACTAGACATCTAAATGTTTATCCAGATATAAAGTAATAATTTTAACTCACCCCATGGAGATTCTAACGACAATGTCTCTTGTATGCTCATTAAAACAAGATTTCAACCCAAATTCATATTGTTTTACAAGAAAATTAATATATTAGGAATACATGCACTAATACTCTAATAGTAACAGATATATGCAACCTTTTCTTAAAATAGTTTTTCAATCTTACCCAAGTCCATGCAATAAAAGCCAACTGAACAGTGTTCTGTAACATCCATAAAACAAAACAACTTAGCATAAATGTCACATGTCCAAAAACTAAATTTACGACATTATATACATGTCTTACGACATTTAGTGTACAAGCTAGGTACAAGTTTACCTGAAAGAGAACAAAGTTGATGAGACATAGGATGAGACGAGGTCGATTGAACCAGAAGAGGTCGTCACCAAGTCGAACCATGGGAACACCATGTACGACCTCTCCTAGCTCATGAATACATAATCCCATTTTCGTGATTATCACTTGTAGTTTTGTCCCAATCACTAAAACTATCTACAAAATATAAATTGTATATGAGTAAATAACTGAGAAATGTTTTGAACGAGATTTTTGGGCTCGTGTGTGCAACGGGTGCAAAAACATAAAAGTATAGACTTTAATAGATTTAAAGGTTAATGTGTTATGTTATTAAACTTGAAGGGGTATTACTTAATTATTAGAATCTAAATCTTTATTCTAAGGTCTAAATGAAAATAAAAAAATGTGCATACTTACAAGTAATGTCCTTACGTCTAATAATAATTGTCCACTTTGACTTTTTTAAAATTTTTTTATTCAACTTTGATCATTAATATTTTTATTTGTGTTATATAATACTTTATAAAAATTATACCAAATATAATACATTTAAAACTCAATATATATATATATATATATATATATATATATATATATATATATATATATATATATATATATATATATATATATATATATATATATATACATTATATATAAGAGGAGGCATGCCACATAAAATGCCACTTGGCATACAATAAAGCCATGTCATATTTCCACGTCATCAATATGCTTATGTGGCATTTTTTTATTTTTTTAATGACATGTGGCATTTTAATTAATATAAGTACAATTTTTTTAAAATAAATTATAAATTTCGTTTTTTTTTTTTTTTTTTGAATTTTAAAATTTTTTTAATAAAAAGAAGTCATTTGTTGGAGTTGAACTTGGGTCATTCATGTATTTTGTAATCAACTTACCACTAGAGTAGATTGATTTTTGATTTATATATTTCAAATCAATATAAATAAGGAGATTATAAAAAAATTCTGGAATTTTTATTTTAGGTATGTATTTTTTGAAGATAACAATTAATATAAATTATGATATATGTTACTTAAAAGATAAATATACCATATATATATTTTTAACCTATTTTTTTTGTGTATAAATACACCCTAATATCTTATTCCTAAACATATTTATCCCTAAAACTATTATCGACTTTTAGTTTTCACAGGTGACGGATTGTTTTTTTTTGGGTCGAGTTTTAGTTATCCCTAGAATTATGTTCGACTTTTGATTTGAATAGGTTAATAATATCGACTGTTTTGTTTTTAGAATCAACAGGTTAATACAAGGATGGAGTCCCAAAAAGATGAAGCTGGTATTCCAAAATATGTTGTAAGTGTAAGCGGAAAATTTCGAAAAATACCAGCACAGAAACAGCCAGGGTTCAACCTCAGACACTACACCTAACTACAGGTAACATTACAAATCTAGCAAACACATTTAGTAGATACATAATAGTAAACCGATTTGCATTTTTTTCGGACCACTAATATTTATCTACAACCTATTTTTAGCTATTGTTTTAAATCATGGATTATTGATGACACTGGAAGGCTACCCCTAATGTGTTTCAGTAACGAAGCTCATATGCTGATGACAGATTGCAATGAGGTTATACAAACATTAGAAGATAAAAACCTATACAAACCTATGACAGAAATGATGCCATTAGAGGGTACAACACATTTGTTTCAGCTACATTTTGGTCCAGAAAGCACAAAAGAACAGCCCGAAATCATCTTTTACACAGTTATGGATAGTGAACCACTTTCAATAACAGCTGGTGAGACAAATACAGGAAATACGTAAACATATACAAGTTGAAAACACCTTTCCAGCAACACCTGCGCTTTCGAAAGTGCCAGAGGCAACAACACCAGTGCCTGAAGAATATGCCGAGGAGGTGCAGATTCTTGCAACAAAAGCCAAGCTATCAAGACCTACAGTATGCAATGAAAATTTGACGTACGGGTTTATTGATCTTCTTATAATTTGAAGGTCTTTTTCCTGCTCCTAATACACTTCTTTTGTTGGTGAGGAGTAGAGCTGGACCAAATCAGAAACAACTGTAAGTATATGCTCACGCTTCCATATTTAGCAATAATATAGTTTCGCCATGCATTAATCTATCTGTTAAAGTTTATTCTTTTAATATAATACCCGCAAATTCCCTTTGATGGAAAGTAAATAGCAGCAAACCATATGTTGAAGTTTGGTCAAAACCGGATGAGTAATAAACAATGAAAATTTGGCGCACGGGTTTATTGCTCTTCTTATAATGTGAAGGTCATTTTCCTGCTCCTAATACACTTTTTGCTCTCTACTTTAATTAATACATGACTCTCACCATCATCTTAAATCATATAACTAATGATCATTAATATCTTTTTAAAAGAAACAGATTCAATGTACCACCAGTCTATTTTTATGTATGCTCTATAATAGCATAATGTTAGTATTATTACCAGAATATGTTGTTCCATATGTAAAAGTTAATTTTGATGATAATATAATATTTAACAGGTGGTGTATTTTGTAAATTCTAGAACAGAAGCAAATGAGCTGGCAATGCTGACGTCGCGAATATACAATGGTAACCTTGAGATGATTGCCTTGCGAAATGCATACCATGGTGGAAGTGCTGCAATTATCGGGTTGACAACATTGAAAACATGAAAGTACCCCACACCGCAAGTAAGTATTAGTTTGATCATTTTATTTCGTTTACCACCTTTTTACTGTCATCAAAATTTGGTATCTTAATATGAAAAGTAGAAGCTACATGATGGGATGAGTGTTGAGTTATATCAATTCTTTTTTTCGAGTTTACACGTTACACTGGGTCGGAGTTTAAAAATGAGATTTAAAGAAGAATATACATTTTTTAGTTCAACGGTTCAACCTTTGGTGGAGGTCCTTTACGGTAAAAACTGGGAACAGGGTTTGCTTTAACAACCATGCTTTTTCTCATATGTTTTTATAGCTTCTTCTTGCTCCTCCTATCATTATCAATTGCTAGACAGTTACAGTAAAAGCAGACCGACACTGACCGTTAACAAGGTACAATACCTAACTACACGGATAAAATACACATATAAAGCAATAGGTATATAATAATGTTATATACCTTGGTCCTTGCTTCATACTCCATCTATTCTGCCGTAAGAGCCTGGTGCTTTTGCTCTAACTTTGAATAGAACTGGAAAAAAACGTGAAAGCACATGTTTGTTTGGTTTATTGTGTTATATTACGCACTTTAATCTGGAAACCGACAAGCGGACTAACAATACCCAAAATTGATTTGTCTTCTTATAGATCTAATGCGCTGTAAAAAAGGACCTCCATTCCTTTGAATCTGACCGATCTTGCACTCATTTGGAATTTGATATCTCTAATACTGGATTATCGTAAGTTACTCATGCAGTTTACTTGGTTACTGATATGTATTTGACTATTTAATGGAAGGGGCCAAATTTATATAATATATGTTTGTTTGAGGTATGAAACACGGGACCATGTTGGAGTCTAATGTGAGAATCTAAGTGGAGTTGTGGACGAAGCAGAAAAGTTAATAAGTTTACCACCACACACTTATTTATCGGTACACATGAAAGAGATGTTTTCATTTTGATATCGCCATTGATATTTACTCACAAGATACGACTGGTATAGAGTACCTACATTTGAAAAAAATTTTGTTCATTTTGATCTCAAATGCGAGAGCCTGCTTGTGAATCTTGGAGATCCTAATCGACCGATATGCAAGGTAAAGAAAAACAACATATGAGAATTTGACACAGATGCTTAGGGCATCCATGTCAACTCAAAAGATTTGCAGGTTTAGAAAAATTTGTGGTAGACCTTTAGCAGTTTTTCTTGGTTGTCAATGTGTTTATCCTTGTGATCGTAGAAGTGTCATCATATACGAATGCCTTTTTTCTAGAATTGATTTTTGAACGCTTGGTAAGTCATTAGTATCTTAATATATGAACCATAATTTATGCAATAAAAATATATATAAATATAGTGTTTTGACAGATGAAAGACTTTTGGAGAGAAGCGCAAATGCTGTCAAATCTTCATCATCCAAACGTGGTAGCGTTATATGGTGTGGTACCAGATGGATCCTGTTATTGAGTATATGACTAACGGGTCACTTAGGCATGCTCCTTATATTTGTCAACTCAAAGGAAAAATTGACATTCAAGGATTGAAGATGTATCATATCCCACGTTCAACTCATTGGCCAGAGCCTCTTAAAACAATAATTTCTTGCTTGATTTGGCTGAGAAACTAACTGCAAAAGAAAGAGTTAGTTTGTACTTAAGTTTCTGTGCACGTATTTGATATTTAGTGCTGGCCAAAACAAGCTGTTTGACATGCAAATACTTCTTTTCATGGTTTATAAAAAGTTTATATATGATTATACCGTCAATTCTGCTTACAAAATCAATATTATTACTGTAACACTTCAGGATATCTACAAACTATGGTATGAGATAGGCTCGATGAGGGAATTTATTCTTCTGATCAAAGACAAAGATGATAATAACATGCTTCATTTAATTGGGAGGACCCAACCCGATTGACCTATTTTTACCCATACTGAATTTGATTTCTCAACCCAAACCTGACCGATCTATCATGCCACATATTCTTCAACCCAATGCCATCTGCTATTCCTATATTTTAAGTGGCATCTACTTGGGATTTTAGTGCCAGGAAACATTTGTCATTTTTACACTCTATTGAATCATTTTAAATTTCTAACTCCGTTTTATTGTGATTTGCAGGTTGAAATTAACCAGTACTCGCAAATTATTTAAAGGTTATACCGAAGGAAGGAAGTATTTAAATTCCTGGCCAAAACCCTTAACTATTTCTAGCTGTATTTGTTTATATCCGGTACTTTTAAAACTAATATTTGCGTATGGTCAGAATCTAATACATGCTAGATTTTTTTTGGCATCGTTATTAATGCTTGGATGGTATTTGTAGGTTTATCACCCAATTCATTATCAAACAATTTACTTGACAGTGGAACATAAAAATAAGCTAAAATAGGAATATGGTAGGTATTTCCCACTTTTGCTTTTGTCATATATGTACAATTCTAACTAATGAGATAATTGTGAATCTTTAAGGCATAGAACATTGACGTTTGAAAAAATACTTGGAGAAGCAGTTTTTTATTCTTGCTAGATGTCCACAACAAGATCATTTGGGACTAAACTCATATGGAACAAGTAAAGGTTCAGGTTTGTTCAGACACAACCCAAGGTGAAATAGGACCGAAGCAATTTCGGCAACCCCAAGGCTAATCGCAAGAAACCAATGATACAGGTACCGGATAAACGTTTTTTTCAAAGTATCTGCATTACACACAATGAGATGTGAATGGATGATCCATTTTGTTCAATATGATCTAAACAGTACTAATATACTAATGGTCTTAGCTATTAGCCATAAGTATATCAAGGTTATAAAGATTCTATAATTTATTATTACAAACTCTGAAACTGAGGCGGCCCATTGCCTTAAAGATTCGGTTTTCATTGTTATTGACAGAGTATACATAAGCCTGATGATCTTACCAATCAGGACAATGTACTTGACTTATCTTCTAGGATATTGCACCTTTATGGTGATTCTCTGTTACCTAAGTCTATCAGTAAGAAATGCCTGGCAGAGTGTAAAGTTCTTCAACAAGTTGACAGGAAATTCATTCCAGCTGTGGGTGGTGGAATACTTGCCGTTATTGACCAAGTATGTAAACTCTTTCCATTTTAAGATTCATTTGTACTCATTTTCTATAAAGACTAAACTTGACCTGTTTTTTCTGCATAAAGAATTAATAAGTCTATTAAACAGCTCTCATGAAATAGGGAAAGGTGAAATTCTTATTGTGGGCAGCGTTCGTAACGGTTCAATTTAGTTCAAGTCAAAACGGTCCGTGTCGGGTTGCTACCCGCATACGCTCTTCATTTATTTATTTTGGTACAAATAATGTGAATTTATGATAACATAACAATAGTATTACAAGTAGCCATGTCTTTCACGAATCCTTTTGGTCTGCATATGTGTTATTCCTACTTTTCAACTCCCTAATGTGAATGACCATTGATCATATCGCGCCATTTTTGCTCAGTGGGTTCATTGGATGATTGAATATTATCAGTTTTCACTATTATATAGTAATTGTAATCTTTTAAAATTTTGGCAGGCAATAACAGAGATCTACAACATGCATAGATCACATCTATCATCAAAAAACACCATGGTTCTATTTGATGCAGTGCACGGAGTGGCAAGTCATGCTCACAAAATAAACATTGATGTAACATTACGCTCCAAGTTGCAAGATCTTCAACCCATGACACAAATGCAGGATCCTCCATTATTACGTCTCGAAAACGAATCCTACCAAATATGCCTAACGTTTGTACAGAATCTTGCACTTGACAGACCTCCATTTTACGAGGAATCGAAGGTGGAGTCATGCCTTGTTGCCCTTTGCCAAGAAGTGCTTCAATTCTACGTTGAATTAGCACTTCCTGAAAATACAAACGAGTTGTCTCGTGGGGTCCAACCCCGGTGGTTAATACCCTTAGGCTTTGGTAAAAAGAGAGAATTGGCTGCTCGCACTCCTCTTATTGTTGTAACCTTAAGGCTATGTGTAGTTTGGGTGATTCGTCATTTGAGAAGCACCTTGCTAGCTATTTCCCTCTCCTTTCAAGCTTGATAAGGTGTGAGCACGGCTCCAGTGATGTTCAAGCGGCTCTCAGTGAAATGTTAGACAAACAAAACCTTAAATACAAGTTCTTTTTAATCAATAATAATAAGGAAAGTACAAACACTTACAAGTTTGGAAGGAAAATCAGAAAACACGTTGGGTCATAAAAAAAAACCAAATATGAACACCTACAAACCCTTAGTGACCCTTAATTAGCAACAGGAAACCCTTTGCGACCCTTTATAATATCGCAACTCCATCAGAAAGATAAACCTTCATCAACAATAAATTTGGGTATATGCAATGTCAAACTATGAACCAATATTATATTTGAGATCTATTTTTACTTTTGCTTATGATGTAAGAGACACATACTCTGAGATCTATTTTTACATATGTTTATGATGATTAAAAGGATACCTTTAGCTTTCTTAAAAACAATTTATAAACAACACCCAAAACTATCAACAATACAATACAAATGACATGTGTTATTTTAAAAAAAAATTACCCAAACAATTTAGCAAATAAGGAAAAAACTTTATTTATTATAATTTATGATTTTTATAAAAAAAAATGATTTAATTATTGCATAATAAGGAAAATTTAGTTTCTTTAAAATACATATTTCCCCACTAAATGTTGCGTGTTTAACCAGAATCCCTATTAAGGGTTTTGCTTTGATAACTCACCACATCTAGGATTTAAAATTTTTATTAAAAAAACATCATAAGATTACGAGAATTCTACAAACACATACTTGAGCTATCTTAATCGTGTATCTTGGTTTATAAAATTTCGTTTAAAAACTTATTGAAAATAAAGCCTTATATAACTACTAACTACGTTATCAAAAAAATAATTAAAACACGTAACACACCGGAATATAATTATAATGTAAACTAAGAAATTAATGATATCAAATTTAAACAATGAAATTTAATCCGAGCAAAAACACTAACACTGCTCTAACTAAGTAAATGGTAGTTGAAGTCTCTTTAAAGATTATTGTCCTTTTGAATACCACCTCTGTAAGGATTCTACCATCATTATCAACAGCATATAACCACAACCTTTTTCCCCTATTCCTGGTAAACACACAAACATCACCGCTTAACAAACAAATGGTATCAACAACAAAACACCACTTGTAACCCGATACACACATATTCTCATCACAACAAATATCAAACAAAACCATAAATCCATTCACAGATAATTCAAATTCGTCAACATCATCTAAATTTGGTAAAATAACAGCTGGAAGCACCTATATACAATAACTAAATAAACATAATTAACAAAAATAAAATAATAATAATAAATGTTAATAATATTATCAAATGTAAAAGATGTTCATGATTAATATTGTTTAGAACAAAATGTTAGAAAGTATTTACCTGCTTTTAGCCGTTTTATTGATTATGGTAACATCAATTATAGTTCTTAACCGTATCATTTAACTTTTAATAATTTTTTACTGTATATTTGTTCTACTAAATCCTAAAAATAAAAACCATAAATCAAAGTACTTACCTGCTTTTAGTTGTTTAATGGATTATGGTAACATCAATTATAGATCTTAACCGTTTCATTTAACTTTTAATTACTTTTTAGTATATATTTATTCCACTAAATCCTAAAAATAAAAACCACAAGTCATACCCGTCCATCGGACGGGTTTTGACACTAGTATATATATATATATATATATATATATATATATATATATATATATATATATATATATATATATATATATATATATATATATATATATATATTTTTTTTTTTTCATCAAATATTATATTACACAATAAAAATATTTATAGTCAAAGTTGAATAGAAAATACTTAAAAAAGTCAAAGTGAACAATTATTATGGGCCGGAGTGGTAGTAATTGTTATGAGTTTTATATAAGGTAATTTAATACAATATTTTTTGAACGTATGCGATGTGTGTGTCGAGTAAATGAAAAGAAAAGAAAAAAATGTATACTTACAAGTAATGGTATAAATGGTAGCCACAAATCAGAATACCACCCTGTCCAAAAAAAAAATATATATTTAAGACTTGTCAATGGTTGGACCAAGAAATAAATATATTGTTGAGAGTTGAACTTAATTTTCTAAGAAATTTTCTTAATAGGTAGACGAGTCTTTTAATCAAGGCACTTTAGAGAGATTGACAATTCAACCTCTGAATTTACAATTTATTATACATTTTTTTTCTTCGAAAAGAAATATTATATATATATATATTATATAAATTAATTAAAAAAACAATATTATATATATTATATAAATAAATTAAAAAACTAGCAAGAAAGTAGAGTTATATCAATACTTGGATGACACTTTTATAACAAAGCGTTTTAGAACCTCTTACTACATTTTGGTGTCTTCCCTTGCTATTTCAATATTAGCAGGTTCTTCGCAATGCGTTTGCGGATACATTATACTTAATTTTTTTTGTTAATAAGTTTTTTTTTTTTATTTGTACGTTTTTGACAATAGCTTTTCTGATTAGTTTGTTTGGTTAGGGACTATAAGCAATGACAAGAGTTTATAAAACTTTGCTTAGTTTGTATTATTTTGTTTGTTTGTTTTTTGTGTTTAGTAGTTTGTTTGGTTTGTACAATGTGTTTTTTTAATTGTATTTTTTTAAAAAGGGTTTTTAAAATATCATTAATTAACAGCTTGCATGACTTGCATTATGTATTTTAATACTTGTATTTATTATTAAATAAGTGTTTTAAAAATATATATTAATTATGCATAAATGAATTGTAAATATTACATTAATACTTGTATTCTTAATTTTTTAATTTTTGGTTGTCTTAGTGCATTTAATGAAGGAAAATGTCTTCATTCATTATACGATAGTAAGATTTAGCTTGCAATAAACTAAATAATAAAAGACTTAAAAGCATATGAAATGATGAAAATTATCAAACTTATAAACGATTACGGTTAACTCACCATGGGTGTTAAAGAGCAAGAAGGCGATGGCGAATAACCAAGTTTGTGGGCTATAAAGAAAATTGACAAATATGTGTTCAATGTGGTTTAACTAACATAGCATTATTTTCACACAAGTAGAAAAGTCAGTAAATATATTACCTTATACCAACCACGGCCTTGAAATCTTCATCAAGTGATCTATTGATGTATTTTTGAAAGTCGAATCGCAATTGGCCTTGTGGTGCTAGATGTGCCTGAATTCAATATCGGAACAAGTATATGATTTTTATTAGGGCAACTGATTGAAAAAAGTATCATACTTGACTCGATATTACAAGCCGACTAATCCGAGGATGAATAACTTTTTGGATAGTCCGGAGTCGGCGCAAGTAAACCTCCGTGGTCACAAAAGGTCTAATTTTTCCTCGTTGAATTCCAACCCTTGACCTCCACTTTAGAAGGTTGGTATTACTGCAGGGTAGGGGTGGCAATCGAGTCGTGTTCGTGTTGACCTATTCGGATTCGCGTGTTGGCGGGTTGGTATAACGTCTACCCAAACACGCTGCATAACACGTGTAACCCATTTATGACCCGTTTAACCTATTTAACTAAATAGGTCAAGCAATAAATAAGGTTGGTGGTTTGTTATTTTAACTAGTTTAAATGAAAAATTGATATAAGGATCTAAAATATAATAAAAATAACATACAAATAACTATACGACAATTTTCAGAGTTATAAAGTGTCAATTCAATGATGTTTGAGGTATAATCGTAATTCACTCATATTAAGTACAAAAAAAAAAAAAAAAAAAAACAAAACAAAACTTAATCCACATCTCACATAAAAAACTAGGTTATATTTTTTATTTTTTGAGTCTTATATACTTAAACAGGTTCACGGGTTACCTGTTTAGTATTTGCTCAACCCAAACACAACCCGTTTATTAAACGGGTTAGACGGGGTTGACTTGTTTTTGACCCAAACCCGTTTATCCTCAACCCCAAACTGTTTAATTTCGTGTCATGTTCGTGTCATTTATCGTGTCGTGTCGAAAATTACCGCCCCTACCGCAGGGTCACCTCTTGTGGTTAAGTATATGATTCTTGTATGACAAACAATGTGGAGAAATGTTAAGCAAGATATTTAGGCGAAGATTACCATGATGAATCCATGCCTGAGTGTGAGATAATCAACTTTAGGGACTGACCGAACAAATTGTCTGAAAAAGCAAACCTAAAATTGTATATGGAAAGGATTAGCAGATGTAACATATAAGTATATTCCATTTATAGAAAATATACATCAAATGCATTATAAACAGTTAAACATATGAATATGTCTAGTACTCAAGGTTATTCAAATACCTATTGTGATGTACACTATTAGCTAGTTTGTTTATTAATCATAAAGGTTATAACTTATTTAATATGTGAGAAATCTAGGCATCCACTATGGATAAACCTATTAAAGGTTTATAATATTGACATCTCTTATAATATCATTAATTAATAAAACTTTTCATATTATAAACCTATTCTTATTATGGATAAAGCTTTTGAAGTTTATAAATTGTTCTAACACTTAAAGGTTTATAATATTGACACATCTTATAATGTCATTAATTAATAAAACTTTTCAAGAAAACTTTTCTAAAAAAATTCTCATTTTCAAACAACTAAACAAATCCTAAAACACTCATTTGTATATTTTTGGGAGGAGATTTATTTTACATACAAAACTTTTCTCACAAACCAAAATATCAATGGTTCATATTAAAAGCATTTTATTATTTCATTTATTTTTTATAATTTAAATATCTAGTAAACCGTTAATCGTTAAGCGAAAATAATAACACTATCGCGACGAGCATTTAATTATCTTTCTATAGACGGGCACTTTGATATACTTTCGAAAAAAGAAAAAAAAAAAACATTTTTCCACGTTTTTTCCTCAAATATATAGACATAAAATAAGTACTCCCTCCTTCCCATTTTAGAAGTCCATGTTTGAAAAATCAAAGTCTTTTTCCTCAGAGTTTGACCGTAATCATTTTTTTTTATATTATATAATACTTGATAAAAAGTATACCAATGAAAATACATTTAACACACAAAGCAATTTATATATTTGTATCAAGTTATATAACACGAGAAAAAATAATTACGGTTAAACTCTGAAGACTTTTTAAATATGGACTTATAAAATAGGACGGAGGGAGTAATAATTATGCATAACTTGTACAATACTTTTTGTCCCCGTAATTCACGCTTTATGAGAACGATATTTAATTTCTTGGTCCCAAGTTATGACATGTATCTTCGACTTATCGCTGTTAAAGATTTCATAAATATTTAATATCGCTTTTATTTATGAAAGCCTTTTAGATTGAGGGTCGTCACTGCTATTGACTTTTCTTTGTTTTTCGTTTTTAGTTTAACAAGAATAGTGATGTATCATGTATATCTACGAAAAATGATGTGAAATGTCTAGGTTTTTAAGTCTGCAAATACACCAAAAACATTTTTTTTTTAACAATGTCTTAATGACGGGTGTTAATTTAAGTTATCTTCGATTTATAAACATCAAATGACCTGATTTTAATTAGCCATGATCGATCTTATATCTGGTCGATCGTGTCATGCATTGCAAGTATATTCGGTAGCAACGGCAAAAGATGAAAATGTACGTATATGTATGGAAAACGATATAAATAAACAAAATCGTGTAATTAGAAAGACTTACAATCCATAGTAGAATGGGAGACTCGCTCCAGAAGTTAATGTGCCTTCTTCCGAACGACGTGTTTCTCACAAACTGAAGCCTCTCTGGATCGGCATGCACATATTAATACAGATCGAAGTTTAAACATTTGATAATGATTTTACTAGAATTATATAACACATGCACATATGTGCAGCGTAAAGTTATTTACATGCATGCATGATATATATTTTTTTTAGATAAACTTTTAGCCAAATTTAGCACAAAAAATAAGAAAATAATAATAAAAAAAATCATTGTCTAATTAAGTGCATGCTTAACCTTAAATGTAACATTAACTAATAATTTTTTGTTTTTGCAATATTACTAAATACGTAGTACTTATATGGGTATACGTACCGTGAGAAAACTGATATTTCAGGGTTCTAGTTTCTTTCTCCCAGTTTTTCCATTTTTTCATCTACACAAAAGTAAAATGTCAAAAATATATCAACTCTTTGCCATAAGATAGAAATATAATGTGACAAAACCAAAGTTACCTTTGCTTGTCCTAAAACCATGGTAAGAGCACAATAAATAACATGAAATAAGGCGAGAGTGGAGATGAATACATCAACTTGATTAACCCCGTCATACGACATAAACGATACTTTTCCCTGCAAAACCATTAACACAAAGAAAATCGTAAGAATGCAATGTGTGAACAACATTTTTTTTACAAATTCATCGTCAAATAATCAAATGTACGTTAACGATTATAATAATTTGTATTTTTCACAAAATTGTTGAATGAAAAAGATGATAAAGAAGTTGCTGAGAATAATTTTTTTGTTGATGCTAATAAAAAGCATTAAAGGCATACCTCTGCGCAAGTATTTTCTTCACTGCTAGTACCAGCCAATATTCGCCTCGTAGTATCTCCCATGTTTGACCTAGTCAGCAGTCTCCGGTGGCTATCTCCTGCGTCCCCTGCCGCTATTACTTCCAACCGCCTGCACGGTTGCCATCCTGCAGCCGCGCCTTCTGATATACATATCTTTGTAATTTGTGTTGTCCCAGCAGTTAATAGAAACGATGCAAATCCCAATAACATAAGTTCTACATAAATAAAACCACATGTTAACAAAATCATATAGGAGTAATTCGTTACATGATAATATATTCATACAAGTCGTTATAAAAGTTATAAATACCTGCTTTGATCTTTTCTAAGGATTCATATAAAGCTTTCTTTCGTTTCTTTTTGAACCACTGCAAAATATTTGAAACCATTAAGTTATATGAACTTTATAAAATTTATGTAACATGTATTTATTTATACGTACATGTCCAATCTTATGAATGATTTGTTCAATAAAAATGTATATGACAATAAGCACGAAACAAACTGTAGCAACCGCCCACGTGGGCGTTTGCTCCAGCGATCTTCCATCAGTTCCTCCGACCATAGTGTTCTCGTGTTTTCGACTCTATTGGTATCAATTTATTGTAAGAAATTAAGGTGAGATTAGGGGTGTAAAATATAAACGTTTGAAGTTTTATTTTTTCAGAGTTTTGAGATGTATTTATAAGGATTTGAGTTGTCAAGAGTTGACATTTTCTAATATGCGCGTGCATTTATG
Organism: Chrysanthemum seticuspe; assembly: GCA_019973895.1. Lineage (NCBI taxonomy): Eukaryota > Viridiplantae > Streptophyta > Magnoliopsida > Asterales > Asteraceae > Chrysanthemum > Chrysanthemum seticuspe. The sequence goes on along the minus strand of BPTQ01000001.1, from coordinate 280,298,371 downwards.
AATAAGGACCGAATATATAACCCTTTTAATATTGGGGAATAAATATGTTGGAAATAACTATAAGGATTTAAATACAAAACAATCTGAGTGAATACAAGTCTTTGAATGTTACATGGAATTATCCTCAACAAGTTTTTTAGAGTACGAAGATAAAGACTCATCACAACTCAAAGCATGAAAATAAGAACCAAAATCGGGATTATAGAGTCAGTGTGTGATGACAATAACACACTGACTCCCTGAAAGATCTCCTCAACCACTGATGATAATCTGAAGACTTGGTTGACTCTGATGAGCAACTAGGACTTTGATAAATAGGCGGGAAACTCCTTGAGAAGATAAGTTCAAAAGTACTTATCAAAAATCAAGGAGTGCTATATTTAGTAAAAAGTACAAACAGTTGTTAACACTATTTCATCAAAAGTATGTCTGGTAGTGATTCGCTCCCAAACCGTCAAGTTTTGTCACACAAGCTGACCACTTGTGAATGGCCAACCGTAACAAACTTCAAACAGTCTGGAACCAAATGCAATGAAGATCTAGAGGAGTATAGTGTTTCCCCAGGTCGTTATGTCCCAACGAGCTGTGCGATGAATGATCAAACGAATAGTGATCGAGAGAATTTGAACGGGAAAAGGGGTGTGATAGATTATACCTAAAGAAAAAGTTTATAAATTACAGGGGCTTAAATGCAAATTAAAAAAAATTAAAAAGATAAATTATATTAAATAAATGCTATCACTATTTTTAAAATCTGATGTTTTTGATTTTTCTTTTATAAGACTTAAATTAAAAACTACGTAACGTACAAAAGAAAATGTGAAACTGAAACAATATTAATCCTAAAAATATAAAAATGACATTTTTACAAACCTAATGATAAGAGAAAATTTTTTAGAAAAAGAAAATTATTTTTATGACTATTTATTTAATTATTATTAATTAAAAACTATTTTTACTTATTTAATAATACCCTAAAATACAAGAAAATATGAAATTAAACTAGAAAAATGAAATTATGACTTAGAAAAATCTAAAATAACTAAAGAGAATTTTCAAAACTAATTTTGTATTTTTCTGATTATTTTTCTATTTTCTATGAATTAAAAACTATTTGAAACTACTTAAATTACTAAAAATTACAAATTAAACTATGAAAAATCTGGAAAAATATTTTTTTTACTTTTTATATTTATCTTAACCTAGGAAAATTGAAAACTTATTTTTTTGAAACGTTTCTGATTTAATTGTATTAAAAGCTAATTATAATTGTCTAGAAACTGTTTTAAATGAGGAAAAATAGCAAACAGTGCTGGAAAAATATGAAAAATTCAAGAAAAGTCTAAAATAATATTCTGAATCTATGAAAAATATAAAAACAGTAGCTTATGTGTAGGATTATGAAACTGCAGTGCAAGGTGCTTAAAAATAAGCACTTGAATTAAGCAAATGAAAACCAAAGATCACCAAATTATCACAGAAGCTATAAAATGCTAAAACTACTCAAAAGCAACTGGTTACAACTGGCCTAAACCTCTAAAGTTCAAGCTACACAGATTTGATGATTTTAAAACCAAGTGCTAAACCAGTTTTTATGTCTACTTTTAAGCTAATGCAACTGCTTATTGAGAAAGCTTATGTGAAAAGCAAAAATGAAGAACTCAAGTCCACCAGCTTAACTATCTATAAAACAAATTTCAGACCCTAAGGATCTAAAACCAGACCTATGCAAGGCCTACAAGGTGCCTGTCTCACACTCAGTGTATGCTGAGTGTGCACAGGGCACTTTGCAGCTTATCAAACAGCTTATTTGGAGCTTGTAAAAAATTGCAAAAATTCAACAAAAATCAGATTAAGTAACTTGACCAGCTGAACTAGAAAAACCCACAATTTCACTTGATTTGACCCAAAAATAAGTCAATTAAAAATCACTCAAGTTGGGTGAAAAACAGATATTACAACTTTTGACAGATTTGAGAAGTTTGACTAAAATGAGATTTGAGACCAATTTATGGACTGAGATTGATGTTTTAAGGTGAAATGAAACTAATGCAAGCTATCTCTATGAATTCTAAACACAAAACAGGTTTTTGATTTTACAAAATTCCAACAGACATGAAATTAAGACAGTTTAAAGGTGATTTTGACTTCTACTGACTTGATGCACAAATGAATGACTCAAATGATCCTAATGTGTCCAAAGGAGACTTAGTAAACTGAATCTCACCACTGTTAAGAACTGCAATTCCAAGAGTCAGCTTAAACCAAACACAGGTTTATGAATGTGTTAAGCCACTTAACAATCTAAAACAAAAGTCTGATCCACAAATGTGTAATATCTAGGTTCAATCAGCAATATCACCACTAATCAAACTGTTCTAAACAACTATACACTAAACTAAAATGCATCAAAACTTAATGCAGTTCTACAAAATTTAAGCAATAATGAAAACAGAATAGAGACACAATGGATTCTACTGAAATGTAACTAAACTATACTAATCTTAACACTACTTTAAGCTACTCTACAACTGAGAATAATTAAACCAGAATTGACAAAAATTTGGTACTCACATGAGGTCCTAGCCACTGTGGCTTGACAAACATCGAAATGACTAATACCCAAACTGATATCAACCCAGTATCCAGACTGATTTCAACCCAGATCAAACTTGAATTCAACCTAAATCCATCTCCATGTCAGCAATTCAGAGCACTTTTTCTTTATGCTTGCATTTTTGACTTTTGTTGACCAAGTGCTAAATGTGTTTGAACTTGAGTCATAGGCTTACCAAAGGCTATAAATAGCTTAAATAAACTTATTTGAACTTAAAAATAAGCTATTAGAAGCTTGAATACAAGAGCATGAAACTAAATTTTTCAACAGTAAACACAAAAACATGAAAATTAGTTAAACCTTGAAATTGATGCTTAAAGTAGATTACAATGATAAAATAACTTAAGTTTAGTACATAGAAACTGAGATTACAACTTTTTGACTTAAACTAAAACATTTATATTAAAAACGATTTGCATAAAAATATATAAACTAACTACTCCTTCTCCTTGCCTTCTCCTCTTCTATTTATACATCCAAACTCTTATTCTCTCTCTTCTGAGCTTTTCCCACATGCTTTTGGAACCATTGGATGACTTGAGAAGATAATGGCCGTTGATGATATCTTGGCGCCAAAATGGATATATGCCAGTGGGGAGGGTTGAGTGCAAGGGAGAGGGAAGCAATTAATGTTTCTTGTTTGGTTGTTGAGGTGGAGGGATAAGGGTGTGGGAGATGAGCTGGAGGTGAGGTATGTTGAGTGTTTGCAGGTGAGCAGGTGAGGAAGAAGAAAAAGAGAGGGAAAGTTGGGCGGGGTTTGACCAGAGATTTGACTTGGGTTTAATATTAGACAGGGGGGTCAAAAAGGAGGGGTCAATGGATATGGCAGGGGTCAAAAAGGTCCAAAGGGGTCAAGGGCTTGGGTTAATAATCATAAGGACTTGTTTTGCAATTTCTGAAAGATCAAGGACCAATTCTGCCATTTTATCAAAGTTGTTCCAAGGGACCAAAAGTGACAAGTTTCAATAGTACAAGGACCATAATGGACATTTTCAAATTTCCAAGGACTATTTTTGCCAATTTTGAAACTTGAAGGACCAAACTTGTAATTTCTCAAAACTTTTGACATTTTTCACCAAAGGACTAATTTTGACAACTTATGATTTGAAAAGGACCTTTGGTGATTTTTCTTTTGAAATAAGTGCTCAGGGACTATTTCTGACAACTTTTGAAACTTGGGGGACTGAAACTGCCAATTATGCAAACTTAGCTCATTTTTCATCTGATTTTAAACATTTTGCATCTGAAACATATAAAATGCAATTTTGAGATATTTTCAGTATTTTGATGCATTTCTGAGCATTTTTAAATGTTTTGCAGTTCCGATTTGACCAAAAATGATGAGTATTTACACACTCATCAGGTAGCATAATAGGAATAGAGCTAAAGTACAAAATGTACTTTAGTTTATCACACGTTGACACGCACTTTTTACCCTACGGATATCCATATTATCTTTTCATATAAATAGATTGTTGTAATAAAAGAAAAACGTATCTCTTGTATTAAAAGTTTTAAGCACTTTCATGAGCTCGTTTTTCCTTCTCCAAATAGGACTAAGTCCTAGATTTTATATCTATTGGATTAGCATAGTTCATACGTAAACACAATAACTTTGGTGTTGTGTTTAAATTTAGTGAGGAGATAACATACATACTTGTCATTCAATCCTAAAGTGTGATACCGTAAACACACTTTAGGTATAATTCTTTGATATCTAACAATAAAAAGCTAAACGTTTAAAAAGAATTATAATGTGTTTAAACTATTTGTATCTAAATGTGAAACCGTTGTTAGTAGACATGTTACTCAAGTGATAACTTTTTAGAGTTATTAACTAAGTAAACGAGAACAACAAGTGGTATAAGAGCATATAGATTTTTAAAATATTTTTATAAAATGTTCTAAAAAGGTTTTTAAAATCAAGATCCTTTCATGGCTACTGACATTCCACGATTCATAGACCCCAAGGGAAGTAGTTATTCATCTAACGCCCCTAAGATTGAGCCTGAAAACTTGATCAAGTGGAGAAAGAGATTCAAATGTACGTTTTCTCTATGGCTTGGAACCCTATCTTGTAAGATATTTAGAAGAAGGTCCCTATAAGCCTTAAACCACTGATGGTTTAGATAAACCTGAACCCCAATGGAATGATGATGAGAGGAGGGTGGTCAATCTTGACCAAAGGCTTAAAAGCATTATTATATCATGTCTACCAGATGATATAATAGATTTAGTAATAAAATGTGTAGAAACTAGTAGAGGGGGGGGGGGGAATTGAATAGTTTCACAGTTTGTATTTACGTTTTAAAATCTTCAGTACTTTTTGTTCTTTTTTTAAACTTGTTTGATTCAAAGTTATGTAATATCAATCAACAATATATATAAACACAATATATATGTACAAAGATAAATAACGCATGAAAAAAGAAAGATAAAGAGATGGAAATATCGAACCAAGACACGGAGATTATAGTGGTTCGGCATGAAGCTCACTCTTTGGCCTATTCCACTCCCTGAGTACCACACTCGAGAGTTCACAATCACTATGTCAACAAACTCCCTTCAGGCAGAGAAAACCGTACACCAACGCTTACACCAATTTACGACACTAAGCGGAATGTCGAGTTCTAATCCTAGCTAGAACCATCCAAACACTTATAAACACTACAACACGGACTTACACCTCGTCCACTTGGGTATACACACAATCCAAGTCTTCACACTAAGCTTCACAGACTTTCACCTCGTCTACTTGGATCTTCACACAATCCAAGTCTTCACACCACTTCACGGACTTTCACCTTATCCTAATATACACACAACACTACATGGACATACACTTTGTCCAAATCTATATAAACACAACTAATATCGATGCACACACAAGTTGAATATACCAATATACATGATACAAGATTTAAAGAATTTAGATAAAAAAGAGAATCGTAACACAAGTTACGTGTGTGTGTGATGCCTAACTATAACGCCTCGTTTCTTGATGAATACGAAGGTTCTTATTTTGAACTTTGGAGTAGAGGATAACGAGATCACTTATAAATAAATTGCGACACGTTAGAGTGATCAAAGATGTGGAAAGATTGGGACAGAAAGGACAAGAAGGTTTCTGTGCAAAAGGGTCAGTCTTTACTGAGAAAACAATGCAATATATATAGGCACGAAGAGAAGTGTGGACGGTTCTTTATTTTTCTGGTGGTCCCATAAAATTAAGGGACCGGCGACCTATACCGTCCCATAGAGTCCGCTTCTCTTTTTGACATTTAATGAGAAATGTTTATCTGGTGAAAATTTATCTGATTTGGGCGGGAAAAATCAAATTCAAATATTTTTCTTATGAATAAAATAGTTCTTTAATTTACAAAAATAATTTGTAAAGTTTATTTATAAAAACTTTTGTCACATTTATAAAAATGTGAGTTTTAAGACATAATAAATTCTTTGATCACTTAACAATATTGGTAAGTTGTTTGTACATACCTGAAGTGATGTTGTAGTCGAAACGAGTTTTTCTTGGTTAAAAACTTATCAAGTATATTTTTACGTAACGTGTTCTTACGTTTTGTGATTATCAAAATATAAACAGATCGACTAATGAAAACAATGTTTTTGATATTATATGTATTAACAATCTCCCCCTTTTTGATGATTACAAAACATAAACTCACTTTTGGGAAAAAAATATGTTTGAATAAGTTTTTAAATGAGTTTCATTTCACTTCTTCCTCTTTTTGTAAAATCAAAAAGGTGTCACTGATGCTGGTTTTCTGACCAGGTTTTAATATTTATAAAGTCTCATTTACCTATGGTCCACTTTATGCACTCACGGGCAGTGTACCCGGTCATGTGTAGTGTAGAATCGGTAAAACCGAGGTCATCCCAAAATCTATGTGAGCGGATTCTAATTAAGTCTAGGTGTCACAAGTTTTAACTGGTTTGAAGTTTGAAATGATTAATTAAATAATAAGCAAGAAATAAAAGCAAGTAAATAAGATAGAGGTTGTGATCAATAGAGGGAAAGTGTGCTAACCCAATTACTCATCCTATCATGTAATGTTCATGTTTTATTACTTTCAATTGATTCAAGTGGGGGTTTAAGTCGCTATGACAACATTTGGTCAATTTGTCCTAACCTATCAGCAAAGGCTCCTACCCGAGGTCAAGCTTCTACCCTTGATAGTCGAGTGGTTTTTAGTCACCTAAGCCAAGTCATTAAGTACCCTACATGCAAGATTGGCAATAATGAGTGCCCGGGCTGTTGGAATCACTCCTAACTTGTATTTCAAGTGTTAGTAATTAGTATGTAATAGGTTGCTTAAACTAGGTTTTTATGTTTGTATTAATGGAAAGGCTTATGTAGAAAGCCCATGAGCCTTGGCCCAAGCCCAATAAGGAAGGAAAGGACTAGACATGTTGCCCTAGCTCCCTTCCCCTATAAATACTTGTGTAAACCTTCATTTGAAGGTTGGTTATTCACTTCTTAATACCTACGCATAACCTTCTATATTGTCGTGTGTTTTGTGTGTTCAACCAATCATCTTTACCTTTATTTCTTACATATTGATCCTTGTGTTAACTTATGGTGACCTAACAGTGGTATCAATCGCCATCTAGTTGGGTGAAACACTTTTGTTTTTGAAGTCGTACACTATACGCGTAGGTTTTAAGGTTCTAAACTTTCATACGCTTAAAGCTTTCTACGCCTAAACTTTCATACACAACCTATTGTATAGTGTACGACCCTTTCTACGCCTAAACCTAAATTGTATCTAAAGTTTACGAGTAAGCTGTTTCTACACATAAACTCTTGTCTACGCGTATGAAGGTAATTACGTGTAAGCCATTTTCTACGCCTAAGCTGAGTGTCTACGCTTACGTACACTTCATCAACAAGTTTTCATTCGACTACAAAGTTCCATCATCAACACAAGTTTCAAGATGTCTCAACCACCATACTCTCATTACTTTCCTCATGAGTATCCTCAACAACAACTACAACAACAATAATATCAACAATATCCTCCACCATCTCAACAACAATTGCAACAATTTCAACAACAATTTCAACCGCCATCTCAAATGTACTTTCCTCAAGGAGCAAACCCTCTTCCACCACAGATGCCTCAACCAAACCCTCGTCAACAAGTTCAACATTGTAACTACTTCCAATATCAGTATCCAACAAAGAATGCTATGAATGTCACAAAGCAAAAGGAACCTTCTTGGTTTGCAAAGATGTGTGAAGCTTTAAGTAGCCAACAATCCATTCATGAAGCTGGATCCCTTGATAGACCTCTGATGCAGGTTTTACTGACCAGGTTTTAATATTTATATAGTCTCGTTATACCTATGGTCTACCCTAATGCACTAACGGGCAGTGTACCCGATCGTGTGTAGTGTAGTATTCGGTAAAACCGAGGTCGTCCCAAGAGCTATGTGTGTTGGATTATTACTAAGTCTAGGTGTCACAAATTTTAATATGATTTTGATAAGGAATTAATTAACTACTAAAGCAGATAAAAGCAAATAAAGGCAAAGGTTCAATCAATAGAGGAGAGTGGTGTTAACCTAGTTAATCATCCTAGCTAGTAATGTCTACGTCTAATTACTTCCAATTACTTCAGGTGGGGTCAAAGTCGAGAGGACAACATTTGGTCAATTCGCCCTAACCTATCAGCAAAGATGAGGTTAGGTGTCCCCTCATAAGTCCATTTGTTCCTGGTCCCCTAAGCCGAGTCATTAAGTACCGCTACATGCTAGACTTATAATAGTGAGTGCCCAGACATTAGCAACTTAAACACTCACCCCCTAATTCTTAAGTTCATCCAAATGGTAGGTGATCAGTTGGTCAAATCACACAAGTAGAAAGGGTCGTCAGTTGGTCATATCTTACCCTTTCCGTCTCAGTCTACTTACTTAGGGTCAGTTTGTCATATCTCCTAAGCAACTAGCCTCTACCGCCAATCAAAACAACCGAAACAAGGGTAGCTACCAATAAACTATGCATGCATACACTTGGAAATAATTATACGGAAGTAATGTAAACGCAAACAAAACAATTAAGGAATCATAACTAGGCCAACACCAAGAGGTGCTTAGCCGCTCATATTAACCATACAAATCAATTCAATATTCAATGTTACGAAATACATGAATCGAAAGTAAAGAAAAGATAAAATGCTAATGCTTATCGTAGGGGAGTGATTTCTCCCTTGGAGACAGCTCTGTATGCTCCTCTAGACCTGCCTTTGGCTTCTTCCCACATTCTTTGGTTGTGGTGTGTGGAATGGGATGATTTGAAATACTGGAAATCGTGGGGTATTTATAGGCAAGATCTGGGTTACGGCGTAACTAATATAATAGTTACGCCGTAATCTTCTATTTCTTCGTAATTTGCACTAGATCTGCTGGTTACGGCGTAACCTTATAAGTGGTTACGCCGTACCTTCAATATTTCCTGGTTACGCCGTAGTTTAAACAAGAGTTACGGCATAGTTATCAGCGGCGTGGAACCTCATTTGACCTAATATGGTTACGTCGTAGTCTTTTGTGAGAGTTACGCCGTAATCTTTTGATGAGTTGGCTTTCTGAGTCACGCTTTAGTTACGGCGTAATGTGAGAGATGAGTTACGCCGTAACTTCTTCAAAGTGAGCATACTCTGATAAATCTTTGATAATTCTCCAATTCCGCGTCTCTTTAGCTCCAATGCTCGTAATTTACCTGAAAGTGGAAAACAATGGAAAACAAGCGTAAATCCATATAAATGATATAAATTACAAGCATTATCGGGGGAAATTGACACTTAATATTCAGGACTATTTGATGTTATCAAATATCCCCCCACTTGAACTCTACTTGCCCTCAAGTAGACCTTATTTGAAAGATTCCCAAAAAGATATCTCCCAAAACCTGGAAAATATAAGTTAACAAATCCCTTATGCTAGAATAAAACAAAGCCGAACACCTCACGAAATGGGAACGAAACACTCAAATCTCTCAACTATTCTAAGTGTCCATTTCGGGGTGATCACTCAATCGCACAATCATAGCATGTATTCTATCATAAGCTTGGCGGTTACACAAATCTCCACCACTAGATTTAAGGGCTAAATAATTTTCGAAGGCAATATGGGTAGACACGACAAAGGTTAATAGGGTGACTCGTCATTACTAACATGTCACGACGAAGTGGACAAAATCAATAATACATGACCAAATCCATGGCCAAGACACCAAAGATTGCTCGCTGCATCACCTAGACACGCTTCATGACTAAAGGGTAGGATAAGACATGGGATATATAAATAGTGTAAAATAAAAATCAAGCAGGTAGTCTAAATCTATAACCAAGTCATCACCACTTACTGTCCGCCCAAAGTTCAAGCTTTTAAGTCAAGAAACCGGATCATGAAATACTAGGTAGATGTGTCATTAGAGGACGTCATGATGGGCACACTACCTTTTCTCCAACTGTTGGTAAAATTACCAACTCCAATATTCGAATATGACCGAGGTGGCCTCCTCGATACTAAATATATATAAAGCTCATAACATAGTGCTTATAACATCGCACTTTATAATAAAATAACAACTCTTTTTTTTTTTTTTTTTTTTTTTTTTTTTTTTTTTTTTTTTTTCAACATAGATATAACAAATATCCCCCCACTTGAGATGAACAACGGGAATTCGGGGGTTCTTCAATGATCTTCAAGAATATGTCGTCGATGAAAGTGTGATTTCCGAACCTTTCCACTTGAACCTTGAACTTAGGCAAATGATGACTTTCCAATCACAAATAGAGACTAGAGGGTAGGCTAAGGTGTATAGGTGTATCGAAACAATATATTGGGTTAACAAAATGAAAGGAATGGCTCAGATGGGTGTATCTAGGGGTATCTTGCACTAAAGGTGAGTGCAACAAAAGGGTTTCACATGGGGGTCGAGAAGTCGAGGTGACTAATCGATAGACACACAATGGTAGGCTATTTGGGGTGATAATCCTATAATATTGCCTTCTTAAACTAAAAAGTCCAAATACATTGAGCTAGCTCAACATACCTCCTCTATGGTCTCGAAATGAGGCAAAGGCCAAGTTCTAAAGTTTACAAGCTACCGGCACACTCATAATTTGGTGGATTTGGGGTAAAATATTAGAAACGGATAAGGCTAATCTCACCATATAATATCAAAGGTTGTATGTGCTCGGCTAAGGTATAATCTAGTTAGGTTAAGAAAAACATGTCAAAATTTTAAAAATGGCATAATTTTTCAAAATAAACTAGAAAAAAGAGGGCAAAATAAAGTTCAAGAGATAATTCCACTCCCGTCCCCCCACTTGAATTGTACAAAGTCCTTTTTGTACTAAGCGTTAAATAAAGGTGAAGAGAAAAGTAGAATTAGAGCGAGAACTTCCCTGAAATTTGCTCCAAAAAGAAAGAAGGCCCACGAAAAAGAGACGTGCCTTCGTATAAGCATCCATGAACAAATTTCAATCCCTGAAATCACACTACCGACAAGCATAATTCTAAAAAGAAAAAAAATGAAAAATAAGAAACAAACCTAACTCACTTTCGTAGGAATCACGGTTGCATTTAGCATATGCAACAAGCCTTTTAAACCACTTGGTGTCCCAAGTGGACGAGTGAAGTCTCGTGAGGGTTTACAGGGAACACACCCACAAAGTTCATTTAAAATACTAATACAAGGTTATTGTGTTTTAAAATGAAAGAAGTAAAGCAGAGGAAAGTTACGTCGTAACTCCTTGAGGGAGTTACGCCATAACTGGCAAAACCTGGCATACGCTGTAAGAGTGTAGCTACGACGTAACCACGGAGATGGTATTACGCCGTAATCGATAATGTATCTGATATTCTGCTGCAAGGAGTAGGTTACGGCTAACCACTGATATGAGTTACGCCGTAACTATAGTCAGATCAGCAAGCTGCAGCAGCAATCACTCCAAGTTTCCTGCAAAAATGGTTAAAAACACAAAACCCTACAGAAATGGAAATAAAACAAAAGAAAGGGATAATTCGGGTTGTCTCCCGAAAGAGCACTTTTCTTTATTTACGAGTCTTTAAGTTAGACTCAGAGCCGCGGGGCTTTATGGGGGCCTTTGGACTTGGCCGACTTCCTCCATGTCTTTCATCAAGTTATGCCTGACCCAAGCGACATTTGTGGCTTGTGGCAGGGTGCAAGATTACTCCCCTTTACCAAAAAAAAAGCGACATTTGTGGCAGTGCGGAGGTATTCTTTAGTTCCCACTTTCCGAACTTTGCAAATTTTTTCATCCAGCCCCAAATGATACCCGGTGAATTCAAATCTTTCGGCGAAAATTGGTGGTGGTTTTTTATATTGGATCCCAAGGAGCTTGCACCTGCTTCGCGCATACTCCTCATCTTCAAGGTCAGTTATACTGGCTTTATATCGTGGCTCCTGGTGGTCTATGATTCCCTTTATGTTGTAGTCCTTAGTTTCAATTGAATTATCCAAATGCCCATACTTGCAATCATCTCTCGTGTCTGTCTTGTCATCATTTGTTGAGTTACCCGTATCTTAAGGAGTCTCTTCATCAGGATTATCTTCATTCATGCAGTCTTTCCAAAATTTATTTTTAGTGGACGTATCCACTTTTCCATATTTGATTTTTACCCAATCGTTAAACCTTAATCCACCTGACCATTGTAACTCGGTTCGCTTATTGTCAGTTGTTGAATTCCACAGAAATTCGTCAGCTCTTACTCTTTTGGCATTACTTCCTCCATTACAGTTGTCACCGTAAGGATCACACGAGGCCCAAGAATCCCCATCAATGGTCTTTATTATTTTGCACCAATGCTTTCGACCAACGAGCCCCTGATCCGTGGTTATTGTTTCATGATTATTTTCATAGGGTTTACTGAGACAAAGATCAGTCCAAAATTTTCTTTTATCATCATTGCTAACCTCTCCATACCTAATTCGTACCCAAGCTTCGAATATTATTTCTTTGTCATTGGTTGAGGACCATAAGTACTTGTTGTTTTTTACTCTTTCCTTGTCATGTCCCCCATCACAGACGTCCAAGTAAGGGTTGCATGAAGCCCATAGATCATATCCTTTATCGTGGTCAATAGGGATATCCTTACACCAATGATATTTTAATTTGGGAAAGTGCTTGTAATCCACTTTCTGAACTTCGTGCCATATTTCGTCAGACTCGTTTTCCATAGTTTTTGAGGTGTCATCGCGTTGTATTCCACCTTTGTTGTGTTCCTTGGTTTTCCTTCCCTGCATGTTACGATCATTAGTAGCGTAAGTGCTTGTGTGCGATGGTGGGAGGAATAGTTTTGTTTTTTCCTTTCTTGATAACACAAACAGTTTCGATTGGGTGACATTTTCTAACGTCATCCATATTCAGTGTAAGCTTTCTATCATTTATTTTCAAAGTGATGATTTTTTCGAAAACATTAATCTTAGCACGAGCAGTAGCCAGAAGGGGTCTTCCCAAAATTAATGGAATGTCGAGGTCTTCTTCCATGTCTAAAATAACAAAGTCGACAGGGAGAGTGAAATTATTGATTTTGATGAGCACATTCTCAACTATCTCTCTGGGTATGCTGACCGTTCTATCTGCCATTTCTATAGTCATGCAAAGAGGTTTGATGGGGCCGAGATTCAATCTCTTACACATGGAGAATGGCATTGTTAATACAAATAATCCGTAAAAATGTTTATTTATATTTTACGATCTTCTAATGTTTTGTCGATAACAAACGTAAAATCATTTTAACGAAACAAATAAAATACGTAAACTGTTTGAGCCAATAGTTTTCTAACACACTTACGTTTTCACATAAAATATTAAAACAAGTATAAGTGTTTTTATGATTTAGTAATACATATGTACAACAACTAGTGTTTACATATTTGGGCAAATATATACTTAAAGTAGTATATACTAAAATGGGTAAAAACCAACAAATGGTATTGACCCATAACCCATGGTTTTATCCAAACCATTTGACTAGGTACATTGAAATCTTGAGATACATTGTATCTAATAAGAAACCCATGGATCAACCCATAACCCATAACCAAAATACCCATGGGTAAAGAGGAGTGTCCCACGGATCCCTAGCTTTACGTTAGCCTGATCTCTTGTGGGAGGGATCCGTGGGATCCGGGGAACAGTGAACTTTCTCCTCTATAAATAGTGAGCCATTTCTTCCTTTTAGATCACCACTTTCACACATACTTTCTCTAAGTATTGTACCTCTCTAACCACTGATCCTAAGGGATCTTTCTATGTAGTTTGTCTTTTGTTTTTGTGTGATTCTCTAGGTTCCTCTTAAAGGCGAGATCACCACTTCTTGAAGTCGAGCAAGCTCAAGTCCATGAGTTTCCATGCTTCAGCATCATCAAGTCAACTGAGGTTCTCTTGTTGATAGTTCTTTCTTCCTCCGTAGATGTTGTGTTGAAGGCATTAGTGAAGGATGCCGAAAGAGTCAAGACGAAAGCATTAGTGAAAGGTGCTTAACGTCCGTGTCATAAGCATTAGTGAAGAATGCTGAAGATGTCAAGACGAAGGCATTAGTGAAAGGTGCCAAGCATTGTGTCAAAGGCATTAGTGAAGGATGTCTAAGAATCAAATCAAGTGGCATTAGGGAAGAATGCCTAGGTCGTATAATCGATGAGGTGCATCGTTATACATATAAGTATTAGTTTATTTCCAAGGATGGTGATATCCTTGATGGTGTTGTAACAAGGAGTGGATCTCCTTGAGATTAGGTGTTGTGTTGTGATGGGTAGTAGTTCCTTCATAGTAATGGAACTAGGTTCTTAGCCTAGTACCTAATAAAGGGTAGGCGACGTTGTGATAGGTGTGGTTCACCTTGGAGTGAAAGAACCCGGTGGTTGGCCTAGTACCGGAAAAAGAGTAGGCGACGTTGTGAAGGCTTCTCCACCATAAGGAGATTGGTGTCGTGTAGTGTTTACGAACTCTCAAATAGGTGATTCGGGGAGTGGAGTAGGGCAAGGAAGGTGTCCTTGTAGCCGAACCACTATAAATACTCGTTTCGTGGTTATATACTTCTTACTCTTTATCTTTCATTACATGTTTATATATCTATCTATCAACGTCCAACATAAACAACCAAATAGATTGACAAAAGTTGATCTAAATATTTAAAAAGAAAGTTTTAAATTAGTAAAACTATTCAACCCCCCCTTCTAGTTTTCCACAATTGGCATCAGAGCTTCGTTACCAAGTTTCTTAAAGTATGTTGTACTTTAAAAACTTGATACGATCCATGTATGTTTGAAAACTACAAAGAAAGATTTTTCTCAAGTCATGTTTTAAAATCATTTTGTTGGACATTGATAGATCATCCTAACATATTTGTCTCAAGAAATCTTCATGCTAGGATCTCTCCAAAACCTTCATTTCTATTCAAAGAATAATGAAGTCAACCTTCAAGAAAGGATCTAAAAGTAATCACAACTTACTTACGCCAAATACAAAGGATTACTTTAAGAGCTCATGAAGTATTTCTAGTATTATGACAAACAAAGAAGCATAGAGGTATGTTTTACTTTTCATTAGATAGCTTACATGAGTATATTGATATCATAATTCTCTTTGTTTAAAAAAATTGCTAGTCTCGTTTAAAGTCTCTTTCGTCTCTTTTCCAACTTATTCATCATCGGGAATAGTATTCCTTTTGATTCGTCAAACTAACGCCATCGTCACACATGAACCCTTGATAACTAACTTATCAAAACCTGTCGACAAAACAACCTTTCATTTGATACCTCAAAACTATTTTTAGGTAAGCTAGCTTATAAGCCTACTACAAAAATAATGCCAAACAACCCCTTTTCTGTCCACAGTAGCCGGATCCCCTAGTTGTACTAGCCGGATCCCAAATACAGGGATCCGGGGGAACCGTGGAACAGAACACAACTATACACTTTCAAAATCACCACTGATCTTTTTCCCTCTCCTCACATAACACAAAAATGACTAAACTACTGATTTCATCCTCATTGGACTCCATGCCCTCAAGTATTCCTCTCTAAAACACCATTGTAAGTTTTTACACTAACTTGTTCTAATTTTCATCATCCTCATCCTAGGGTTTATGGTTTCACAATCTCTAATCAATTAATCTAATTAGGGTTTTCAAAATTAATCATTAAAAGGGGCTTTTTACATAATTAAAGATTACATCATGTTCACAACATTGTTAATACAAATCAAAACCATAAACCCATCTCAACTAATTTTACCTAATTGGAAAATTTGTGTTTCTAGGACCAACCATGCCTAAAGCCACTCAACAAGATCATCATGATACCGTCCATTACTTTACTCATTACTATCGAAATGAGGAATTCTCAAAAACCGACCACAATGTCTTCAAAAAGCTTGAAAAACGACTTATCCACGAAGGTCGTGTAATCAAGGAATGTTTCCTTGAAGATACCGACATTCGTCAAGCCTTCTCGGCAATCAATTTTGATTGTCTTCTTGACATTGATGAACAAATTTGTCCTGTCTTCATCTTTGAGTTTTATAAAAGCATTAGGATCATTCGAAACGCCGATGATAGCATTTCAATCGCCTTCATCATCAATAAACGAAACTTCATTCTCCCGCTCAACACCTTTGCTCAAATTCTTCGCATTCCTTGTGAAGGAATTTGTATGTACTCTCAAGATTGGGCAATTAACGCTCAAAACCTTGCACTTGATTCTAAACCTATCTACAATACTCCTCTCGATGATTCCAAAATCATTCGAGATACTATCTTCAAGGTTAGGACTGACCAATCCCGTTACAACCGAAACAAAAAGCTCATTCACCGTGATCCCTTTCAAATGGAACTTTTGGAAATGCATCCCATATTTAGAAAATGGGAAGAAATCCTTAGGGAAAACGTCATAAGCCTAGTTGGTAACAAGGATCATCCAAACGCATGTCTTGTGCAAATGATCTATTGTCTTATCCACCAAAAGCCATTTAATCTCGCCTATTACATGGTAAGGAGAATGGCCAGGGTATTCAAAGCTTCCAACATGGTACTTCCATATGGTATGCTCCTAACACGACTTTGTAAGTATGTTAGTGCATTGCAACCATCTTCTATCAACAATGATCATTTCTTTGCCGATCATGTAATGGTACCTCTTACCAAAATACCCTCTAAATGCTTCATGGTCAATGGAAAGAAACCTAAAGCTCTCTCGGACTCCTCGGAAGGAGAAGAAGAAGAAAATGAAGAAGAAGAAGATGTCGACCCCATAGCCAACATTGAATTTGAACCCTTTGATTACTACGAACAACTTCCAACCATTCCAAACGAGACTGCGGAATTCAAACAATTGAGGGACATGATTCAAAATCTTTCTTACCACCTCACAAAGTCGTCAAAAAGGAAAAGAAAGAATTGACGAAAGAGACAATAGGAATATGCTTATTTTTAACACTTGACTTATGTGTGGATGATTATGTTTTAGCACTTTTTTTATGGTAATTTGGATATTGTTACTTCTACCATTATCAATGTGTGTTGTTATGTGATGACATGCTTGTACTTGTTGTTTAGTTTAATGGTTAATTAGTGTGCAAAATCTGCACATTATTTTGTGGGGGTTCTGATCTGCAGATGTCGGATCCCTAGGATTAGCCCAGACGGATCCCTCCCTTGAGGGAACCGTGGGATCCGTGGCATCATATCAGCAATACAACATCCCTTACATCAAGATAGCTTACTAGATAACATCACATTAGCTAAACATAAGATATTAGAACTCAACTAAGTCTACTTCAAGGATGAGAAAGCCTTAGACTCACTTATAGCTTACATAAGACCTTAGTCAAAACGTCTTTTAATTTATCAAATCGTCAAAACTCACCATATTTCCGCTTCAATACTCACAAATTGTTTTTCATCTTTCAAAACACTTAGGTAGACATATTGAACAATTTTAGGAAATTGTTTCAAGTCATCTTTATCTCAAAGTGAGTCAAAAATTAGTTTTTCAATTCTTGTGATTTTTAAGGATTTTTCAAATTCCATCTCAAGCTAAAATCTGATCTCTAGGATTATTTATTATGACTTGACACCACCAAAACTCTTAGTGTTATCCTTGAACAACCATTGGTAGTCATTTAGTCCCATTTTCCTTCCATAAAAAGCAATCATTTGCTATAACATTCATTATTCTTGATCATTCAAGTACACCCTCATCTTAGATACTTAGGAGGACTGAAACACTCAAAATGATATAGGTTTTAGCTCTTAGAAACTTCATTTCTAACCTTTCATAACTGCTGAGAGCCGGATCCCTAGGATCAGCCTAGCCGGATCCCTCAAAGGAGGGAACCGTGGGATCCGGGTGACAGATTATGTCAAATCTAGCCAAAACAATCATTTCAAGCTCATCTTGCTTACTTAAACACTCCATATCATCTTTATTAAGTTCCTAGATCAGTGAAATTCTGACCTTCAATCTTGTGCATGTTAATCATCACATTTTTAAGAATCTTAGTGGCTTAAGTCTTAAATGCGCTTACCAAATTCTTCTCTTTATAAGTCATATTGCTAGAACACCTTAGTCATCAAACTCAACATAATTCTCAACAATTACAAACATATTCCTTAGTCATTTCATCATGAGAAAAGCTCCTAGTGCTAACTCATCCACCCAAGAAACTTACTAGGGTCATACACAAAGTTTTCTCAACCGAATCATCTCCGGTTAAGTCCACAAATGCTAGGATTTCCCCTACACCAAAAAAACCAATCAAACTAATCCCCAAGAGGATTGTTCCCACAAGGATATCATCACCAAACTCTACTAAACCAAACATACCCTCTTCAACTCAACCAACATCATTGGTGCCTAGAGCCACCTCACAATCATCTCCACATTCTCACAACTTAGAGGACTTACCTCCTTGGCCATCTCATCTTCCACCACTACCAACAAATTCACTTGAAAAGGTTGTGCAACAAAACCAAAGTGTTGAATCAACACTTGCACCAATATCAACCTCTCTTATCCCCCCCCCCCCCAATAGTCCATTTTGGATTATGAGGAGACATCAAAGTCAACCACCCGACCACATGGAAGTTGACGCTTCCTTACCTCCACCCTCAAACATTGTTGAGCCACCACTTAATAAGCCTCCACCAATTCCTCCTCTTGAGGATCTTCAACCCACTTCACTTGAACCTCGGCTTCAAGAAGCTCAAAACCATGACAAGGATTGCTATCATTGTCAACATGTTGAAAGGTTGATACATGAACTACGTGAAGAGCAACGTTTCATGTTTTATCACCTCCACGAACGTTATGAAGAGGTCAACAAGCCTAAACAACAATGAGCATCATTGTCACAAGCTCAAACTTGGAACATTTAGGAAACCTATCTCATCCTTGATCATCATTAAGCTTTTAGTTGAATCTTGAGTTTGGGTAACTCATTAGCATTAGTAGTACTTGTATGGCTAGATCATTCTCTTAGTTTTTAGAGATTTGTTTGATTATCTCTTGTTTTTATTAAATGAATATCTATATGCCATGATTGTCTTGTGTTTTGTGCTTGCTAAATCATATACATATTTCACCTCTTCATTAGCATTGTTTGGCATATCTTCATTGCTGAAGAAACTGTCACCAGACAGCCGGATCCCTAGAAATGGCCTAGACGGATCCCTACATAAAGGGAACCGTGGGATCCGTGGTCCAGAAGCACAAATTACTACTAACTTGAGTTTTATTTGCAGGAAATTATGCACTATACTCTTGTTTTCTAACCTTTACTTTGTAGATTTTCAAAATACACATGAAGATTTTGACACCATAAAGCTAGGGGGAGATTTGTGTCAAACCATACATTGCAAATCCATTTGCAACTTGATCCTTATTTGGATTAGTCTTCATGACACCCCATTGCAAAGTTGCAATCTTCAAGGGGGAGCATTTTTCGTCACAAGGACGAAACAATTGCAAACATAATTACAATACATTAGCTCACTTATTTTTATGTACTTGACGCCCTCACAAAGGGATGAAATCGTCAAGGGGAAGTTAAGACGAGAACCATTCCCGTCACTTACTCACTTTACATCTTTCCTTTTACATGTTTTTCTTAAAACTTTGTGTTAGTTTCTTTTCGACGCTCTTTTTGTTTCGACAAAAAGGGGGAGAAGAGAGTAAAAACTCCAATTCAAACTTTTACGAATTTTAGTTTTTTCTTAAAATAATTTTATGTTTTGTCATCAACAAAAAGGGGGAGATTGTTAATACAAATAAGCCGTAAAAACGTTTATTTATATTTTACGATCTTCTAATGTTTTGTCGATAACAAACGTAAAATCATTTTAACGAAACAAATAAAATACGTAAACTGTTTGAGCCAATAGTTTTCTAACACACTTATGTTTTCACATAAAACACTAAAACAAGTATAAGTGTTTTTATGATTTAGTAATACATATGTACAACAACTAGTGTTTACATATTTGGGAAAATATATACTTAAAGTAGTATATACTAAAATGGGTAAAAACCAACAAATGGTATTGACCCATAACCCATGGTTTTATCCAAACCATTTGACTAGGTACATTGAACTCTTGAGATACATTGTATCTAATAAGAAACCCATGGATCAACCCATAACCCATGACCCATGACCCATGACCCATAACCAAAATACCCCTGGGTAAAGAGGAGCGTCCCACGGATCCCTAGCTTTACGCTAGCCGGATCCCTTGTGGGAGGGATCCGTGGGATCCGGGGAACAGTTAACTTTCTCCTCTATAAATAGTGAGCCATTTCTTTTTTTTAGATCACCACTTTTTGTCTCAAGAAATCTTCATGCTAGGATCTCTCCAAAACCTTCATTTCTATTCAAAGAATAATGAAGTCAACCTTCAAGAAAGGATCTAAAAGTAATCACAACTTACTTACGCCAAATACAAAGGATTACTTTAAGAGCTCATGAAGTATTTCTAGTATTATGACAAACAAAGAAGCATAGAGGTATGTTTTACTTTTCATTAGATAGCTTACATGAGTATATTGATATCATAATTCTCTTTGTTTAAAAAAATTGCTAGTCTCGTTTAAAGTCTCTTTCGTCTCTTTTCCAACTTATTCATCATCGGGAATAGTATTCCTTTTGATTCGTCAAACTAACGCCATCGTCACACATGAACCCTTGATAACTAACTTATCAAAACCTGTCGACAAAACAACCTTTCATTTGATACCTCAAAACTATTTTTAGGTAAGCTAGCTTATAAGCCTACTACAAAAATAATGCCAAACAACCCCTTTTCTGTCCACAGTAGCCGGATCCCCTAGTTGTACTAGCCGGATCCCAAATACAGGGATCCGGGGGAACCGTGGAACAGAACACAACTATACACTTTCAAAATCACCACTGATCTTTTTCCCTCTCCTCACATAACACAAAAATGACTAAACTACTGATTTCATCCTCATTGGACTCCATGCCCTCAAGTATTCCTCTCTAAAACACCATTGTAAGTTTTTACACTAACTTGTTCTAATTTTCATCATCCTCATCCTAGGGTTTATGGTTTCACAATCTCTAATCAATTAATCTAATTAGGGTTTTCAAAATTAATCATTAAAAGGGGCTTTTTACATAATTAAAGATTACATCATGTTCACAACATTGTTAATACAAATCAAAACCATAAACCCATCTCAACTAATTTTACCTAATTGGAAAATTTGTGTTTCTAGGACCAACCATGCCTAAAGCCACTCAACAAGATCATCATGATACCGTCCATTACTTTACTCATTACTATCGAAATGAGGAATTCTCAAAAACCGACCACAATGTCTTCAAAAAGCTTGAAAAACGACTTATCCACGAAGGTCGTGTAATCAAGGAATGTTTCCTTGAAGATACCGACATTCGTCAAGCCTTCTCGGCAATCAATTTTGATTGTCTTCTTGACATTGATGAAAAAATTTGTCCTGTCTTCATCTTTGAGTTTTATAAAAGCATTAGGATCATTCGAAACGCCGATGATAGCATTTCAATCGCCTTCATCATCAATAAACGAAACTTCATTCTCCCGCTCAACACCTTTGCTCAAATTCTTCGCATTCCTTGTGAAGGAATTTGTATGTACTCTCAAGATTGGGCAATTAACGCTCAAAACCTTGCACTTGATTCTAAACCTATCTACAATACTCCTCTCGATGATTCCAAAATCATTCGAGATACTATCTTCAAGGTTAGGACTGACCAATCCCGTTACAACCGAAACAAAAAGCTCATTCACCGTGATCCCTTTCAAATGGAACTTTTGGAAATGCATCCCATATTTAGAAAATGGGAAGAAATCCTTAGGGAAAACGTCATAAGCCTAGTTGGTAACAAGGATCATCCAAACGCATGTCTTGTGCAAATGATCTATTGTCTTATCCACCAAAAGCCATTTAATCTCGCCTATTACATGGTAAGGAGAATGGCCAGGGTATTCAAAGCTTCCAACATGGTACTTCCATATGGTATGCTCCTAACACGACTTTGTAAGTATGTTAGTGCATTGCAACCATCTTCTATCAACAATGATCATTTCTTTGCCGATCATGTAATGGTACCTCTTACCAAAATACCCTCTAAATGCTTCATGGTCAATGGAAAGAAACCTAAAGCTCTCTCGGACTCCTCGGAAGGAGAAGAAGAAGAAAATGAAGAAGAAGAAGATGTCGACCCCATAGCCAACATTGAATTTGAACCCTTTGATTACTACGAACAACTTCCAACCATTCCAAACGAGACTGCGGAATTCAAACAATTGAGGGACATGATTCAAAATCTTTCTTACCACCTCACAAAGTCGTCAAAAAGGAAAAGAAAGAATTGACGAAAGAGACAATAGGAATATGCTTATTTTTAACACTTGACTTATGTGTGGATGATTATGTTTTAGCACTTTTTTTATGGTAATTTGGATATTGTTACTTCTACCATTATCAATGTGTGTTGTTATGTGATGACATGCTTGTACTTGTTGTTTAGTTTAATGGTTAATTAGTGTGCAAAATCTGCACATTATTTTGTGGGGGTTCTGATCTGCAGATGTCGGATCCCTAGGATTAGCCCAGACGGATCCCTCCCTTGAGGGAACCGTGGGATCCGTGGCATCATATCAGCAATACAACATCCCTTACATCAAGATAGCTTACTAGATAACATCACATTAGCTAAACATAAGATATTAGAACTCAACTAAGTCTACTTCAAGGATGAGAAAGCCTTAGACTCACTTATAGCTTACATAAGACCTTAGTCAAAACGTCTTTTAATTTATCAAATCGTCAAAACTCACCATATTTCCGCTTCAATACTCACAAATTGTTTTTCATCTTTCAAAACACTTAGGTAGACATATTGAACAATTTTAGGAAATTGTTTCAAGTCATCTTTATCTCAAAGTGAGTCAAAAATTAGTTTTTCAATTCTTGTGATTTTTAAGGATTTTTCAAATTCCATCTCAAGCTAAAATCTGATCTCTAGGATTATTTATTATGACTTGACACCACCAAAACTCTTAGTGTTATCCTTGAACAACCATTGGTAGTCATTTAGTCCCATTTTCCTTCCATAAAAAGCAATCATTTGCTATAACATTCATTATTCTTGATCATTCAAGTACACCCTCATCTTAGATACTTAGGAGGACTGAAACACTCAAAATGATATAGGTTTTAGCTCTTAGAAACTTCATTTCTAACCTTTCATAACTGCTGAGAGCCGGATCCCTAGGATCAGCCTAGCCGGATCCCTCAAAGGAGGGAACCGTGGGATCCGGGTGACAGATTATGTCAAATCTAGCCAAAACAATCATTTCAAGCTCATCTTGCTTACTTAAACACTCCATATCATCTTTATTAAGTTCCTAGATCAGTGAAATTCTGACCTTCAATCTTGTGCATGTTAATCATCACATTTTTAAGAATCTTAGTGGCTTAAGTCTTAAATGCGCTTACCAAATTCTTCTCTTTATAAGTCATATTGCTAGAACACCTTAGTCATCAAACTCAACATAATTCTCAGCAATTACAAACATATTCCTTAGTCATTTCATCATGAGAAAAGCTCCTAGTGCTAACTCATCCACCCAAGAAACTTACTAGGGTCATACACAAAGTTTTCTCAACCGAATCATCTCCGGTTAAGTCCACAAATGCTAGGATTTCCCCTACACCAAAAAAACCAATCAAACTAATCCCCAAGAGGATTGTTCCCACAAGGATATCATCACCAAACTCTACTAAACCAAACATACCCTCTTCAACTCAACCAACATCATTGGTGCCTAGAGCCACCTCACAATCATCTCCACATTCTCACAACTTAGAGGACTTACCTCCTTGGCCATCTCATCTTCCACCACTACCAACAAATTCACTTGAAAAGGTTGTGCAACAAAACCAAAGTGTTGAATCAACACTTGCACCAATATCAACCTCTCTTATCCCCCCCCCCCCAATAGTCCATTTTGGATTATGAGGAGACATCAAAGTCAACCACCCGACCACATGGAAGTTGACGCTTCCTTACCTCCACCCTCAAACATTGTTGAGCCACCACTTAATAAGCCTCCACCAATTCCTCCTCTTGAGGATCTTCAACCCACTTCACTTGAACCTCGGCTTCAAGAAGCTCAAAACCATGACAAGGATTGCTATCATTGTCAACATGTTGAAAGGTTGATACATGAACTACGTGAAGAGCAACGTTTCATGTTTTATCACCTCCACGAACGTTATGAAGAGGTCAACAAGCCTAAACAACAATGAGCATCATTGTCACAAGCTCAAACTTGGAACATTTAGGAAACCTATCTCATCCTTGATCATCATTAAGCTTTTAGTTGAATCTTGAGTTTGGGTAACTCATTAGCATTAGTAGTACTTGTATGGCTAGATCATTCTCTTAGTTTTTAGAGATTTGTTTGATTATCTCTTGTTTTTATTAAATGAATATCTATATGCCATGATTGTCTTGTGTTTTGTGCTTGCTAAATCATATACATATTTCACCTCTTCATTAGCATTGTTTGGCATATCTTCATTGCTGAAGAAACTGTCACCAGACAGCCGGATCCCTAGAAATGGCCTAGACGGATCCCTACATAAAGGGAACCGTGGGATCCGTGGTCCAGAAGCACAAATTACTACTAACTTGAGTTTTATTTGCAGGAAATTATGCACTATACTCTTGTTTTCTAACCTTTACTTTGTAGATTTTCAAAATACACATGAAGATTTTGACACCATAAAGCTAGGGGGAGATTTGTGTCAAACCATACATTGCAAATCCATTTGCAACTTGATCCTTATTTGGATTAGTCTTCATGACACCCCATTGCAAAGTTGCAATCTTCAAGGGGGAGCATTTTTCGTCACAAGGACGAAACAATTGCAAACATAATTACAATACATTA
This sequence comes from Chrysanthemum seticuspe, assembly GCA_019973895.1. Classification (NCBI taxonomy): domain Eukaryota; kingdom Viridiplantae; phylum Streptophyta; class Magnoliopsida; order Asterales; family Asteraceae; genus Chrysanthemum; species Chrysanthemum seticuspe. Next base: position 280,273,242 of record BPTQ01000001.1, on the reverse strand, counting down.
GCTCACTTATTTTTATGTACTTGACGCCCTCACAAAGGGATGAAATCGTCAAGGGGAAGTTAAGACGAGAACCATTCCCGTCACTTACTCACTTTACATCTTTCCTTTTACATGTTTTTCTTAAAACTTTGTGTTAGTTTCTTTTCGACGCTCTTTTTGTTTCGACAAAAAGGGGGAGAAGAGAGTAAAAACTCCAATTCAAACTTTTACGAATTTTAGTTTTTTCTTAAAATAATTTTATGTTTTGTCATCAACAAAAAGGGGGAGATTGTTAATACAAATAAGCCGTAAAAACGTTTATTTATAGTTTACGATCTTCTAATGTTTTGTCGATAACAAACGTAAAATCATTTTAACGAAACAAATAAAATATGTAAACTGTTTGAGCCAATAGTTTTCTAACACACTTATGTTTTCACATAAAACACTAAAACAAGTATAAGTGTTTTTATGATTTAGTAATACATATGTACAACAACTAGTGTTTACATATTTGGGAAAATATATACTTAAAGTAGTATATACTAAAATGGGTAAAAACCAACAAATGGTATTGACCCATAACCCATGGTTTTATCCAAACCATTTGACTAGGTACATTGAACTCTTGAGATACATTGTATCTAATAAGAAACCCATGGATCAACCCATAACCCATGACCCATGACCCATGACCCATAACCAAAATACCCCTGGGTAAAGAGGAGCGTCCCACGGATCCCTAGCTTTACGCTAGCCGGATCCCTTGTGGGAGGGATCCGTGGGATCCGGGGAACAGTTAACTTTCTCCTCTATAAATAGTGAGCCATTTCTTTTTTTTAGATCACCACTTTTACACATACTTTCTCCAAGTATCGTACCTCTCTAACCAGTGATCCTAAGGGATCTTTCTATGTAGTTTGTCTTTTGTTTTTGTGTGATTCTCTAGGTTCCTCTTAAAGGCGAGATCACCACTTCTTGAAGTCGAGCAAGCTCAAGTCCGTGAGTTGCCATGCTTCGTCATCATCAAGTCAACTGAGGTTCTCTTGTTGATAGTTCTTTCTTCCTCCGTAGATGTTGTGTTGAAGGCATTAGTGAAGGATGCCGAAAGAGTCAAGATGAAAGCATTAGTGAAAGGTGCTTAATGTCCGTGTCAAAAGCATTAGTGAAGAATTCTAAAGATGTCAAGACAAAGGCATTAGTGAAAGGTGCCAAGCGTTGTGTCAAAGGCATTAGTGAAGGATGTCTAAGAATCAAATCAAGTGGCATTAGGAAAGAATGCCTAGGTCGTATAATCGATGAGGTGCATCGTTATACATATAAGTATTAATTTATTTCCAAGGATGGTGATATCCTTGATGGTGTTGTAACAAGGAGTGGATCTCCTTGAGATTATGTAAGATATAGGATTTCATAAACACACTAAACCATAATCCAAGTTGGCGTATAAAAGTGTTAGAGAGAGAAAGTTCTAGAGAGAGAAATGGAAGAGAGTTGGGAACTATGTGAAACAAAGAAAAATAGTATTGAAGCTCCAACCCTCTACCTTGGGAGGTAGAGGGTATTTATAGTGTCTTACAAATAAACACCACCTACGGGCTGTGGATCAGGCATACAGTGGGTAAAGACCCGTCCATCCTCCACGGTGTTACTTAACAAACTACTAACTAACATATCATAACTACGACTACGAGCTTTCTATTGAATGCTTATACTTGAGGTGACCGACTCTTTAATGACTGAATTTTCTAATTCCTAACAATCTCCCCCTAAGGGAGGTCACCTCAATTTACAATGATTACAAATAGATATTACATTAGATTGTTCTAGGATTCTTGATTAAGTCCTTTGCTTAGTAGCTCGTAGTCTTTGAATCTTCATTATTGCATGTTTGGGAATTCCAAGTGGAGGTCTTTAACTGATCCACGTGAGAATGATTGTTGAGCCTGCTTTGAGATCATCAGTCATATTAACTCTCTGACTCTTCCTTTGTGATGTTGGTATTATGTGATGTTGTGACTTTTGGACCGACATGCTCACATTTTGGATCATGATTTCTTCTTATCAGAGTAGCGGAAGCTTTCGTTGATTCATGATATTGGCAGCGGCGTAGCAGAAGCATGGAGTGAAAATATCAGAGTCATTGATGCACTAATCATGATTTCTTTTAGTGATGAATGTGTTGTGTGAGCATGCGGCTATGGATTGACCGCTTCAGTCTGATCAGCTGCAAACGTAGGGAGTACTTGCATACAACAGTTAGCAATAAAGTGCACGAAAGTGTCTTTGATCACTTTCGATGAATTGAGGTACACGGCCCACGGTTCCCCGTTGATCAGTACAAGTACTGCCTGTGATCAGGTATAATTCCGAAGAATTTCCTTGACAGGGTTTCGCAGCTGCTCTAGCTGTTCTCAAACCGGAACATCTCAAAGAAGACAACACGGAGTGAGTGAACCAGCGAAACGAGATTCACTGATTGATGAAAAGAGATTTGAAAAACAATCGTGTATTGCTCAATAGAAATTGTTTTTGCAATACAACGAAGGTTTTAATGAAAATCAATTATCAATCAAAACACCTTTTATTTTGAGAAATAAGTACACAGTCGACATGCTAAAGAAAAGATTTTTAAGCACAACGACCGGTTTTTCAAAGGTATCCGTCAATCCATAACCTGAACCAGGATTGATTCAAAAGATTGAATCGCCCCATTGTTTCTGTTCAGTTGTCACATGATTGATCTATTGAATAAACCTCACATGCCACCTACCAGGAGCTTGTTAGATGTTGGCTCCAGAAGGCTTTCCATCTTCATTGTGAATATTTTTGCATATCACTCGGATGTTCTGGCAATACCACAAGGATAATGCGTAGGACTCAAGATATAATCTCTCTTTCCACATTGTATGAAACAGAGAGTCTTCATTGAAAGTGTCCTAATGAGATTTATTGATGATCTCGAGGCTCTAGACTCAATTTGCGCATATTTGGTTCCTGTGCCGGAGACTAGGGAGAGGGTCTCCTTCTTCAATATCAACAATCTCTAAGAGAAAGTCGATAGATTATGTAGGTTCCCCGTGAGAATGAAACAAGCCCTTTTAAGAGGAACTTGAGTGGTTTGGGAAGTTGTAGTGCAGAGCGTCACTGGGTCCATGACGTCTTGTCTTCAATACCGATGTTACCATCAGTAGCATATGCATTGTACCCGGTTTCTGCCCTATGGCTGAATAAATGGAGGGCTATTTCTTTTCACCCTTTTCTCATTCAATTCTTTTTCATTCTTCAACCCCTTCAGTGCTTACCGAGACTTCATAGCTAGAACCTTGTTGGGTTTGTTCCAGTACTAGCTCTGTCTCAGTCCGCACTCTTCCCATATCTCATTTTTCTCCTTTTATCATCATACCTAAGGACTTCTACACTAACTAGTGGATTGTCCCTGGGTAGATCCCTCCGGTTCTGGCGGATCATGGGACCATAACCTAACCTTATCATCCTTATATCACCATGCATAAAGTAGGATTGGTCGGTCTTTTTCCTTGAAACCAATTGAAAACCATTTGAAAATCAATCAAGATACTTTTGATCTAAAATCAAAGCATTTTGTATCTCAATTGATTGATAATTTTAGAAATGCTCCCCCTCAACATATGCATATAATTCAGAAATTGTTTTAGCATATGGAGGCAAGAGATCTTTGAAATCGTTAGATTAAGAATGACAGGTCCAATCTTTTGATTAACATTTTCTAAAATGATCATCATCACTTCCCAATCAATTTACTTTAGATACAACATTTTGAGGAAGGATGAGGTTTTCAAAGGTTTGCTCCTCCTTAATATGTGCCTTGAAATATGAAAGAGTTTGCACATATTAGAGGGAACCTGCACTTAGAGACAATTCAGTCACGATTCAATAATTTGAAGTTTAAAATAGATGCTCTCCCTCAACATGTGCATGGAAAATTTGAAATCGTTTGTCACATGTGGGGAGGAGAGCTTGTACACCCTTATAAAACCATTTATCGAAATATCAGTTTAAATCTAATTTAAATCACAAATTCTCCCCCGATCACAATTTTCAAATCATTTGAGATTTGTGATCTCTTGAAGATTTAAATTGATTTTGAAAGATTTTAAGGAGAATTATGACTTGATTATGAAAACGTTTTAACTGATAAGGATCGAATTTAGAGACTTTAGACTCCAAAGATTAAACATGCTTGAATATCTTTTGAAAACTTAATAATAATAACCACGGTCTGGTACCATTGTTTGAAAAATACACTTTTTAATTTAATTGAAAAATCCTTCTCCCCCTCAATCAATGACATAAGTTGTTGATTGAGAGATAGATATTTATGACAACTGTTAAGTTCAGATGATTTTCAAAAATAGAGTCCAAGTAATTTTTCAAAGCAATTAGTTTTCATTAGATAGTAAGAAATTGTATTTATAGAATCAGAGCATGATTGAAAAACCAGATAAAGCATGACTCTGTTCTTTATTTGAAAACGGGTTACTGCCTGAAATAACAATAAACCACTATTTTTCTCCGCCTCATTTTTTTTAAACAAAAACTATATGCATTCGAAGAACATCTAAAAACCCGTGACATTCTTTGAATGTCAGCACAAAGTCCGTAGATGATATCGAATAAGGAAAAACATGACATAATAACAATATTTTTGGAATTTTTCAAGATTTTCTAATTTTTTATGGATTTTTGAAAATTTTATATTTTTATATTTTCTTTTTGAGGGTTTTTCAAGTTTTGTATTTTGCTTTTTGAATAAATATATACAAGAGATAGATGAATAAAGACCTTTACTCCTCGTCTTCCTCTTGAAGACGCTTGAGTGTTTCCGGTTGTAGACTCTTTAGACCAAAACGTGGAAGGATAAATTCAAAACGTTCTCTAGGAAGAGCTTTGGTGAAGATGTCTGCAAATTGGTATTCAGTTCTCACAAAGTAGAGTTCCACCACACCTTTTTCCACTTGTTCCCTGATGAAATGATGTCGAATGTCGATATGCTTTGCTCTTGAGTGTTGAACGTTGTTGCATGAGAAAGCAATAGCACTTTTATTATCACAGTACAGAGGGATTTTGTTGAATTCAAAGCCATAGTCAGATAATTGGGATCTCATACATAGGATTTGAGCACAACTAGATGACATGGCTATGTATTCAGCCTCTGTAGAGGAAATAGAAGTACTCATTTGCTTCTTTGAAGACCAGCTCACAAGCTTATCACCCAAAAACTGAGCACCTCCAGACGTACTTCGACGTGTATCTTGACAACCTGTATGATCAGCATCTGCATAGGCAGTTAGTGACATACCGGTGTCCTTCGGGTACCATAGTCCCATATTGATGGTTCCTTGGAGATACCGAAAGACCCGTTTAACCGCTTCAAGGTGCTTTTTAGTAGGCTTAGACTGATATCTAGCACACATGCACACAGCGAACAGGATGTCTGGTCTACTAGCTGTGAGGTACATCAGGGATCCAATCATACTACGATATTTCGTTTGATCTATCATGATCCCTGAGTGGTCCTCATCCAGCTTGGTTCGTTCAATCATGGGAGTGTCAACATGGTCACTAGAATCAAATCCAAATTTCTTTAACATCTCATTTGCATATTTAGATTGATTTATAAAAATGCCTCCGGGACTTTGTGAAATTTGTAATCCCAAGAAAAATTACATTTGTCCCATCATTGACATATGAAATTTGGAACCCATTTCATTTGAAAAACGATCACATTCATTGGGGTCAGTCGAGGAAAATATGATATCATCAACATATATTTGAACGTGAATTAAATGTTTGCCTGACTTTCTAGTGAACAACGTTGGATCAACTGCTCCTTTGCTGAATCCTGTAGATAGAAGAAACTTTGATAGCATATTATACCATGCCCTCGGAGCTTGCTTTAAACCATAAAGAGCCTTCTTCAAATGATAAACGTGAGTAGGATGCTCTGGATTTACAAAGCCTTCAGGTTGGCTGACGTAGACGACCTCTTTTAAGATCTCCGTTAAGAAATGCGGTTTTAACGTCCATCTGATAAACAACCATGTTCTTGCTAGCAGCATTAGCCAAGAAGATTTTGATCGCCTCGATACGAGCAACAGGAGCAAAAGATTCCTCAAATTCTATCCCTTCTTCTTGACGATAACCTTTAGCCACTAACCTAGCCTTATTTTTCAAAACATCACCATGCTCATCAAGCTTCACTTTGAAGATCCACTTAAGAGCAATGATCATAGCACAATTTGGAGCTGGTACTAATTCCCATACATCTAATCGATCAAACTCATGAATTTCATCTTGCATGGCATTGAACCAGCTGTCTTCATTCATAGCAGTTTTAACATCTTTAGGTTCGATCTTTGAAAGTACGGAGTTAAAGAAGCACCATAAGGAATCAGTAGCAAGCTGTTTACGAGTGGATACCGGACGAGAAGGGTTTCCAATGATGTTATCTAATGGGTGATCATGTGTCCATTTTCTAAGATGTTCATGTGGTTGTGGTTGTGGAATCGAAGTAGCAGAGTCGATGTCTCCTGATGAAGATGGTTCAGATGATGATTCAGGAGAAAATATATTTTCAAATGGAGCATCTTCGGGAGTAGCAAAGGGATTAACTTCATCCTATGAATCAGAAGCATTTCCATGATGTACATTGGATGATTGAAGATTTGTTGATGAAACTGATTGATCAGCAGCAGGCGCTTCTTGGCTTAATGACATCGACGCTCAAGGATTGACTTCATTGACAGAGATAGAAGCAGCCTCTGTTGAAGGAGTTGACAATTCAATAGCACTTGGCTCACAGTCTTCATCAAACATAGGATCAAATAATTTCTTCAAGTCATCTTCAGATGGAGGTACATATGGAGTTGCTGGAGGAGAGTTTGGTACAAGAGATGAACCAATGGGACTGTTTTGAAGTGCCGGGCCTGAATTGGATTGTCCAGGAGCCATTTGACCGGTCAGCTCATCAAACGTAACATGAATAGTTTCCATGATATTTTGGGTCCTCTTGTTGTAGATTCGGTATCCTTTTCTGTTTGGTGCATATCCTACAAAAACTCCAATGTCTGCCTTAGCTCTTAGTTTACCTAAATCTTGACCATCATTCGTAGGATAGCACAAAGCACCAAATACACGAAGGAATGAGAGATTAGGTTTTCTGTTGTGAACAAGTTCATATGGAGTTTTTCCATGAATAGTGTGAATCAGGGATCGATTTTGTGTGTAGCATGCAGTGGCAATGGCTTCTCCCCAGAGAAACATTGGAACCTTTGAGTAAATCAGCATTGTTCTTGTGGCTTCCACAAGAGTTCGATTTCATCTTTCAACTACACCGTTCTGTTGAGGAGATCGTGGAACACTTCTTTGATGACTGATTCCCACACTTTCATAAAATTCACTAAGTTGTTTGTTAACAAAATCAGTTCCATTGTCTGTTCGGATGATTCTGACAGTTTTGTTGAGACGAACCTGCAGCTGTTTGATGAGTTTGATGATGATATCTGGAGTTTCATCCTTTGTCCTTAAGAACTTGACCCAGGTGAATCTAGAGTAATCATCAACCACAACTAACACATATTTCTTCCCAAAGATATTCTGCACTCTCATGGGTCCACATAAGTCCATGTGAATTGTATGAAGAACTTCTGTAACAGAGTTTGTAGGTTTGGGTTTATGGGCATACTTCTTGCTTTTTCCCAATTGGCATGCTGAACAAAGATGATCCTTTTCATACTTAAGTCAAGGTAAACCTACAACCAAGTCCTTTCTGGAGAGATCATTGATGGTGCCGAAGTTCAAGTGATTGAGACGACGATGCCATAACCATGACTTTGTTTTTGAAGCCTTTGACAACAAGCAAATTGGAGAAGACTTCATCATATCATCGATAGAGATGGTGTATAGATTTGAACCACGTGTTCCTCTTAAAATTTCCTTACCATCAAGTTCTCTAACGAAACATGTATGTTTTCTGAAGGCTACTTCTAGATCAGAATCGCAGAATTGACCAACAGAGAACAAGTTATGACCAATACCTTCCACATAATACACTTTGGAGATAACACTTTCACCAACAACATAATCTCCATAGCCCATAATTGCACCGAAATGATCGTTTCCGAATCTAACAGTCCCGATGAATTTGCTCACGAAGTTCATGAGCCGCGACCAGTTTCCAGTCATATGCTTGGAACAGCCTGAGTCCAGGTACCACAGAATGATTTGAACGATCTGCAGTTGAACACATACAAGAATGGATAACTGGATAATTGGGATCCCCATGCAAGAATAGGTTCCATTTGGTTAGTAACAGTGATTGGAACACCCACATCAGAAATAGAAACATTCATATCAGAAATAGAAGCAATGGAATCATTATGAATAGATGCAGTACTAGTGTCCGTATTTGCCCTATTCAAAGTATGTTCACTTCTTACGGGAATATTTCTACCAGTAGGCATCCATTTTTTAGAGGGCGTTGTCTGATTAACCTTATGGCTAACAGGTATCCATTGATAACCTATCTTACTAAATGTTCTTCCTGTGGGCTTCCACTGTTTTCTAACTTTCTTTCGCCTTTGCCTTTTTGCCTTCTTAGTATGATATTTTGCATTAACACTATTGACTGGGGATATGACAGCATTAGACAAAGCATTCACACCACATTCATGATTAGTAACAGAATTCAAGCAGACATCATTACAAGGTTTGCAAATAGTATCCGAATTCGAATTAATTACAGTACGCCTATGGCTAATACTAGAATCAACACGATTCGTTTTATTCGACTCAAACTTAAAGTTCCTAGGTTGATCTTTTACTTTCTTCCAATGCACATTCTTAGCTTGCGAGGTCCTATCATTCCTTGTATTGTCTTGAGACTTTGACCTGCTCGCTTTAATGTCACTGTTTACTCCTGTAGAGGGAATGGGAACATTAGTTGGTTTTGCTAATTCATGCATTTCCTGTTTAGATGTGCTGGGATCTGAACTATTTGAAGGCACATTAAAGTTCACTCTCTTAACAGTAGAAGTGCTGGGATTTGAACTCCTAGAGGGCACACTCAAGTTCACATTCTTAGCACTAACAGATTTGGAATCTGAACTACTTGAAGGCACACTAAGGTTCACGTTCATAACATTTGGCATTGAATGACTTGCATGCTTGGCACTAGGCATTGAACAAGGTATCAAGGAATTGACTTGCTCACCTAAGGTTTTAGGGCATATTGTAATTAAGCATTCTAGAAGTTCTTGAGATCGTTTGGCATATAAGCATGCATGACCAATTGCATTATCAAGTGGTTTCTCTAACTTATCCTCTTCTATAATCTCACGGAGACATTCTAGGCTGTCCTTAAGATATGAGAAATATGTTTTAATTTCCAGTTTGTTATTCCTAAGATGAGGAGGAACATATTTCACAGACAAAGCATATTTATTACAGACATGCCCCTTTGAAGCACCATTCTCCCCATTGGTCATTGACATTTTCCCTTTTACCTGACTCTTAAGATTCTCAATTTCCTTTTGCAACGAGGTTATTTTTTCATTATTTTTGTTACGAGTGACTTTAATTGACTCAAATAACTCATTGAAATGACGTTTAACCTTTTCATTTTCTTCTAGAAAACTTTCATTTTCCTTTTGTAAGGCATTAACCAAGTTTTGAAGATGAAAATTTTGAGAATTCCGAGAATCTAAAGGAGGAGGCATTTGGGAGCCAGTCATATTGTTCTTTTCACCCTTTAATTGAGAGATTTGGGCTTTCAACTTTCTGATCGTGTTACAGTGAGCTTGAATCTGTTCGTCACGTTTGTTTAGTTCAAAAACTGCATCAAACTCTGGAACATCCGAGGATATCTTGATGTTTGAGGTTTTAACATTTTCTTTAAGATGTTGATATTTTAGTTGCAAGTCAAAATGTTCAACTTCTAGCTTAGAAAAATGTTTTACCAAATTATCGTGATCATCCTGTTCAATTTTATCACTTAGTTTAGAGTTTTTGATTTCAAGTTCAATGACACGATCATGGGAGACTTTCAATGCAACAGATAATTCATGAAATTGAGAAGCAGTAATAGAGCAATTAGTAGCAGTATAAAACACATCTTGAGAGATACATTCAGAGATCAGATTCTCATTTAAGGTATGCAAGTTCTTCCTCTCAATTTCATTATATTTTAATGCCCGCTCATAGTCACTAACTTCAATTATCATTGCATCAAATTCTTTTTCCATCCCTTTAATATCTGTATCCATCCCCTTTTTAAGACTCTCAAAGTGATCTTTTAATTGTTTAAAGAAAGGCATGACTTCAGTTAAATAACATTCTTTAGTTTGTTCAAAACCCCTTTCCCCTTCAGTTATCCCAGTGGGTGTGATTCTTTTCTTACAAGTTTTTTCAAAATCAACAAATAATTGAAAGATCACATATTGACTGATTAAGGTCTTGCTCTTAGTGGCAATAGTTCTAGGAACTAAATGCATTGGTGTATTGGGAGGATACACAGTCGCTGCAGGCATTCTCCTAAGGGGAGGGTTTGTTTCAACAATATTTTCATCTTTTTGCTTATCTGAGTCCTTTTTCCAAAACACTTGTTCAGGTGTTAACAAAGTTTGAGGCTTAAACTTGTTTAAGGAAATCCAATTTTCCTTTTTGTAATCATGGGGTTTGATCATTATGTTATTCTTTTTACATTCAGGATCATCTAGCTTCTTATTCATTTTCTCCCTAGATGCATCATCTAATTTTCTATCTTCCTCAGTGCACTAAACGCAACTAGGTTTCTGTCTAGGCTTAAGGATTTCATTACCATCATAAATTACATTTTGAGATGCTTTAGCTATCTTTCCGTACTCAGGGTTGGGTTTATCTATGATGGGAACACTATGCTTATCGCTTAAAACTCTATGCTTAGTGACCATGTGAGCAGTTTGAATGGTATTCCCTTGTACGTACAACTTATTTTCAAGCTTGTTTTCAAGGTTTTTAGATTAGAAAAATCATTCAAAAGTTTTGATTCCTTAGCACAGAATTCTTGCTTAAGCATTTTAACATTTTCTTGAAGTTCTTGTTTTTGCTTAGCAGTTTTAGAAAGCTTTTCTTGTAAGGAGGTTAACTCTTGTTTTAATACTTCTTCTCTAAACTTACTTTGTCTAATAGTTGTACGCATTTGGTCATCCATCTCCTGCTCACGAGTGGTTAACTCAAACTTAGCTCATTGTTCATAAATAGCAACACGTTCTTTATAAGCATTAAGTTCAGAGATAACAGAATCATCAGGGGCACATGCAGTGTATTCATCAAAAGCATAGTCATTGTTGACTGCAGAAGATGCATCACTTGGTACAACTTCACTTTCACTTTGTTTCACATATTGATCATATGGGACAACATTGATATTACCCATATTTTCAATATTTGATTCAATAGTTTCAGTTGTTTGTACTTTGTCATGCATCTTTTGCACATCAGCATCATCGTATAGTTTTAATACCTCTGAGATGAGTTTGTCTTTGGATGGGCCAGCTTGTGGTGAAGATGAGACCTTAGGAGAAACCATTGGAGAAATGCTAGCCATAAAAATTGTGTGTGCAGTAGGTCCATCATCCACATCAGAGTCGTATGCATCACAATCAGCGACTTGAAAGGCATTATGATGATTGTGACCTATCTCCTGAATTGGCTGCTCATCCACATCTGCATCATAGGTCTTGGCATTGCCCTCAGCAAGAAACAACGACTCCTCTTCATCCAAAGCAACACCATTATCCTGAGCTTGTACAAGCAACATCTTATCTCTAAAGTATTCTGCATTCTGTGGACGTTTTGGAGATGTGCAGTTCCTAGCAATGTGTCCTTCACCACCACAGTTGTAGCATTTGATTGGCTTAGCTTGTCCTTGATTTCCATTCCTTCCCCGATTCTGATTTGCTACATATCCTCTACCAGCTCCACCTCTTCCTTGTTTGTACTGCCTTTTTTGAACTGGCTGCACCATAACCTTCCCATATCTGACAGTGGCTTGATTGTGTGGATTGGATGCAGTTCTGAGATTGTTGTTGGTGTGTGGAAGAGAGTTCATGTTTTGACTAATCAGGAGAGCCAGTTGATTAATGAAGTTTCCCACGTGTGCATCAGCATCAGCTTGTTTGAACATAGGATCAGGAATGAGTTTGTGATTACCATTACCCATAGGTATGACTTGAGATGCCTTGGTGGTAATACCAACATTGGTGTAGAAAGCTGTAGAATCATTAGGTGAGCTTGATTCTCCCTGATTGGTTTTGAACTGCTCCAGAATCCTTTTCTCAAACATAGCATGCCTCTCATTCTGAAGAAGGAAAGCATAGAGTTGCTCATAGTTAGTATTCTTCAATCCTTTGGTTAGCTTCACAGAGGTGACAAACTTGTGCCATTCGGGATTCATGTTGTTCACAAACTTTGAGTTCAGCTGAATGTTTGGCATGGTCATTTTGATGTTCCTCATATCGTTCACAAGCTTATGGAATCTCACATAGTACTCATAGACACTCTCATCTGGTCTCATCTTGAAGTGCTCAAAGTCATCATATAGTTGTGATTCTCTGTCTTCAACAGTTAATTCAGAACCTGAGAGAAGCATCTTGACATTATCCCACACTGCCTTGGCTTCGGTGTTGTGATTGATCAGCTTGTAGATATCCTTTGGAAGGCCTTGAAGTATGATGTTAGAAGCTCTGATATCAGCATCAAATCTCTTTTTCTCCTTATCATCGAGCTCATCTTATGTCTTTGGTCTGTCTATTCCATATATCATTGTTCCATCTGCAGCTGTATCAATTAAGTCTCTAGTAGTCTCAACCCGATAAGGTCCTTCATCGATTGACTTGAGAATGTTGACCCCATTTTCCTTTCCAAGACAGTACAGTCTGATTCTTTGAGCCCATGAATCATAATCAGTTCTGTCAAGCATAGGTGGACGAGTATCTGAACCTGCTACTTGAACGTCCTCAGCTACGGAAGAAACAATAGTAGGAACGATGTTTGCCATGATTACAAATTCTACGGGATTTTACAATTCTTTGATTAAACCGGGAAATTGATTCTTTCACGGGATTTTACTAAACCAAAAGAACAACCGTAAGAATGTATCACGAAGAAGTGATGTTGATACAAAAGTTGGGCGTTCCTTGTTTGGGCTCCGGCTCTCGTACCAATTAATGATTGTTGCTTGAGACCTGTGCACTAAGAGACAGAAAACACCGTTAGGCTTACCGTGGGATTGTCTCCCACGATTATCCTCCGGCGTGAGAGTAAGTAATCGATTTAGGGTTAAATGAGAGTTAGGGTTTGTAGATCGTACCTTTAACGAGGGATGGGATTCCCTTTATATACACACGGAATCCTTGTTGGTTCCGTGTTCCTTAACCTTCGGCGTATCCCGCCTAAGTCGGTTGGGGAATGATTATCTCCATAATTAGAAGATATCGGATATTGTGTTCCGTAATCAAAATTAGGCTTGGGTCTTCGTGGGCCCAAACACTTATCGGCGTAGCCCAGTTCATGCTGGGCTTATTAGTATTGGGCTTTGGTTGGGTTCGTGACCCGAATATAGACTATACGTCATCATGTCCCCCCAGTCTAGTATGCGCAGTGAAGGACTGCGGATGCTAGACTAATAACAGCAGACAAAAAACTACGAAGCGTAGCCAAGAAGGCAAAAAAGATACCCGCCAATACATTGTATCTAGACATAGTAATTGAAAATGGATGCCTCGTAAATCGGGGGAAAGTAACTGCAGCGGCGTCACATCAAGTAATCTGAACCACATGTTGGTGGTAGTGGAATCCACGTGTCACTCATCGCGTGGATGAGAACACTTATATAACCGGCTACCTCATTTTACTGTGTTTCTCACAGTGAAAAACCAAATCCGCCATTGTTAAGAAATCGTTCATTTGCAAAACAGAAAATCACCTATTTCGAAGGTAACCACGCGTACGCCTTTTAAAAAATAACACCATGGTCAAGCAGTTATCTGATTTCAGCTCCGATATAACTGAGGGTAAACTTCTAGAGTTTACCTCGAATTATTTTATACCACTTGACGTGCATCCGGTTGTTCCGGGTGCGCAGGCATCTATTGCAGATTTCCCCGAAGGGAAAGTAGGGGTGTACACACGTTTTTTCGAGTTCGCGAATCAACGTTTGCCCCTATCTCTATTTCTATATGACGTGTTAAATTATTACAAGCTGCACCTATCCCAGCTGCACTGCATCGGTGCGGCGAAGATTACCAACTTCGAGGTTAATTGCCGACTACTGGCGATTAACCCGACTATCCACTTATTCCGTGCGTTCTACCACACCACGTGGTCGCACGGATGGGTCTCATTCGCTAAACGCGCGGGGCGCTTCCAGTGTTATACAGAGAAACTGGACGTGCTCCGGAACTGGAGAGAGACTTTTTTCTGGGTAGACGACGTATGCTTCCCACCGCGTTTTGAATTTTTTACCCAGGGGACATTGCCGAAGGATGAGCGCCCCTTGCCTGGATCATATGTCGTGGAGGATGCGGAACTGATAAACGCCAACCGCATCCCTATTAGTTCCTATCATGAGGAATTTCTGGTGCATATGGGCATTAGCCGTAATTACTTTGGTATGCTAGATGAGATGCCAATCTTCTTAGGCGCTAATGGCCAGGGTAGGTGCTCATCCCTTCGCATCCCTTTGCTTAATTAATGTAAGATATTTCTTTTCCTTTTCGCACATTATATAACCTGTGTATTTGTTGTCTTCTGTTGCGCAGAGATGGATCTGTTTACAGTTGTGCAACTAGCGAAACCGGTTCAGGTGACGGTAGGGACGTGGCCCCTGAAGGAAGGAGAGGAGTCCATACTAGAGGCTACTGCAGGGCGTACCCTGGAGATGAGTATAGGGGAAACAGGTACTAGCTCCTCTGTTGCAGTGGAAGCGACGCCGCTGCAAAGCGTGCCAAGCCCTAGGGTGCCGTCCCCAATAGCGCAACCAGCGCCAATAGCGGTGGCGCAGGCAGTGGAAGAAGAAGAGGGAGAGGAGGAAGAATCTAGGCTGAGACGCAAAAGATCACGCGGAGATGATGGCGCGAGTTCTTCAAGGAAAAAGCGCCCTGTGATCCTCACTGTGGAGTCATCCTCTAGTGATGATGCATCCTCGCACCCCTCTGCTAATACCTCTGGTCCACAGTAAGCCATGTCTTCAATGTTTTTTTTTTTTTTTTTTTTTTTTTTTTTGTTCTGCGCACCAACTGTGTTATATGGGAAACTAATGACTCTATATCCTTGTACGCAGGGTGGAACAGGTTGCGGAGTCACCATCCAGGGCGAGTCCTTCACATTCCGCGCGGTCCGAACCGCATAGCCACAAGGATGAGGACTTGTCTGCTGGGGATGCATCAGTGGGGCAACTGGTCGAAGAGTTGGTGCAGGTGTCTGCGCATCAAGCTTCGCTGGTTGAGAAGCTAAGGGCTCAAATCTTTGGTGAAAACAGCCAAGGCGCTCAAAAGGATCAGACAATTGCGTTGCTGGAGGCGCAGTTGTCTAGTACCAAAGCTGAAATGGAGAGCCTGAGTGCGTATGCCCAGAAGATGGCCGAGGAATAGATGGCGCTGATGGGCCAAATAAGCCAAGAGCGTGCAGAGGTCTCAGGATACAAGTCTGCGCAGCGCTGGGTACTGAAGTATTTGGAGAAGGGCAAAGAGGATTTGACTTCGCAGCTTGAAAACTTCGGTGCAACTGTGAAGAGTGCCCTAGAAGCGCAAGAGATGAAAATACGCAAGCTCAGCTTGGAATACGACGATGAGTTGTATCCCCAGCTCTTATCTACCATTGCTGAGCGCAGATGGCTCATAGGCCATGGGCTTCGTCTCGCTGCTCTTAGCACCTTGGAGTCACAAGAGGTGGTGAATGCTTTTGGTGGGGTAGTTCAGTGCGCCTTAGAGCGCGGTAAGGCAGAGGCTGTGGAGAAGCTTCATGAGGCAAATCTGTTAAAGGTACTTGCTGAAAAGGTACCTGGCTATAATGCGCAGTCTTACGATGAGCTAGTGTCTGCCATGGAGAAGATGAGGTCTTTGGAGCTTCCAATGATTGCTGAAATGGAATGCGACCAAGATTATCCCATAACTGTTATTATGGAAGGGTTGACATTAGCGCGCCATCGTATTAAGAATGCAGAAGCGCAGCCATAATATTTTTTGAAGCCCGATGTCTCGCAGCTTCAAGTGCCTGTTTTTGCTCGTCCCAAAGATATCCTGAACCCCTTCGCTTTGGAGAAGGAAGTTCCATTGAAACAGGTCTTGGAAGCTCATGCTGCCAGGCTCGCCAAGAAGGAAGGCATTAAGGGTAAGGCCGTTTTGTGTGGCGTTGGCGCAGCTCACCTCCCCCGTTCTGACGGAGTGCCTGTTAGTGTCGCTACCGTAGCTCGTAAAGATGCTGATTTGTTGAAAAGTTTAAGCGAGGTTAAAGATGCAACAAACCGCGTAGGTAGCTCATCTCTTGAACGTTGTAATAGTTGGTAGGTTTTACTTCGTAAAGTAAACATCCTTTTGTAATAACTTGTAGTTATTAATGGAAATCTCCTTTTGCTAAGTGCGTGTTTGATATTATTGCCGCTTGTAAAGTGTGTACTTATCTGTTTGTCTTTGCGTATAAGACATGTTCTAAGGATCAAAGTTTTACACAAGCGCGAATAATACAAGAAATCCATAGTCATGTATGAAGATTATAGTATACTTAAGAGAAAATTTCTAAGTATTTTGTTTGTTGCATAATCGTGTATGTTGTGATATGCAGCGTACTATAAATATCATATCAGGAAATCAAGTGTCTTGGTTCCTAAGTTGTTAAACGTGCACCATATGCGATGTTGCGCACCCGTCATGGGATGCTCACAAAACTTATTCCAACGTCTTGAGAACAAGGTGTTTAACAAGGATACGTGATCCAATGTTGATGGGTTTGCAACCCTCTTACTCAACAAGTTGTTTAGTAGGTTAACTTATCCTTTTACCATCGTGGGTTTATGTTAGTGCATGCACGCCATGTAGGCAAGAGATAAAAAATGTAAAGACATAAAGTATATGGAAATAACAAATTAAAATATGTCGCGGAGTTAGCTAGAAACCGCGACGTTTTATTGATACTTGCAAGTTTTTATGAGAAATAAATGAGACCGTATACTAAAGAAAACAAAAGTAAATACATAGATTTTTATTGGGCACTTCAATAAAGTGTCGGAGCGCCTGTGCGCTGGGCCGTAGCCATTCCTATAGGTAGCACCTCTTAAGGTTGCAGATATTCCATGTGCGTGGCAGTTCACGACCATCCAAGCCTCGTAGCTTGTACGCGCCTGTTCCCAATGCTTGAGTAACCTCATAAGGTCCTTCCCACTTTGGTCCAAGCTTACCTGTGTCTTCTACATGGCTCGCATCATTGGCGCGGTAAACGAAGTCACCTGGTCTGAATGAAACACGACGCACTTTAGCGTCATAGTATCCCTTCATCCTTGACTTTGATTTTGCCTCCCGTATAGCTGCGCGTTCGCGCCTTTCTTTTAGCAGGTCTAAGTCGACACGTCTCTCGTCATCATTGGTTCCACATTGATTTCAGCAGTGCGGATGGTTGGCATTCCGATCTCGGCTGGTATGACAGCTTCTGTCCCGTAGACTAGAGAGAAGGGGGTGTCCCCTGTGCTGGTTTTTATTGAAGTGCGGTGCGCCCACAGAACATGCGATAGTTCTTCTACCCATCTTCCTTTGTGCTTGTCCAAGCGTTCCTTGATTCCTTCACCCAGGCTTCGATTCGCACGTTCAACTAAGCCGTTGGTTTGTGGGTGTTTAACTGACGCGAAGTGCTGTGTGATGTTTAGCTTCTCGCACCAGTCCTTGAAAGGATTATCGCAGAATTGTTTCCCGTTGTCCGAGATGATTTCCCCAGGTAGACCGAAACGGCATACAATGTTTTCCCATACAAAGCGTTTCACCTGGTTTCCAGTTGTCACACCCCCAAATTACCTGTTTTGCAGCGGAATGGAATTCCTGGGGATTGACTGTCATAGCATCACAATCACAGTTATATTGAACGACCTAAAGTGTCGTTTGGAAAATACATCGTTTGATTTAATAAAATAATCAGAGTTTACAAAGTAGGTCCCAATTGAAAACCAATTTGTGCGGAAATAAGTTTGCTACAATTCAAACGATGTTTTAAAGTACATAAAACCCAAGTGAGACGCGTCGTCATCGCGACCCCATGATGTGTCCAAATGCATGCCATGAAGTGAATGCCTTAGATACCTGAGATAAAAACATGCTAAAAGTGTCAACACAAAGGTTGAGTGAGTTCATAGAGTTTGTATTGAAATGTAAAGCCTTTCAAAATCGTTTATGTAGCAAAGGCATTGTAAATCCACTCAGTTCCAAGTCCCGCCCATACAAAACTTGCAACCTGTGTGTTTACAACCCACTGCCAGAATATGTAGAGTTTATGTTCAAATCGTTCCAAGACCGTTAGTCCATGATCGTATACCAAGTCCGTTAGCTCAATGAATATACCAAGACCGTTAGACCAATGAATATACCAAGACCGTTAGTCCAATGAATATACCAAGACCGTTAGTCCAATGAATATAATATGGAAATTCTAAGTATGGCAAAACTGTTACTACGCATGACTAAGCATTCAGTTTAGGTAAACATGTAGTTGCAATTAATCATGAATGTCATAAAAATAGTTGATGAGCATGTATCTCCCCCAAAGAGTTTAATCAAAGCATTAAAACAAGAAAAGTGGGGCTATGGAACTCACTTGGTAAACTGGAATAATGGCAAAAGTGAGTACACCGAGGTTTAAAGTGATGCGTTAACCGGGACCTATTACGAATGATATGATATGTCATGAGTTGCAATGTAATATTATGCATGCACTACGTATGTTATTTATACCATTTACGGGTTTTGAAAATATTACTCGTCGTCGAAAAATACTCTTTTGACGTCTTGACCCATCAAAAATGACTTTACATGTTTCTACGTCAAAATGTCATCCTATAATGGTTTTATAATGATTTTTGGTGAAATTACCATTTTTCGTCGCAAAACAATGTCGTCGGAAAAACCATGAAATCAACAAAAATGGCTTTGGAAAACTAGTCGCAAAACGGTGTACGTCGATCGTTAGAGAACGAACTCGACGGTTTTGGAAAGTTTGTATCGATATCTAGAAGTTTCAGTTCAGGAGTTTTCGTCCAAAAGGTCTCGATCATAAAGATATTAAAGGCTAAAGATGGTGGTTTTTGCTAATTGGGTGCAGAAAATGAGTTTCGGCCAAGTTTGAACATCCGTAAATAATTTACTATGACTCCGCTTGACAAACGGCTTTTTGTTTTGAAAAATATGGCCGGTGAACTTGATTTTACTAGAAGACAATTTGTTCCAAAAAGTTTTGCATCATAGTTAAAAACTGCCGCAAACATAGCCCTTACAGCTAATGAAATACTTGAATCGTAGAAATAATATAATTTTTCAGAAAATAATAGTTACGGCAACTTTATAAAAACGTGCATATATTTGTCGTTTCAAATCCGTTTTCTACGTAAAATATGTCCTTAGCTTCGTATCGAAGTAAACTAATATATTCTTGATAAGTCGAAATAATTTGTGAAGCTTAAGGCTCATTTTTGACCCGAACAAACTAAAAACAGCAAGCTGAAAATCCTGAAAATAATACGTTTCGTCGTCAAACTTTAAAAATTCACCACGGCTTCGTTATAACTCCGTTTTTATCCGTTCAAAAGGCCACGGATTCGTTTTAAAGTATATTTTCTAAAAATCAAGGCCAAAGTTTCGTACCATCTGTTGGTTTTTCCAGAAATTCGATTTAAGGACAGAACGTAAAATATAGTTTACGAAAATAGTTTTTCTCGGACAAAACCTATTCTAATCCCTTCAAATCAACTCCAAAGCTAATCTAATCCTACCATACACCTTCTTAGGGTGTCATGGGTTCCTAATCACCATCAAGACCAAAGAATACCATGGGAATAATTATAGGATGACCATATTGTATATATAACTTAAAAATCATGAAATAAATGGTATAAATCACATAACATGCATATAAGCTCCAAAAATGAAAAGAAACATATGAAAATGACAAGGAAACATGAAAATGAATAAAACATGCTTACAAATGAAAATGATGAGGTGAAAGTAACAAGGTAAAACTTAAATACCCTTGGTTTTTATTTCAAAACCATATAAAGAGTATATACTAGATTGTATAAAACTTGATTAGAGAAAAAATTGATGATCTTCTCTTGCACCCTCTATGGTGGCCGGTTGTGTTGGAGAGAAGAGAAGAGAGAACCAAAGTTTACACCTTATCAAATGTGTTGTGTGTTTTTCTCAAGAAAATATCTAGTCTATCCTTGAATATATGTAAGTATAATATTAGATGAGAAACTCAAATTGATTACTTGTCTTGAGGTATAGGTGGCCGGCCTTATGGCTTAGGGGGTAGGATTTGATGATTTTTGTAAAGTAATTGTATTATTTGCTAAGTATAGAATGTAGTTTGTAAGCGTAAATGGGTATTTAATGTAACGTTAGTTAAAATAAATTTTCACGGGTCAAGATAAAATATATTGAGGTCATAAAAATTATAAAAATACATTTCTTGTAAGATTTGAGTGAATAAATATTTATCGGGTTGAATTTAAGAAAAACCGTCGTGATTTATATAAACATAACAATTTGTATACGAAATAAATTTAAAACACTAGGTAAACTAAAAATATAGTTTTTACAACTAAATGTAAGTATAAAAATATGTCGGGATCATTTTTGAAAGTAACGGATTAAATATTTAAAATAATAACTCACGCGATAACGTTTATTTAATATAAAAAATTACGCGTTTAATGTGAAATGAAATGTCATGAATGAACTATCATGATGCAAATGATGCAAATGAAATGTAGACTAAACTTAGTCCATAAGAAATGTTCGTGATGTTATGATCATGAATTCGCCGCTAAACCTTAAAGGTTACGCGAATTTGAAACAAGTAAACCAAGTTTACTATAAATGTTGAAATAATGAGACATGAATTGTGTCGAGAAATGACCTGAAAGTACGGGTTGTCACATTCGCCCATCCAAAAAGGAATTCAGTCCCTGAATTCAATCGTTGTTAGTCTATCGGGTTTAGGGTTTGATGTGGCAAACTTTCCCATTCCCGAGCAAAACCCTCAAAAGACTTTTTACCAACCAATTTTCACTTAATCTCACAACTCATCAAACAAGAACTGTCATGAGATTAGGCTAAATTGGTTTGAAGGAGGACTTTTGAAAATTTGGCTCGATTACGGAATTGCTTACACATATAAGCCTACTACTCCCTTCATCGCATGATTCTTCCTGAATTAGACATAGGTGATCAGGCTATGTATAATTTAGGAGTAACTATGCAATGCTTGGACTAATCGACTCATATGTTGTTTGGTGTTCAGTCAACTGATGTTAAAATTGTGATGAACATCGAGGAGAAAAGACATGGAGAAGTGTCGTTAAAATGATAGTTAAGGTAAAAAGAATTAAAATCCTCGTAAATGATATCGAATCGAAAGGAAATAAAGTACGATAGATGAGAATATTTTACAACGAGTAGTTTAGCAAAAGTAGTACATCTTTAAGTTATAAAGTTTCGGATACGATGGAAGACATAAAATTAGTACAACATAGTACATAAGGAGAAATAAGACTGTTAGTTTCCGAACTTCTTCAGTCTTCCGCGTCGTTGATACCTTGACGAGCTCCTTCTAACATATATACATTCCCATGAGCACCTTCGACTTGTTGACCTTGGTTTTGAGGACATTGATTCCGATAGTGTCCTTGCTCCCCGCATCTGTAACATGTAACCATGGCCTTGCCTCTACAATTCCTGGCAAGGTGTCCCAGTTGTTGACACTTGTAGCACTTAGCAGGACAAAGACCCGTGTGATGATACTTACATCGATTACATAGTGGGTAGGTTCCAGCATAACCTCTGCCTTCTACTGGTGCAGCAACATATACCATTGCAGTTTCTTGCCCTCTTTTCTGTTGTTGATGATGGTTAGTGTTGCGGTTTTGGTTGTTGTTGTTATAATCTCCTTGGTCGTCTTCCCATTTCCTTTTGTTGTTGTTGAGTTGGTTATCGCCGTTGTTGTTGTTGTTTTGGTTATCGTAGTAGTTGGTGCAGTTGTTGGGGTTGTTGTTGTTTTGGTTGGTGTTGGGGTACTTGCCTCTCTTCACTACCTGGGCCATGAGCTTTTGAGTCAATCGAATAGTTTCCTCAATCGTTTGCGGGTCAGAAGAAGTCACATCGCCTTGAATAATTTCGGGAAGTCCCCCGATGAAAGCCTCTAGCAACTTCTCATTATCAGAAACCATGGACGGGCATAACACAGCCAATTCTTGGAATCTCCGAATGTAAGTGTCAATATCGTACCCAATGGTTACTAATTCATAGAACTCCGTCTCCAACTTTTTGATTTCCGTACGTGGACAAAACTTCTTAGTCACCAAACCCTTAAATTGCTCCCAAGTAAGCTTGAAAGCATTCTCCATCCCAATCGGTTGAGCATAAGAATTCCACCACGATAATGCTCCATCGAGTAATGTGCTCGTAGCAAATTTAACTTTACTATCATCCGGACAGTTACATAGCAAAAACACTGATTCCAATTTTTCAAACCATCGAACCATTGCTGTAGCTCCCTCGGTACCTCTAAATTTGGTGGGTTCGCCACTTTTGAAATCTTTGTACGAACATTTCTTAACCCCAGATCCTCCTGCATTACCAGTAGCAGCAGCTAGTCTAGCGGCTTCAGCAGCAGCCGTGGCCTCAGCAACAGCAGCAGCCACCGTTTCCCTTTCAACTCTTAGAGCATTTGCAATGCTATCATTCACTAACTTCTGAATAGCCGCTTGGGTCATTTCAACTGTAGCTTTCTTCGGTGCCATATCTTCTTCAAAACAAGAGAAAATGTGAGACGTAGCAAAATCCGATGTTAATAATAAGCGTTCTAAAGAGATGTGATAAGAGACGATAAGTTTGAAGTTATTTTTCGAAATGATCGACGGGTTCCGCAAAGGTGGGTTATGAGGTGTTGTAAGTGCTTCAATGAATGATGGTTTAGAGACTTAATGTGTGAATAAAGTGTAACTCGACATGTTAGTGGTGAAACAAAGGAGTGAGAGTGACTTCTCCCTACTTAAAGGTTCATCTCGGCATTCGACGTTATCGGTGGTGAGTTCGATTGATGTGAAAATTGTGATAGGGAATGACAAGGAATTCTCCACGTTAGAGTATGGGGAAAAGATAATGGGATGGGCATTTAAGGGCATCCATGTGACAATCGATGCGAAATGAAAGTAAATAACTCGAAAATGTACGTAAAAACCGCATGTAAAGTGAACATTCACTTATGATGAAATGATGAGATGCTATGATAATGTAGTTATAGTCTAGGGTCAATGATGCAACCTAGTTCTCTATAACCGAAGCTCTGATGCCAATCTGTCACACCCCCAAATTACCTGTTTTGCAGCGGAATGGAATTCCTGGGGATTGACTGTCATAGCATCACAATCACAGTTATATTGAACGACCTAAAGTGTCGTTTGGAAAATACATCGTTTGATTTAATAAAATAATCAGAGTTTACAAAGTAGGTCCCAATTGAAAACCAATTTGTGCGGAAATAAGTTTGCTACAATTCAAACGATGTTTTAAAGTACATAAAACCCAAGTGAGACGCGTCGTCATCGCGACCCCATGATGTGTCCAAATGCATGCCATGAAGTGAATGCCTTAGATACCTGAGATAAAAACATGCTAAAAGTGTCAACACAAAGGTTGAGTGAGTTCATAGAGTTTGTATTGAAATGTAAAGCCTTTCAAAATCGTTTATGTAGCAAAGGCATTGTAAATCCACTCAGTTCCAAGTCCCGCCCATACAAAACTTGCAACCTGTGTGTTTACAACCCACTGCCAGAATATGTAGAGTTTATGTTCAAATCGTTCCAAGACCGTTAGTCCATGATCGTATACCAAGTCCGTTAGCTCAATGAATATACCAAGACCGTTAGACCAATGAATATACCAAGACCGTTAGTCCAATGAATATACCAAGACCGTTAGTCCAATGAATATAATATGGAAATTCTAAGTATGGCAAAACTGTTACTACGCATGACTAAGCATTCAGTTTAGGTAAACATGTAGTTGCAATTAATCATGAATGTCATAAAAATAGTTGATGAGCATGTATCTCCCCCAAAGAGTTTAATCAAAGCATTAAAACAAGAAAAGTGGGGCTATGGAACTCACTTGGTAAACTGGAATAATGGCAAAAGTGAGTACACCGAGGTTTAAAGTGATGCGTTAACCGGGACCTATTACGAATGATATGATATGTCATGAGTTGCAATGTAATATTATGCATGCACTACGTATGTTATTTATACCATTTACGAGGTTTTGAAAATATTACTCGTCGTCGAAAAATACTCTTTTGACGTCTTGACCCATCAAAAATGACTTTACATGTTTCTACGTCAAAATGTCATCCTATAATGGTTTTATAATGATTTTTGGTGAAATTACCATTTTTCGTCGCAAAACAATGTCGTCGGAAAAACCATGAAATCAACAAAAATGGCTTTGGAAAACTAGTCGCAAAACGGTGTACGTCGATCGTTAGAGAACGAACTCGACGGTTTTGGAAAGTTTGTATCGATATCTAGAAGTTTCAGTTCAGGAGTTTTCGTCCAAAAGGTCTCGATCATAAAGATATTAAAGGCTAAAGATGGTGGTTTTTGCTAATTGGGTGCAGAAAATGAGTTTCGGCCAAGTTTGAACATCCGTAAATAATTTACTATGACTCCGCTTGACAAACGGCTTTTTGTTTTGAAAAATATGGCCGGTGAACTTGATTTTACTAGAAGACAATTTGTTCCAAAAAGTTTTGCATCATAGTTAAAAACTGCCGCAAACATAGCCCTTACAGCTAATGAAATACTTGAATCGTAGAAATAATATAATTTTTCAGAAAATAATAGTTACGGCAACTTTATAAAAACGTGCATATATTTGTCGTTTCAAATCCGTTTTCTACGTAAAATATGTCCTTAGCTTCGTATCGAAGTAAACTAATATATTCTTGATAAGTCGAAATAATTTGTGAAGCTTAAGGCTCATTTTTGACCCGAACAAACTAAAAACAGCAAGCTGAAAATCCTGAAAATAATACGTTTCGTCGTCAAACTTTAAAAATTCACCACGGCTTCGTTATAACTCCGTTTTTATCCGTTCAAAAGGCCACGGATTCGTTTTAAAGTATATTTTCTAAAAATCAAGGCCAAAGTTTCGTACCATCTGTTGGTTTTTCCAGAAATTCGATTTAAGGACAGAACGTAAAATATAGTTTACGAAAATAGTTTTTCTCGGACAAAACCTATTCTAATCCCTTCAAATCAACTCCAAAGCTAATCTAATCCTACCA
The DNA here is from genome assembly GCA_019973895.1 of Chrysanthemum seticuspe. Taxonomy (NCBI): domain Eukaryota; kingdom Viridiplantae; phylum Streptophyta; class Magnoliopsida; order Asterales; family Asteraceae; genus Chrysanthemum; species Chrysanthemum seticuspe. The sequence goes on along the minus strand of BPTQ01000001.1, from coordinate 280,247,646 downwards.
TACACCTTCTTAGGGTGTCATGGGTTCCTAATCACCATCAAGACCAAAGAATACCATGGGAATAATTATAGGATGACCATATTGTATATATAACTTAAAAATCATGAAATAAATGGTATAAATCACATAACATGCATATAAGCTCCAAAAATGAAAAGAAACATATGAAAATGACAAGGAAACATGAAAATGAATAAAACATGCTTACAAATGAAAATGATGAGGTGAAAGTAACAAGGTAAAACTTAAATACCCTTGGTTTTTATTTCAAAACCATATAAAGAGTATATACTAGATTGTATAAAACTTGATTAGAGAAAAAATTGATGATCTTCTCTTGCACCCTCTATGGTGGCCGGTTGTGTTGGAGAGAAGAGAAGAGAGAACCAAAGTTTACACCTTATCAAATGTGTTGTGTGTTTTTCTCAAGAAAATATCTAGTCTATCCTTGAATATATGTAAGTATAATATTAGATGAGAAACTCAAATTGATTACTTGTCTTGAGGTATAGGTGGCCGGCCTTATGGCTTAGGGGGTAGGATTTGATGATTTTTGTAAAGTAATTGTATTATTTGCTAAGTATAGAATGTAGTTTGTAAGCGTAAATGGGTATTTAATGTAACGTTAGTTAAAATAAATTTTCACGGGTCAAGATAAAATATATTGAGGTCATAAAAATTATAAAAATACATTTCTTGTAAGATTTGAGTGAATAAATATTTATCGGGTTGAATTTAAGAAAAACCGTCGTGATTTATATAAACATAACAATTTGTATACGAAATAAATTTAAAACACTAGGTAAACTAAAAATATAGTTTTTACAACTAAATGTAAGTATAAAAATATGTCGGGATCATTTTTGAAAGTAACGGATTAAATATTTAAAATAATAACTCACGCGATAACGTTTATTTAATATAAAAAATTACGCGTTTAATGTGAAATGAAATGTCATGAATGAACTATCATGATGCAAATGATGCAAATGAAATGTAGACTAAACTTAGTCCATAAGAAATGTTCGTGATGTTATGTCCCTTTCTCGCAGTACATAGGTTGCTTGTAGGGGACCAACACAGCGGAGCCATGGTTGCAAGAAAGAGCGTCGATACAGTATGTTGTCCCGAAGTTCAAACCTTTGCGCCGTGCGCCGTATCCTTCGGGCTTCTTTCTGCTCTTGGGGTAATACTCCCTTGCTTATGAATTCTACTATCGGTGTCATCCACGTAGGTCCGTCTTCCTCTATTACCGTGGATACTTCCATTTCTGAGATGGATTTGCTTTTCAATGTCTCCACCAACACCTGTTTGGAAAGGTATGCAAAGCTTGTGGATGCGATTTTTCTTAGTGCATCCGCCTTTCGGTTTTCCCCTCTTGGAACTTGTTTGATGGTAAACTTGTCAAAGCTTTGAATTAATGCCTTGGTTTTTTCGAGGTACTGAATCATGTTTTCCTCCTTGGCTACGTACTCACCCAACACGTGGTTGGCTACCAGTCTGGAATCTACATTCGCTTCCAGGTTGCGTACACCCATTCGAGATGCAATGCGTAGTCCAGCTATTAGGGCTTCATATTCTGCCTCGTTATTTGTTGCTGTGAATTCGAAACGCAGTGCGTAAGTGAATTCCATTCCTTCTGGGTTTGTAAGGATGAGGCCTGCTCCTGACCCATCTACGTAAGAGGATCCATCTATGAACAAGATCCATGGATCTGGTAGTTCCTTTGTACTTGGTGCAGGCGCGTCATCAGTGTCTGGTTTTTCAATGATGAAGTCTGCGAGTATCTGCCCTTTTACCGCAGTTCGTGGTCTGTAGGTGATGTTATGCTAACCGAGCAGCACACTCCATTTTTGCAGTCGTCCTGATGCATCAGGCTTGGAGATGATTTGCTTGATCGGTTGGTCTGTGATTACTGCTATTGGGTGCGCTTGGAAGTACCTGCGTAGCCGTTTAGCAGCAAACACCAATGCCAGAACTAATTTTTCTATGGCGCTATAGTTCATCTCCGTCTTCTTGAGCGCCTTGCTTACAAAATAGACAGGGGTTTGTACTGAATCCTTATCTGTTAGTAACACTGCGCTGACTGCTCCATCAGTTGCGGATAAATACATAATCAACTCTTCCCCTGGTTGGGGTGCGACAAGTGTGGGGAGCGTTTCCAGGTGTTCTTTAAGCTGTGTGAAGGCCTCTTCTGCCTCCGTAGTCCACCGAAAAACACCCTTTTTTATACACTTCTTGAGTGTTTTGAAAAGGGGTAATGATTTGTCTGCTGACTTGGATAGGAATCTGTTTAGACCAGCCAGCTTTCCGTTGAGAGATTGGACTTCCTTCAACGTGCGCGGTGAAGGAAGTTCGATGACAGCCTTAGTCTTTTCTGGACACGGTTTTATACCGTCAGGTTCTATCAGGTATCCAAGGAACATGACCTCAGTAGCGCCGAAGGTACATTTTTTGGGATTCAGCTTCATGTTGATCTCTCGTAGAGTTTTGAATGTTTCCTCAATATCGCGCACTAACTCATCTTCAGTATGGCTCTTTATGACCAGGTCATCAACATAGACCTCTAGGTTGCGGCCCACCTGTTTTTCGAAAGCATTATCTACTAGCCGCTGATAGGTGGCGCCTGCATTCTTCAAGCCAAAGGGCATTTTTGTGTAACAGTAGACGCCTTGCCTTGTGTGAAAGGCCGTTTTTTCCTCGTCCTCCTTAGCCATCTGGATTTGATGATATCCTTTGTATGCATCGAGAAAACACTTTAATGGATATCCGCACAAAGACTCTATTTTCCAGTCTATCTCTGGTAATGGGTAGCAGTCTTGTGGACATGCTTTGTTAAGGTCGGTGAAGTCCACGCACATCCACCAGCTACCATCGCTCTTCTTTACCATAACTGGGTTGGAAAGCCAGTCATGGTAGTAGACTTCCCGCATGATTCCTGCCCCCACTAGCTTGTGTACCTCTGCCAGGATTGCTTGCGCGCGCTCCGGAGCCTGGCCGCGCTTCTTTTGGCGTATAGGTGAGTATCCTTGTCGAATTCTCAACTTATGTTCTGTGATTGAACGTGGCACCCCAGTCATGTGTTTTGGCTCCCATGCAAAGATGTCCAGGTTCTTTTGCAAGAGTGCGCACACCGCTGCTTTGCCGTTGTCCGACAGTGATCCTCCTATCGATATTTCCTGTTCGAGGTAATCGGGATGAATGGCTACCTTCAGATTTGGAGTTTTGGTTGTGCGCTGTGCTGTGATGGGTGCCGTTTCGCATGTGACTGCGTTACACTCTTGAGGTGGTACGAAAGCATTGTAGAGGGTAACGACACCTCCTTCCACTGGAAATTTGAGCATCCCGTGTGCTGTAGACGGGACTGCGCGTATGGCTGATATCCCCGGTCTTCCGATAATGCCATTGTATGGCGAGGGGGATTTGATTACCATAAAATTCAGCCATGCTGTTGTGGAGTGGTCGTTATTACCTACTCTAACTAGTAGTCGTAATTGCCCCATAGGCCATACCTTTTCTCCTGTGAAGCCAGTCAGAGCTGTCGTGACTGGGCTCAACTGACTGCGTATCTCCGGGCGCAGTTGTTTGAAGCAGTGTTCGTACATTATGTCTGCAGATGCTCCACCATCAACATACATGCGGTGGATGTCGTGACCCCCCGCATTAATTTCGATGATGAGAGGCTCTACCACTGCGTTGTTCGTAGTTAATGTAGGGAAAGTGATTGCACTTCCATGGGAAAACTTCTGGCTGACCTTCTGCCTAGTTACTCTTTGCCATGATTGTATCATGTAAATTGTATCAGCTTTATCTTTGGGCCCTTCCTTCTTATTCCCAGTCTTTTGTCTATCCTTCCCTTCTTTGATGTTCTTGACCAAATGGTCCAGTCGCCCTTCCTTGACTAGTTTGTCGATGAGCTGGTGTAGCTGGACACATTCATTAGTAGTGTGGCCCTTCTGTCCGTGATAGTCGCAATACCCACCTCCTACGCGCCGATCCTCCGGGGTGCGCATTGGTGGAGGTCTTGGGAAGTTTGCTCCTTCTGTTGCGAGTATCTCCTTTGGAGTCTTTGTCAGCGGGATATACTTGTCATTGTCGCGCCCACTCCCCTGGTTGCGATAATTCCTGTTACGGTTACTACTCCGGTCAGTGGATTCTTTCCCAGGTTGTTCCTGTGATCGGTAATTCGAGTAGCTTTTCTTGCTATCCGCCGCAACAGCCTCTCCTTGGACGAAGGACCGTGTGCGTTTCATGACCTCATCAAAGGATTGGGGAATCTTGTCGTTCAAACTTTTGATAAGTTCTGGGTTACTGATCCCATTCATGAACCCTGAGATTTTGAGCACCTCGGGGCACGCTTTAACTTGCATGCATTCATCTTTGAAGCGCTCCATAAAAGCGCTTGTGGATTCCCCTTGGCGCTGTTTGACCCTGGCGAGTTCAATGGGGTTTTTTGCACACTTTTTTCGTTGAGTAAAGTTTAGGCGGAACGCCTTTCTCAATTCTTTAAAACCATTGATGCTTCTGCGTGGAAGCTTGTTGAACCAGTTCCGCGCACTTCCTACTAGCGTGGAGTTGAACATATGGCACCATACAGGCTGTGGCCAATTTTCAATTGTAGCGGCTGATTCAAAAATTTTTAGGTGATCGTCAGGATCACCTGTTCCGTCATAGGTTTTCACATTGGCAGGCATGCGCCTTCTTTTGTTCTCTGAGAAATCACTGATGCGTCGAGTGAACGCATCCACCTTTTGACGGCGCCACGGGAGGGATATATCTTCCTCCTCTTGGTCATTGTATCTGTTTCTGGACTTCCAGTGTCCTGTATCGCTGTCCTCGTTGTCCGAGGAATTATCAGAGGATGACTTTTCCTTTCTTCGACGCTTGCGCCGACTGTCCTCAGAGTCTGGACTTGAAGGGCTATCGCTTGGGGAGTATCGTCGCCCAAGTCTGTCCTGAATTCTCCGGCTACCACGTCTGGCATGGACACCGGTACGCCGTTCATCCTCCTCACTTTCTTCCAGAGGCCGTGAGTTGGATGTCTCATTTTCCTCAATTCTCCTCCCAATTCTGTTAAACACTGGGGGTCGGCGGCTATCCCTCCCGCGCTTCTCCTTCTGACGGCGCGGTGGGGATGTTTCAAACTCAGGGCCGAAATCGAGTCGGGCATGCAGACTCCGACCTGACCTCTTTTTTGCTTCCTTTTGCATGAGAGCAGCCAAGGTTTTGTAGTTTTGTGATACGAACTCATCTGGCGCTAGCTCTGATACAACCCCTTCCAGAGTAGGAGTATCTGCTTCCACCACTATACCCTTATTTTTATCGGGCGCATCAGGTGCTTTTGTGAAGTTTTTTTTCCACCGCCGTTGGGAATGGAGTGGCAAAAGGAGTGCGCAGTGGATCTCCTGCGGTAGCGGTGGTTGCCGTGGCCTGGGTTGTCCCCGAGCGAGGTTCCACTAGAGGGAAGACCAAATCTTGGCATGATCCCTGGTTTTTAGCAACATTGGTTGTCCCAGAGGTTTTCTTGGAAGCTGAACCGACATGCGGCTTCTTTCCCGTAAGATCTGTTTGCGATCGTTGATTTCCATGCTTCGTCATTCTAGTTCTTAGTTCTTAGTGAATGGTCCCACGGATGGCGCCACTTGTTGATACAAAAGTTGGGCGTTCCTTGTTTGGGCTCCGGCTCTCGTACCAATTAATGATTGTTGCTTGAGACCTGCGCACTAAGAGACAGAAAACACCGTTAGGCTTACCGTGGGATTGTCTCCCACGATTATCCTCCGGCGTGAGAGTAAGTAATCGATTTAGGGTTGATGAGTGTCTAAATACTCATCATTTTTATACCTTTTAGACTGCAAAAACATCTGAAAACACTCAGAAATGCATCAAAATGATAAAAATATCACAAATAAGTGTTTTATGTGTTTTAAATGCAAAAATATCAAAATTAGATGAAAAACGTATCAAGTTTGCATAATTGGCAGTTTTAGTCCCCCAAGTTTCAAAAGTTGTCAAAAATAGTCCCTGGTAAATCAAAATAAAGAAAAATATCATTTCAAGTCCCTAGGGATTCATGAGTTGTTAAAACAAATCCTTCAAAGTTTAAAAATTGCAAAATTACAACTTTGGTCCCTCAAGTTTGAAAAATGTCAAAAATAGTCCTTGGATATTTTAAAAATGGAAAATAATCATCTATGGTCCTTGTATTATTCAAGTTTGGCAGGAATGATCCTTATTATAACTTTGGAAAATGGACAGGTTTGGTCCCTTAACTTTGGCAGAATTACAAAATTAGTCCTTGTAATATTAAACAAACCAAATGGCCCCTTTTGTATTTAGAACCCCAGCCAAATAAAAAAGAACCCCTGTCAAACACATGTGACCCCCCAATTATGAACCCCCCTTTATTAATACCGGGTCAACCAAAGTCAAACACCACACACTGTTCATCTCCCTCACACGAGCGCGCCAAAACCAGTTACTCACCAATACCACCATGGTTTTAAATTCTAACCTTTACACCTCACTTCTACAGCTTTTTAACAACTCCTTCCACCTCTACAATCATCCAAGAAGCTTTAATTGAGAAAACCTGCTCAAGACTTATTTGGCGCCAAAATTGCCATTTGTCAAATCTGATGATTTGGTTGAATCCAACGGTTCAAGATTGGTGGGATTTGCTCAGAGATGTCGACAGAGATGAAAAAGATCAATATATACAAGTTTTGAAGCAATGTAAAAAGTATCTAGTGTAATTTTTAAATTCCTTAATCGTTTTTCTTTCTTTAAGCCTTCCAGTGTAATTTTAAACTTTTAAGAACTTTGTTTAAGTATCTTTAGTGTATTTGAATCTTTTCCAGTGACTAATTTCAAGTTTTAATCTCATTTCAAGTTTATGCAAATTTTACTTGTTCAAATTCTCATGAATGTTTGAATGTTGTTAAGTAGTTGTTATCCTGGACTGAGTAAGCCCACATAAGCTCCTAGATAGCTTATTAAAGCTATTAGAAACTTTAAAAATCAGTTTAGTAGTCAAAATCAAAAATACCAAGAAAATACTAAAAAAATAGTTGAAAAATAAAAAATCATAAGAAATGAAGAAAGATGCAAGGAGCAAGGTGAATTCTGGATTGCCTTGGGTTTAGTGCTTATTAGGAAGCTTTAGGTTGTGTTTGTATACCTCAGTTCTCAGTTTAAGCTTGAAAACCACTTGTAAGCCCTTTTTGATCCATTTTGTCATTTCACTGTTTAAGTGTTCAAAAGCTTAAATCTCTGTGTTTTTATATTCATTAGTTGTAGTTAAGCATAATTAAACCATAAAAACAGTCACTTGTTCTTTAAAATTTATAGTTGCTAAAAATCTTGTTTTAACAATTAAAATAGCATAAGTGCGATTTCTTAGTTTTATGTTGATAGTGTTGTTGTTTGATGCTTATTTAGTCTTAATAAATGATATTAGAAGGTTTGTAATAAGTTTCATGGTCTTAATCTGTTTAAATCTGTGAAAAGTTTTAAAACAATCCTATAAAGGATTGTTTGGATTAGCCTGTTTAACTGTATTGAAGGTTGTTCTATCCATTGTTCTTGTTTGGTACATGTCTCAGTAGGTTTTAAGAACTCAAACAAACAAGAAAAGTCAGTCTTTATTTGGTGAAAAGTCAAAATACTTTTTAATCAGTCACCATTTGATAACTGTTAAGATTAAAAAGGTAAAACTCATCAAAGTAGTTTAGAACTTGGTAATATAGCTTAATCTAGTCTTAATATAACTTAATACATCATAATCAGTCCATAGAATTGATTTAAAGCTCATAAAAGTCAACATAGTTATTTTCTTAAATAGTCAAAACATGCCATGTGCACAGTTGAGCCTAACACTTTCATAAGCTCTCACAGAGCTTATTAATTAGCCTCAGTTTGTGATTCTTGGCTTTTTGAGAAGCTCACCTGGCTGTCTCAAGGTCCCAGTTTTTAGTTTTCAATTTGTAGCTTATTTGGTAGGGCTGCACTTAGCTTTTTGTTTGTCCAAAGTCACTCAGTATACACTGAGTCATCCTCAGTGGTTTTTCAAATTTTTTATAAGCTCCTCATAAGCTCACCAGTGAATCCCACTGTGAAAGCTTTAGCTTTTTGGATAGCTTATCTGGTCATCTTGTTAAGTCCAGTGTTTATTTTCAATTTTAAGCTCATTTAAGTGCTTAAAATTAAGCTTAAAGGTGCCTAGTAAAATTAAAAGTGTCCTGTGCAAACCAGTTAAGTTTAAGCTTATTTTGGCTTATTTAGTGCTTATTTTCAAGTCATTTTGCTTTTTCATTTGTAACATTAGCTTATTACAAGTTCCTTAGCTTATTTCCAGTTTTCATTTGCTTATTTATTAGCTTATTAGCCATTTTGGCTAAATCATTGTGCTTATTCCAGTATTTGCCCACTGTTGAGAAAATAAGCTCTCATTGAGCTTATTATTGGTTTTTAGAAAAAGTTGTAGTTATAAAAATTGCTTATCTTACTTAGCTTAATAAGTTCCAAAAAGAAAAAGTCCAAAAATAAAATAAAAAGCAAAAAGGCAGTTCTGGGATTCGAACCCTGGCCACCCAGCTCACCACACACACACCTCACCAACTGCCTTTGGGTCTTTTTCTGGTTTAACTTTGCATAATTAAATACATAACCCTTGTTTTCATTTTAAGCTTATACGAGCTTATTAGCTTATTTTCAGCTTAATTAATCAAGCTTTTTCAACTTTTGTATTTTTCTTAGCATTGTATTGTTAATAAGTATTTTATAAAAAAGTTTCAGATTTTTCTAAATAGTTTTAGTATTTTTAATTATTTATTTAGTCTAAATTAGTATTTAATTCATAATAAAAAAATATAAAAGTAAAAAAAAATATAATTCTTTTTTCTAAAATTTTCTTTTGTCATATAGGAAGTAAGAAAATTGTTTTTACACTTGTAGAACTTTTATTTCACAAATTTTACGTTTTTACTTGCGCACTTGCGTAATTTTTACAGATAACGTACGTTTTCATTTTAAGTCACGTTTTTAGGTAATTTAAGTTTACGTTTTAATTAAAATAGTTTATTTAAGTTATTTTATTTTATAAATCACAAAAACATCATTGTAAAAATAGTGATAGCGTTTATTTAATATATTTTAGCTTTTTAATTTTCTTTAATTTGCATTTAAGCCCCTGTAATTTACAAAACTTTCTCTTTAGGTATAAATAATTCAAAATCTTTACTGATCACTATCCTTAGTGATTATTCGACATCTGTCTGTGTTAAACACCATTCATCCTCCGTGGGACTGAACGACCCAGGAATCCACTATATTCCTCTGATCTTAATTGCATTTGTTTCTGAGCTGTTTTAAGTTTATTACGGTTGACCATTCACAAGTGGTTAGCTTGTATGATTGAACTTGATTGTTCAGGAGTCAATCAAATTTTGGCGCCGCTGCCGGGGAGGCTGTAAGCGTGTTCTAAGCATTTCCAGACCCGTACTTGCACATATACCATCGTTTGTAAACAGTTTTTTGTAAAGTTATCATAAATCAAAAAGTTCATTAACACTTTTCCTAAAGTGTTAAAAACACCAAACAAAATATAAAACAACAAAACAATCGTAACGTTTTCTAGCTTGTGTTTCTTTTAAGGTGATTCTTAAAGAGATACGATTTGGTTAAACGAGACGATACCAAAAATATTGTCCAAAAGTTTTTAAACCATCAGCACATATCCATACCTACGTCTTTTCAGTGGTACTTAATTAATACATAAAAATCAACCACCGCAAATCAAGGCAGTACACCTACTAACTGGGGGTGTGACCATTAATAAGTTCCCGAACAACAGATTTAAAACTTGCCTTTGTGTCCTTGTGATTTGGTGTACCTTTTTCAAAAAAGCCATTTCATTTGTGATTATTGGTTTAAGTTCACTTGTCGTTTTGCCTCGCATTTGTTTTGAAAACTGATTTTTATACTTAGTGCATGCGCACTCGTTCTTCCAGTTCTACAAGTCCACTTTCTGAGCTTGCAAATATTCCTCGTAGACGTAGAGGATGTTCTGCTCTTTCATCCGTGACTGAGGAACGTCTACCACCACCACCCCCTGTCGAAATGGCAGAAGACAAGCCTATGAATGAGCTTCTCCAAGCACCCATCGAGGGTTACGGAGATGCCATTATTGTCCCAGCCATCGTGGCTGATACCTTCGAGCTCAAAACCGGGTTGCTTAATCTTGTAACCCAAAGCCAATTCTATGGTTTTGAGCGGGATGATCCTCATGCACATATTCGATGGTTTAACAAGATTGCATCTACCATCAAATACAAGAATGTCCCACATGAAGCAATTAAGCTTTTTCTGTTCCCATTCTCTCTAGAGGGACAAGCCCGGAATTGGCTTGAGAAACAACCCCCTCGTTCCATTGAGACATGGGAGGATCTAGTCACCAAGTTTGTTAACGAATTCTATCCTCCATCCCGAAGTACAAGTCTTAAGAATGAGATAATGAAATTTTCTCAAAGATTTGATGAATCATTCGGGGAGGCATGGGATCGTTACAAAGAATTGCTTCGCAAGTGTCCGCATCATGGTTTTACCGAGTTAATGCAAATGGATACTTTCTACAATGGTCTGAGACAAGCTGACCAAGACTCTCTAAATGCCTCCGCGGGAGGTAATTTCCTGAGCAAGACCACAAAAGAAGCCTTACAAATCATTGAAAACAAGTCCCAGGTCCGCCCTTTCCGCACAAAGACATATCAGACTCAGTCTAATGCTGGACCTTCTACTTCATATCCCTTGAGTACATCTAGCACCGATGCTAAGATTGACAAACTCACGGATATTGTTCAGGCTTTGGTTCTTGCAAACCAAAAGAAAGTCACTTTCACACAAACACCATCACATGGTGAAGTGAAGAAAGTTGAAGTTTGTGTTACTTGTGGTGGTCCTCATGCATACTACAACTGTACTGCCACCGATGGTAGTCCGTTTGAAGCCAATGCTATAGCCGGTACTTCACATCAGGGAGGTAATCAATACCGTCCTCAAAATGAACCAAACTACCGTGCTAATACTTATCAGGCACCACCCGGTTTTATCCAGAATCCTAACATACAGAACCGGAATCAAAACCAACCTAGAATGAACCAAGGTTATCAAAACCAAGGTAATTTCTATTCCGGACCCAATCAAGGTTTCCAACATCAAGGAAACCTTAATCAAAACAATTTCAATCGAGGGAATCAATTTCAGGGAAATGTAAATCCTAACCAAGGGAATTTTCAACAACAAGGTCATAATCAAAACATCCGACCTCAGAATTTCCCTCCACATCCTCCAGTACCATCATCTGATGAGTTATTGAAGCAATTCATGAAATCCCAAGATGAAATGAACAGGTTGTTGGTCAGTCAGATCGCTGATCTAAAGAAGTCTTTAAATGATCAACCCTCGGGCTCAGGAAAACTTCCGAGCAACACGATCGCTAACCCGAGGGGCGATGCAAAGGTGATCACAACCAGAAGTGGTGTTTCATACAATGAACCCGCTATTCCTACTACCTCTTCTTCTTCTCTCTCGAAGGTAGTGGAAAGTGAACCTGAGGCAACAAAGGACAAGGAACTTCCTGTTAATAACGGAGGTACCAACGATGTCCATCCTCAAGTTGTCCCGAAACACAAATCCAATCCAGGAGTTGTTTTTGAACCACCTGTAGCACCCGTTGAAAACCCCAAATCCAAATCTTTTATTCCTTACCCATCACGTTTGAATGAGCAAAAGCTCCGCGAAAAAGCCAGTCATCAAATGGACAAATTTTTTCAAATCTTCCAAGAACTACATTTTGACATAAGCTTTGCGGATGCTATCATGCTGATGCCCAAGTTTGCATCAACTCTCAAACACATGTTAAGCAACAAGGAAAAGCTGTTTGAAATGGCTAAAACTCCTCTGAATGAGAACTGCTCAGCAGTTATCCTGAAGAAGCTTCCAGAAAAGCTTGGAGATCCTGGAAAATTTCTCTTACCATGTGTATTTCCAGGAATGGTTGAATGCTTTGCCTTAGCAGATCTTGGTGCAAGCATCAATCTGATGCCTTATTCAGTATGGAAGAAACTTTCTCTTCCGAAACTTACTCCTACATGCATGACTCTCGAGCTTGCAGATCGTACAATATCCCGTCCTCTTGGCATTGCCGAGGACGTATTTGTGAAAGTAGGAAAGTTCCATTTCCCAGCTGACTTTGTAGTTGTTGATTTTGATGCCGATCATCGGGTTCCTCTCATTGTTGGACGAGGATTCCTTAGAACGGGCCGTGCTCTCATTGATGTATTTGAGCAAGAAATCACATTACGTGTTGGTAATGAAGCTGTCACCTTTAACCTTGATCAAACTTCGAGGTACTCCGCAAATTATGATTCTGAGTCGGTTAACCGAATAGATATCATTGATGTTGCTTCTGAAGAGTACTCTCAAGAAGTTCTTGGTTATGATCATAATTCTTCGAGTGATAATCTCACTCATTCATCTCAACCCATCATCGCCAATTCTACTCCTTCTCTCACTCCATTTGAGGAAAGTGACTTCATCTTGGAAGAGATTGAAGCATACTTGTCTAGTGATTCTGTTCCATGGGAAATTGATCACGCTCCCATCGACATCGAGGGGGATATTCTTCTCATTGAGAAGTTGCTTAATGATGATCCATCATCGCTCCCTCCCGTCGAACTTAATAACAAGGAAGTCAAGTCAGTTGAGAAAACTGAAGAATTTCCTGAAGTCGAACTTAAGGACTTACCGCCTCATCTCGAGTATGCATTTCTTGAGGGTGATGATAAATTACCCGTCATTATTGCTCGAGATTTGAGTAAAGATGAAAAGACTGCTCTCATAAAGGTCTTGAAGTCACACAAGCAAGCAATTGCTTGGAAACTCTCCGACATTAAGGGTATCAACCCTGAATTTTGTACTCACAAAATCTTGATGGAGGATGACTTCAAACCAGCAGTTCAACATCAGAGAAGAGTAAATCCAAAAATCCATGATGTTATCAAACAGGAGGTTATCAAACTTTTTGATGCAGGATTGATTTACCCGATCTCAGATAGTCCTTGGGTTAGCCCAATTCATTGTGTTCCTAAAAAGGGTGGCATAACTGTTGTCACAAATGAAAATAACGAGTTAATTCCAACTCGATTGGTTACGGGATGGCGTGTTTGCATTGACTATCGTAAGTTGAATGACGCTACCCGTAAAGACCATTTTCCTCTACCCTTCATGGACCAAATGCTTGAGAGATTAGCAGGGAACGAATACTATTGTTTCCTTGATGGTTTCTCGGGTTATTTTCAGATCCCCATTGATCCAAAGGATCAAGAAAAGACTACATTCACCTGCCCATACGGAACTTTTGCCTATAGACGTATGCCTTTTGGCCTATGTAACGCTCCTGGCACGTTCCAACGATGTATGATGGCCATTTTCCACGACATGATCGGGGAAACAATGGAGGTGTTTATGGATGACTTCTCGGTCATTGGGGACTCATTTCAAACATGTCTCTCCCATTTAGATAAAATGCTCAAAAGGTGTGAAGACACCAATCTTTGTCTAAATTGGGAGAAGAGCCACTTTATGGTCAAAGAAGGCATAGTCCTTGGCCATAAGATTTCCAAAAATGGGATTGAGGTTGATAGAGCAAAAGTCGATGTTATTGCTAAACTGCCTCATCCTACTACCGTCAAAGGTATTAGGAGTTTTTTAGGTCATGCCGGTTTTTATCGCAGATTTATACAAGATTTTTCTAAAATCGCCCGGCCTATGAATCATCTTCTTGAAAAAGATGCTCCTTTTATCTTCTCACCTGAGTGCATCGAAGCTTTTGAAACATTAAAGAAAAAGCTTACTGAAGCACCCATTCTCGTTGCTCCCGACTGGGACTTGCCTTTTGAGCTCATGTGCGATGCAAGTGATTTTGCTATCGGTGCAGTCCTAGGGCAACGTAGATCCAAGCATTTTCAGCCTATCCACTACGCAAGTAAGACTATGACTGAAGCTCAAACCCATTACACCACCACAGAAAAAGAGCTATTAGCCGTGGTATATGCGTTTGAGAAGTTTCGGCTATACTTAATCTTGACCAAATGCGTGGTGTATACGGATCACTCGGCTCTCAAATATCTCTTTGCAAAATAAGATGCAAAGCCGAGATTGCTTCGTTGGGTTCTCCTCCTCCAGGAATTTGATATCATTATACGTGATAAAAAAGGAGCTGAGAACCTGGCTGTTGATCATCTGTCCCGATTAGAAAACCCTCACCAAGATGTTTTAGAGAAAAAGGAAATAAATGAAACATTTCCTCTCGAGACACTCAATGCGGTTTCTTTTCGTGGAAACTCTTCTACCCCATGGTTTGCTGACTTTGCAAATTACCATGCAGGTAACTTCATAGTGAAAGGGATGTCGACCCAACAGAAGAACAAATTATTCAAAGATGTTAAACATTACTTTTGGGACGACCCCTACTTATTCAAAATCTGTGCGGATCAAGTCATTCGACGATGTGTTTATGGACAGGAAGCTCTTGACATTCTCAAAGCTTGCCATGCTGGACCCACTGGGGGCCATCATAATCCAATCTACACCGCCAAAAAGGTGTTTGATTCCGGGTTTTATTGGCCCTCTATTTACAAAGATGCCCATGAATTTGTCAAAACTTGTGACGCTTGTCAACGTCACGAAAATATCTCGCAAAGAAATGAAATGCCACAAAACGCCATTCAAGTGTGTGAGATATTTGACATCTGGGGCATTGACTTTATGGGGCCATTTCCATCATCTCGAGGAAACAAATACATACTTGTGGCTGTTGACTATTTGTCAAAATGGGTTGAAGCGAAAGCTTTACCTACTAATGATGCCCGAGTAGTTGTGAAATTCTTGAAATCTCTTTTTGCTAGGTTTGGAACTCCACGTGCTATAATCAGTGATCGTGGTACACATTTCTGCAATGACCAATTTGATCATGTCATGCAAAAGTATGGTGTAACCCACCGTCTCTCTACTGCATACCACCCCCAAACAAGTGGGCAGGTGGAAGTTTCTAACCGTGGTATTAAAAGAATTTTAGAAAGGACAGTAGGCGAAAACCGTGCATCCTGGTCGGATAAACTGGATGACGCACTCTGGGCCTTCCGTACAGCTTACAAAACACCCATCGGGTGTATTCCATACAAGCTTGTGTACGGAAAGGCATGTCATCTTCCGATTGAGCTTGAGCACACGGCATACTGGTGATCACAGAAAAGTTCAAATGAATGAACTAAATGAACTCCGTGATCAAGCATACGAGAACTATTTGATCTACAAACAAAAGACAAAGAAGATTCATGACTCTAAAATCAAGAACCGCGTTTTCAACGTTGGTGATCGAGTCCTTCTTTTCAATTCTAGATTGAAAATTTTCTCGGGAAAGCTTAAGTCCCGTTGGTCTGGTCCATTTACTATTTCTAAGGTTTATCCTTATGGTACCATTGAGTTATCTCAACCCGATGGTCCAAATTTTAAAGTAAATGGTCATCGATTAAAGCACTACTTTGGAGAGGACATTCCACCTGTGATTGTCCCGGATCTACAAACTTTCCCCATGAACCAATGAATGCGGGGATCCAGTCAAGCTAGCGACTCGGGAATCAAAAACAGTAGCACACACCATATGGGTTTTCACCCATGTTTCTGTCTTCTTACCCTTTTCTACCACCCTAGTGTGGGGGAGTTACCCCCCCCCCCCCCGCTGTTGTATATAAGTTTTCAACTAAAAAAAAAAAAAAGTGTATATATCAAAAAAATAAAATAATGGCCGTAGTATTTCCCTTTTACGTTCTATGTTTCGGCAAAACCGCCGGTACTTTGAATATTGAGGGCAATATTCATTTCTAAGTGTGGGGGGGAAATTCTGGCGAATTTGATCATAAATGTACCCTTTTAGTCCCTTTTTCCCCCAAAATGGCCAAATTAAAATTTTTTTTTAGTGGAAGTACTATGTACTAAACACAACAAATGGTAATCAGTCCACCATGTCTAACCCACATAAGGACTGGCTAATCCAGGAGCAAATGGCTCTTGGTAAAGATTTATCAAATCCGTTTATGGCTTGCAATTTGCCCAAAATTGTATGGTGTTCAGCTAACCATATCTTTAATTAGTGAAAAGTTGGCTAGCCCGCAAGTTTATGGCTTGTGGTAAAGGCAGTTGGAAAACCATAATTGGTAATCGACTCACCAAAGATATTTTATCTAAGAGTTGGCTAGTCCAGAAGCAAACGGCTTCTGGTAAAGACAAATCAAAACCGTTGAAAGCTGGTGATTTGCTCAAAATCATTTGGTTATCATTGTACCAAGGTTCTTACTTGAACTGAAACAATTGGCTACTCCAGAAGTAATGGCTTTTGGTAAAGAGATGAAATCCATTAATTTTTCATAAAAGATTGCTAGGGACTAGCAATATCTTAGTGTGGGGGATTGATGAGTGTCTAAATACTCATCATTTTTATACCTTTTAGACTGCAAAAACATATGAAAACACTCAGAAATGCATCAAAATGATAAAAATATCACAAATAAGTGTTTTATGTGTTTTAAATGCAAAAAATATCAAAATCAGATGAAAAACGTATCAAGTTTGCATAATTGGCAGTTTTAGTCCCCCAAGTTTCAAAAGTTGTCAAAAATAGTCCCTGGTAAATCAAAATAAAGAAAAATATCATTTCAAGTCCCTAGGGATTCATGAGTTGTTAAAACAAATCCTTCAAAGTTTAAAAATTGCAAAATTACAACTTTGGTCCCTCAAGTTTGAAAAATGTCAAAAATAATCCTTGGATATTTTAAAAATGGAAAATAATCATCTATGGTCCTTGTACTATTCAAGTTTGGCAGGAATGGTCCTTATTATAACTTTGGAAAATGGACAGGTTTGGTCCCTTAACTTTGGCAGAATTACAAAATTAGTCCTTGTAATATTAAACAAACCAAATGGCCCCTTTTGTATTTAGAACCCCAACCAAATCAAAAAGAACCCCTAACAAACACCTGTGACCCCCCAATTATGAACCCCTCCTTTATTAATACCGGGTCAACCAAAGTCAAACACCACACACTGTTCATCTCCCTCACACGAGCGCGCCAAAACCAGTTACTCACCAATACCACCATGGTTTTAATTTCCAACCTTTACACCTCACTTCTACAGCTGTTTAACAACTCCTTCCACCTCTACAATCATCCAAGAAGCTTTAATTGAGAAAACCTGCTCAAGACTTATTTGGCGCCAAAATTGCCATTTGTCAAATCTGATGATTTGGTTGAATCCAACGGTTCAAGATTGGTGGGATTTGCTCAGAGATGTCGACAGAGATGAAAAAGATCAATATATACAAGTTTTGAAGCAATGTAAAAAGTATCTAGTGTAATTTTTAAATTCCTTAATCGTTTTTCTTTCTTTAAGCCTAATTTTAAACTTTTAAGAACTTTGTTTAAGTATCTTTAGTGTATTTGAATCTTTTCCAGTGACTAATTTCAAGTTTTAATCTCATTTCAAGTTTATGCAAATTTTACTTGTTCAAATTCTCATGAATGTTTGAATGTTGTTAAGTAGTTGTTATCATGGACTGAGTAAGCCCACATAAGCTCCTAGATAGCTTATTAAAGCTATTAGAAACTTTAAAAATCAGTTTAGTAGTCAAAATCAAAAATACCAAGAAAATACTAAAAAAATAGTTGAAAAATAAAAAATCATAAGAAATGAAGAAAGATGCAAGGAGCAAGGTGAATTCTGGATTGCCTTGGGTTTAGTGCTTATTGGGAAGCTTTAGGTTGTGTTTGTATACCTCAGTTCTCAGTTTAAGCTTGGAAACCACTTGTAAGCCCTTTTTGATCCATTTTGTAATTTCACTGTTTAAGTGTTCTAAAGCTTAAATCTCTGTGTTTTTATATTCATTAGTTGTAGTTAAGCATAATCAAACCATAAAAACAGTCACTTGTTCTTTAAAATTTATAGTTGCTAAAAATCTTGTTTTAACAGTTAAAATAGCATAAGTGCAATTTCTTAGTTTTATGTTGATAGTGTTGTTGTTTGATGCTTATTTAGTCTTAATAAATGATATTAGAAGGTTTGTAATAAGTTTCATGGTCTTAATCTGTTTAAATCTTTGAAAAGTTTTAAAACAGTCCTATAAAGGATTGTTTGGATTAGCCTGTTTAACTGTATTGAAGGTTGTTCTATCCATTGTTCTTGTTTGGTACATGTCTCAGTAGGTCTTAAGAACTCAAACAAACAAGAAAACTCAGTCTTTATTTGGTGAAAAGTCAAAATACTTTTTAATCAGTCACCATTTGATAACTGTTAAGATTAAAAAGGTAAAACTCATCAAAGTAGTTTAGAACTTGGTAATATAGCTTAATCTAGTCTTAATATAACTTAATACATCATAATCAGTCCATAGAATTGATTTAAAGCTCATAAAAGTCAACATAGTTATTTTCTTAAATAGTCAAAACATGCCCTGTGCACAGTTGAGCCTAACACTTTCATAAGCTCTCACAGAGCTTATTAATTAGCCTCAGTTTGTGATTCTTGGCTTTTTGAGAAGCTCACCTGGCTGTCTCAAGGTCCCAGTTTTTAGTTTTCAATTTGTAGCTTATTTGGTAGGGCTGCACTTAGCTTTTTGTTTGTCCAAAGTCACTCAGTATACACTGAGTCATCCTCAGTGGTTTTTCAAATTTTTTATAAGCTCCTCATAAGCTCACCAGTGAATCCCACTGTGAAAGCTTTAGCTTTTTGGATAGCTTATCTGGTCATCTTGTTAAGTCCAGTGTTTATTTTCAATTTTAAGCTCATTTAAGTGCTTAAAATTAAGCTTAAAGGTGCCTAGTAAAATTAAAAGTGTCCTGTGCAAACCAGTTAAGTTTAAGCTTATTTTGGCTTATTTAGTGCTTATTTTCAAGTCATTTTGCTTTTTCATTTGTAACATTAGCTTATTACAAGTTTCTTAGCTTATTTCCAGTTTTCATTTGCTTATTTATTAGCTTATTAGCCATTTTGGCTAAATCATTGTGCTTATTCCAATATTTGCCCACTGTTGAGAAAATAAGCTCTCACTGAGCTTATTATTGGTTTTTAGAAAAAGTTGTAGTTATAAAAATTGCTTATCTTACTTAGCTTAATAAGTTCCAAAAAGAAAAAGTCCAAAAATAAAATAAAAAGCAAAAAGGCAGTGCTGGGATTCGAACCCTGGCCACCCAGCTCACCACACACACACCTTACCAACTGCCCTTGGGTCTTTTTCTGGTTTAACTTTCCATAATTAAATACATAACCCTTGTTTTCATTTTAAGCTTATACGAGCTTATTAGCTTATTTTCAGCTTAATTAATCAAGCTTTTTCAACTTTTGTATTTTTCTTAGCATTGTATTGTTAATAAGTATTTTATAAAAAAGTTTCAGATTTTTCTAAATAGTTTTAGTATTTTTAATCATTTATTTAGTCTAAATTAGTATTTAATTCATAATAAAAAAATATAAAAGTAAAAAAAATATAATTCTTTTTTCTAAAATTTTCTTTTGTCATATAGGAAGTAAGAAAATTGTTTTTACACTTGTAGGACTTTTATTTCACAAATTTTACGTTTTTACTTGCGCACTTACGTAATTTTTACAGATAACGTACGTTTTCATTTTAAGTCACGTTTTTAGGTAATTTAAGTTTACGTTTTAATTAAAATAGTTTATTTAAGTTATTTTATTTTATAAATCACAAAAACATCATTGTAAAAATAGTGATAGCGTTTATTTAATATATTTTAGCTTTTTAATTTTCTTTAATTTGCATTTAAGCCCCTGTAATTTACAAAACTTTCTATTTAGGTATAAATAATTCAAAATCCTTACTGATCACTATCCTTAGTGATTATTCGACATCTGTCTGTGTTAAACACCATTCATCTTCCGTGGGACTTAACGACCCAGGAATCCACTATATTCCTCTGATCTTAATTGCATTTGTTTCTGAGCTGTTTTAAGTTTATTACGGTTGACCATTCACAAGTGGTTAGCTTGTGTGATTGAACTTGACTGTTCAGGAGTCAATCAAGGGTTAAAGGAGAGTTAGGGTTTGTAGATCGTACCTTTAACGAGGGATGGGATTCCCTTTATATACACACGGAATCCTTGTTGGTTTCGTGTTCCTCAACCTTCGGCATATCCCGCATAAGTCGGTTGGGGAATGATTATCTCCATAATTAGAATATATCGGATATCGTGTTCCGTAATCAACATTGGGCTTGGGTCTTCGTGGGCCCAAACACTTATCGGCGTAGCCCAGTTCGTGCTGGGCTTATTAGTATTGGGCTTTGGTCGGGTTCGTGACCCGAATATAGACTATACGTCATCAAGTGACAAGTAGCAAAACACACAACTCGCTTAGTTATCAACTCGCTAAACAACCAACTCGCTTAAGGAGACAACTAGCTTAAGGAATCAACTCGCTAAATAGCTAAGTCGCATTAACATCAACTCGCAACACTGGCAACACGCTTGATGGAACAAGTCGCTAAATAGCTAACTCGCTTTAGTATCAACTCGCAAGACACACAACTCGCTTAGAACCCAAGTCACATGAAAATCAACTTGCTAAATAGCCAAGTCGCATATACTAACTCGCATACAGAAACAAAGCAACTCGCTTTGAAGAAAAACAAGTCCGAGACTCAACTCGCTTCGTCCTATCTTCACAAATAACCACTTTATCAATCAAAAACAACCAAACCACAATGATTTAAGCCTTCCAATTCAAAACATAAACACATATGATGATCCTAAACACAAAAGTACAAGCAAAATTCAAACTTTAACACTAGAATTTGTCCAAGTGAATCCAACTCTTCTAAACACTTAATACCCCAAAAACCTTACGAAATCCACCAAAACAAAGAGCATGAAAGATGAGTGATCAAACCATGGCTCTTGATACCAATTGTAAGATATAGGATTTCATAAACACACTAAACCATAATCCAAGTTGGCGTATAAAAGTGTTAGAGAGAGAAAGTTCTAGAGAGAGAAATGGAAGAGAGTTGGGAACTATGTGAAACAAAGAAAAATAGTATTGAAGCTCCAACCCTCTACCTTGGGAGGTAGAGGGTGTTTATAGTGTCTTACAAATAAACGCCACCTACGGGCTGTGGATCAGGCATACAGTGGGTAAAGACCCGTCCGTCCTCCACGGTGTTACTTAACAAACTACTAACTAACATATCATAACTATGACTACGAGCTTTCTATTGAATGCTTATACTTGAGATGACCGACTCTTTAATGACTGAATTTTCTAATTCCTAACAGATTAGGTGTTGTGTTGTGATGGGTAGTAGTTCCTCCATAGTAATGGAACTAGGTGCTTAGCCCAATACCTAATAAAGGGTAGGCGAAGTTGTGATAGGTGTGGTTCACCTTGGAGTGAAAGAACCCGGTGGTTAGCCTAGTACCGGAAAAAGAGTAGGCGACGTTGTGAAGGCTTCTCCGCCATAAGGAGATTTGTGTCGTGTAGTGTTTACGAACTCTCGAGTAGGTGACTCGGGGAGTAGAGTAGGGCAAGGAAGGTGTCCTTGTAGCCGAACCACTATAAATACTCGTGTCGTGGTTATGTGCTTCTTACTCTTTATCTTTCATTACATGTTTATATATCTATCTATCAACGTCCAACATAAACAACCAAATAGATTGACATAATTCAATCTAAATATTTAAAAAGGAAGTTTTAAATTGGTAAAACTATTCAACCCCCCCTTCTAGTTTTCCACAGGCATGATACTAGTACTAGCCCCTAGGTCAGCTAAGGCATTGATATTATGTAAATTATTAATAGAGCAAGGGAGAATGAAACTTCCTGGGTCTTTTTCCTTGAGAGGGATTTGATTCAAGATGACTGCAGAGCATCTAGCATTTAATTTTACTTCATTCTCCGTAGCAGCTTCAATCTCCGTCTGTAATTCATCCTTTTGGTAGCTCATCTTGTTACACATGATTCCAGCTTGTTTTTCAATCCGGAGAGCTCCTCTTCATCGTATCTGAAAGGAGTATAGAGGGGTTGTCTGTTGCTGGAGTATATGGCATTACAGAAACTATCGTCAAATGAATTGTCTTGATTAATTTCTTTTTCCTCAATCATTTTTCCGTTGTCCTCCAGATACTTATGCTGTCCAAGGAGAGTGGTTCTAGTATCCTGGAAATTTTTGAACAATGCGTTCCTGTTGGCTTGCTGCTTATCATCTTCTTCTAGATACTTATTTATTGATTCCTCGAGTGAAGAATTTCTTGTTTTGAAAGAATCTTGATTAAAACTTTGATGGAAGGGTTTTCCTTCTGCATACATTACCTTTTCGACTCGGGGGCTTATATTTTTCATAGGAAAATCTCCGGTTGGGTCCCAGTCTTCACTTTTATTGCATCCAATCCGAATAGCATGAACGTTGTTAGGAATTGAAAATTCCATGTTAAAGAGTCGGTCACCCCAATAATGGTCTAGCATATGTTAGCTCGTAGATTTGTCGTTGTTTACATTATTTAGTTAGTTTATTAGTTAGTTTTTAGCGTAGTTTAGTTTAGTGCAACACCGTGGAGGAAGGACGGGTCTTTACCCACTGTATGCCTGATCCACAGGCCGATAGGAGGTCGTGTATTCTGTAACTATAAATACCCCTTCCATCCATGGAAGGGGTGTGGCTTCTTTGAATCTAATCTTACATTTTCTAAAGCAACTCTCTTCAAGGAACCTCCTCTCAACTCTCTTCATCTCTCTAAATGGCTTTCTTGTTTAATCATTATCCTAGACCACCCGAATTATCAAACAACATAAATATTCACGATCCTACAATTGGTATCAGAGCCAGGTTCTGTTGTTTTTGGTGATTCGAATGGTTTTTCATATGGTTTTTGTTGTATGCGGTTTGATTCGAAGGGTGCTTGGAAACTTGCTTTGATGATGTTGGTCGAATATGTGTTGATTTATGATGTGCTAAACTGTTTAAATTTCATTTGGTCAGTTTTTGTTACAATGTTTATACATGTCTTTATATGTACTGATTAATGTTTCAAAAAAAACTGATGGTGTGGTCATAATGGTTAAGTCCTTGTGGTCAAATTCGTCTTCTAAACCTTTTATCAGTTGTAACTGCGATTTCTGGTCATTCTTTTGGAGTCAATCAGTGGTCATAAGATGATTTTTCTCTATACAGTTTCTGGGTTTTTCATCTATGTGAGTTGACATAAACTCTTTGAAGCGAGTTGGGTTTGTGATGTTTGTCTTAACTCGCATTATTGAATGCGAGTTGCCATCATGTCCGGATTCAGTGAATATGCTATGCGAGTTGTCATTTTTTTAAAGCGAGTTGACAGTATTGACTGTCATGACTCAATGTATTTCTGGATGTGAGTCGTTATAATGTCCAGATACAATGAATATTAAGCGAGTTGCTGCTGGTGCGAGTTGGGTCAAGCGAGTTGGGAGAGATGCGAGTTAGTGATGCGGGTTAGTGATGCGAGTTAATGATGCGAGTTGCCAACTATGTATGATGCGAGTTGACTGAATGAGATGAAGATGAATGACAAAATGACCACAAAAGACCATATACCATAAACAGACTCTTCATGACTTCAGTGTTTCCACATCATCAGTCCATAAATTTTCGACCAAGTGATTACATTATTGAAGAGTAACCTTTAGTCATATACAACCCATTACCAACATCAACCACGCTAACCTAATCTCATTACTGTCCAACACACCTCACTACATCAAGACTCGAATCACATCAATATTAAAACATCTCAAGATCTCAGAGTTACTCTTTTTCTCATGCCTTTTTCAATGTACTATCATGCCTCTCAAGGGTCAGGCACATGAGTTGAACTCAAAACATCATTGATCTTAAATGCTTGATAATTATCCGAATGTGAGAAACAAGATCAAAACCATAAAAGGTCTCATCCTTTAATTCATGTTCGGTTTTAATGAAACTTCATAAGTAAGAATCAATCTCAGATTTGCCTTAGTGTGTTTGTCGGTTGGTTTTAAAACAAATAACACACATGCTTATCATCACAGATCTTTAAATGTATAAGCTCTCTTTAATTTTCGAACTTTGATAAAGAAATTAACAAAACAAATTTGTTTCATTAATCTCTTTTGTTCGGTTTTTGAAAAGAAAAGTTGCGTTTCAATGAATACTTACCCTTTACACCATCCCTGTGGCTATGACGAATCAAAGACTCTCATGCCATCCCTGTGGCTAGGTCGATTGATGAACGGATTGTCAAAACCTGATTGTCTTGATGGTGCGTGATGGAGAACTGATGGTCCAAAGGATGAGGAGAGAGGCGGACAGGTTTTAGGAGAATGATTGATTAGGGTTGGGTAAGAGGAATATTAGGAGCGTTTTGTGATAAAACGTTTCTTTTGTTTCCTGGTCTTAAAAGAGAGAGGTGGATAACAGGAGAGTTTTTAGGGTTTGATGGGAGTTATTTTAGGGTTGTTAGTGAGTATGGGGGCATTTTATACTCTCTCGTATGTTAGTGCTATGCAATGCTGTAAACGGTTTTGGAATGGGCCTGACATATTTTATATGGGCCTTGTGATGTTGGTTATGATTTGTAAGGTTTATATCGGCCTAGGGGCTTGATGATAGATGTTGGGCTGCTTATTCCTGTTTTATGGCTGCATTTTTGGAGATATAAGGGTGAAATTGGTACGGTTTGGTGGTGTTTTTTACTCGTTGAATTTGGGTAAGAATATATGTGTATCGGGTATAAAGTTTATTTCATGGGATGAAAAGATTTACTTGATTATTTGGGCTTGAGTAGTATTAAGATTATTTTTAATTGAACCTTTTAGATTTACTATTAAGTCCTTTTAATCGGGTGGAAGTTACGGATTGAGATTGAATTTATACCGGATGTGGGAAATTTGAGACTTGATTGTTGAAAAGATTTCTTGTGTTATGAGCTTTGATGATAAGACTTGATGATGTGAGTTGTTAATGATTCGTGATGATGAGATTTGTTGGGTAACGAGGTTTGATACTTTGGTATATGTATTTTCACAGAATATATTGTGTCACAGCTTGAATTGATGTTTGCACAATGTTGACTACGGGGCTGTTTGTTCGGTATCTCTCATTTGGATTTGAAGTGAGGTCTTCCGGGCATGTTTACTTATTTAGTCTTCTTTCTTTCTACTCTTCCACGAAGATGACTTGTTTGGGCGTTTGTTGAGTGTGATAAAGACTTGGCTATTTAGTTACGGTTATGAATCTTTCTCGCTTAACCCACCACGTAACTATCAATCCGGTGTCTCACACAGTTGAGGATACGTCAAGAGGATTTGTACATTGGGTACACCGTTTCTTTTTCACGAGGATGAGTACAAGTTTAAGTAACAAATCTGGGGAATTCTACTTCATGATCAAATTTGGTATATCGAGTTTACTTCTCCATGTGGTCACTACCATAACCGACAGATTACGTGAATGATGTGTTTACCAAAGTGTGGATTGGTTGGTTGATGATGTTGGATAATGAACCGCTGATGAACCGCTGCATGTTCCCCTAAAACAGATATTCACAGAAACCAAGGCTGTCATAACTCATTCAAGCTGACATTGTTTACGGTTTTGTCTTGATTTTGTAAAATTCCGCGAAAGAACCTATTTCCCGGTTTAATACATAGACTTGTAAAATCCCGTGACAATGAAAACATCCTGGTTAAAGTAATGAGCATTTCCGGATCTATCTTACGGTTTATTCTTGGTTTTGTAAAATCCCGCGAAAGAAACTATTTCTCGGTTTAAACCATAGAATTGTAAAATCCCGTGATGATGGAACCATCCTGGAGAAAGGAAAGTGTAGGTCGGGATCCTTTCTGATACTAGTGCTACGGTTTCTACTTCGAAGAAGGGATAAAAGGGTGTACTTCATGAATTGGATGTGTGTTTGGATATTCGTCATGGCAGTTTGGTTATTACATGGTTTTACGGGGTTATGTGCTTTTAACCATGGTCGGGATGAAAACCATTATCATAGTTCACTTAAAACGTCAAAGGAGGCTAGATTTGAGCTTTTAACCAGAAGATGTGACAACGGAGTTAATACACTATTATTTATTTGAGGTTGAAGTAAAATATCACGGGCGAGTGTACTTAGTATCTGAAGGTATCGGGGATGGATGGATGAAGATTCTTCAAGATCCTTGTTCGTGCTTATTATCAAAAACGAAGACTTGGAAATCTAGTTATTTTTGCGAGTCTTTTCCTTTTACCACGTGGGGGAATTGGGCTCTGTTTACCACAAAAATAACTATCACTTTAAGGAGTTACGTTGTAGTGCTCAGTGTCACATTCAATTGTGGATTTTCAAGAGGTAATGTACGTCTTATACTTGATGGTTGGTTGGCTGAAGAGTATAGAGTACATAGAGAGTACTTAGAGATGCTAATGGAAATCGGCGCCGCTCTTTGTTACATATGTGCAAGTTTAAGTCACGAGTTCGGGGTAGTTTACTTCAGGGTCAAATTCATCATATTGGGTTTTTCTCCATCAGCTGTCACGACAAATAGCCTACTGAATGATAATGGGGTTGATTACAAGTTTGCCAAGTGTAGATGAAAAGAGAGAGATTAATGACGTATGAACACAACAGTTCATGCCTCGTTCTCTAAAGAAAAGAAAAGTGTACGTCTCAGTGCGCTTTATCTTCGAAAGAAGAGAAATCTTCTTATGACGTCTGTTCACATCAGTTCAGGCCTCGTACTTCAACATAATGACGTATGAACACAACAGTTCATGCCTCGTTCGCTTAAGAAAAGAAAGGTGTACGTGTCAGTGCGCTCTATCTTATGAAGAAGAGAAATCTTCTTATTATGACCATTCTCATCAACATGCTTCATACTTTTTCCATGCGCTTCAGTCATCAAGTGAACCGGGCTACTGTTGGTTGTTTTCTGATTCCACTTTCTCAACTATAATGACGATGGCGACATCCTGTGCTAATTTTGCGGGGGAGAAGTGTGAATAGACTACATTTGGATGATGTTCACTTGGTTAAACAAAAATGGAATCTCCGTATGTAATTCTTGAGGGGGAGAAGAAGTGTGAATTTTTTGCATTGTTGATTGATATTTGAGAATAAATGGTCAAACGGCTCTAAACTCATGTAAGAACCAAGCTTCTTATTATCGGGTCATCTTCACATGATGTTTCTTTTAAGAGCCGTTGGTTGACATCTTCACTCGGATTGATGAGTTTATCGACAAAGTGCTTCCGGTTAATGCTTCACGTATACATCAACATGATGATTCCGAACAATCTATCTGTTCTTGTTTGATGTGATTGGTAGTTTGGTGTTACCATCTTGTGTGTTCGTTGCGGCCTGATTGCTGATTTCCTTGATGAACATCTTTCTGTTCTTGTTTGATTGGGAGGGATTTTAGTTAAGGGGATTTGCAAGATGTAAGTTAATTGGGATGCTTTTTGGTGGGATGCTTCTTGGTGTGAGTTGAAGATGTTAACTATTTATTCCCCAACTGGACAATCTTGAAGAAGGTCGAGTCTACAGTCTGTTCTACATTTTCTGCTACATGATAGAAGACTAAAGACGAGTTGCAATTTAACGATCTAAAGACTTCTTCTTAATCTGGGCATTTATCAAACAAATTGTCGGTTTAGGGGAGAGCACTAATTGGGGGAGAGTGATATGTCTGATTTAATCCCCAATTAGACTTGCTCACACTGTACTTCAGCATGTTGATTCTCACAAACACTTCACGCGTTCTTCTCAACAGATTTCTAGTATTTGGGTTGATAATATGTTGCTGATTCTGAAGTGTCAAAACCAGCAAGGGGGAAGGAGACAATCATCTAAACGTGAGTAAACTTGATGAACTTAATACTTCTAAGTAATTGAAGATATCCCAGGAAGACAAATGTTATTACCGCAGAGAAACTCAAGGTTTGACTCATGGCGAGTAAACTTGATGGACTTAATACTTCTAAGTGATTGAAGTTATCCCGGGAAAACAAATGTCATGACCGTATCATCATCTTCTTTTACTATATCATCTTCTCTATCTTTGTATATATTTATTCAAAAAGCAAAATACAAAAATATAAAACCAGCAAAACAAAATACAAAAATATAAAACCAAGAAAAAGAAAATAGAAAAATATAAAACCAACAAAAAACCATAAAAATCAGAAAAGTTTGAAAAAGACCAAAAATATGTTTTCTCAAGACATGTCTTCTGGTATCGATAACATCTACGGTCTTAGAAATGTCATTCAATAGTGGCACGGGACTTTAGATGAAGTTCGATGATAACGCTACACGCGTCGTTCGGGGTCAAGGAAACTTCCTTTTCTTCGAGCAAGTTTTATAACACCCTAGGCAGTGAACCTAATCGTTGTAGTGTAGTAATTAGGGTAAGCCACGGGTATTGATATCGTTCTCTAGGGGAATAGGAATGCTAGTAGGGAGTTACTACGCTAAGGTTAAGGTTGAGGAAGATTATTTTTTTATCTTTTTATATTTTATGAAAATGGAAAAGTACGAATCTCGGGTATTGGATTTGGGGGGTTGGTATTTCTACCGATTACTCTACTATTATCTAATTATCTAAACTAAGGTTGTGGGAGTCTATGTCTAATTAATGTGTGCTCGTATGATAGTTTAAAGATGTGTTTACTTAGTTTGTATTACTCCTTAATTATCTCCTATTGATGGTTGAGTGTCACGTCTTATTCCTAGTTGCGTTGTGTTTCTAAAGTTGTAGGGTATGCGTTTCTCCCTAACTCTTTGAAATTACCAAAGGGTCTTGTCTACAAATCCACGTAGAGATTATAGACTCCTACTCTAAGGCACTCTTCGGATGTTTTAGCCTACAATCACTCAGGTAATCATACTCTAAGGTTCACGAAGATGAATCAAGCATTAAGTACACAACGAATAACCTATCGCATTACTAGATCATTAATCAACTAAGATAAGAAACAACCAATCAATATTCAATAATTAAGTTTCATACTTCCTAAGCAAACACACAAATAAATTAGCCGGACATGGAGAACATGCAAGCATACACACAAATAATCAAAGACATAATTGAATTAATGAAGCAAAGACTTATCTTGGTGTAAGATAGGGTTAAAAACCCTAAAATACTGTACAAGACACCTTAGGTTCGGTTTTAGGTTTTTACTCCAAAGACTCTCCACACAAAGACTGAAAAATTCGGATTCTATATATAAGATTACATTTGCGACGGCGTCACCTTATGTTTAGTGACGCCGTCGTGTCGCCGCCATTAGGGTTTCGTCTTGGCCACGTTAACCTTGCGACGGCGTCACCTTATGTCCGTGACGCCGTCCTCTTCAGCTTCTGACGTCGTCTGGATTGCATCTAGGCCGTCTGAGTAGCGACGGCCTACTCTTTCACAACTAGACGCCGTCTCTTGAAAACACGAGTTTTGCGTTCTGACCCGTCACAATAATTTTGGGACGGCGTCGCAAATAGAACCTGACGCCGTCGCCTTCTACATTCAGCAACTGTGAGTGTCTGATTTCGACTTTGGCCATTTTCTTCATATATTCGCGCCTTTTCGTCCAAATAAGTGTCATTACAGCATTTTGCCTTCACGAGACCTAAAAAGTGAAAAGGAACGATATTAAGCAATAACGGATACAAAAGTGATCAAATAAAGACTTAAACGACCCCTCAAAATGGTACCTTTTAAAACCTTATCAAATATCCCTACACTTGTTATTTGCTTGTCCTCAAGCAAATGTGCTTTTAGCCAATTAATTTATAAGTTAGGGGTCATGAAGCATTAATTCAAAACGGTCCACAACACATATAAGCCCCGCAAAAGTCATAACAAGCACGAAAATTACATACTAGCACCTCACATGGGGTGTTTGGATACTCACATCTCTCTCAGGTGTATAAATGAAATATAACAATATAGGAAATGGAACGTAAACACTCATTAACCGGTCCTAGTACATAGATTACCATAGGCTTGAGAATAGATCAAACCTCCATCGCTTTGGCGTAAGCACCTAGGAAAGACTATCAAAGAGGTCTTTTAAAGGGTTGTAATGTTAGGCTTACGGTAGGGAAATAAGGGTTTGGTGGGATAGGCTATATAGTGGTGGTAAGTCAAAAATCTTTATGTTAACTGCATATGAAGAATGGCGTTGCTAAGCCAAGACTCGACACTCTAAAACTCTAGGTAACGAAAATAAACAAACATAAAATTAAAGGATAGATGTAGGATGGTAGCCCGTAAGTTTTTTTTTTTTTTTTTTTTTTTTTTTTTTTTTTTTATCACTCTATTTTTTTTCTTTTCTCTTTTTCTATTTTTTTTTTCGATTTTTTTTTTTTTTTTTTTTTTTTTTTTTTTTTTTTTTCATACACTTTTACTCTACCATCCTCTATGATAACATCAAAATACTAGGGATTTACAGGGACATCCCTACACTTGAGTTTTTATTATTCTAACACTAATTTGACCCGATTTGAAAAGATCAAAACACTTGGGGTACATTATTACGTAAACAAAGGGAATTTGAATTTAACGTTCCCTTCCCGTCATTTCATAAACTTTAACTTTTCCCATGAATCCCAATCATCCCAAAACTGTATACAAAGGATATGACTCGACTTAGCAACTTATGCAAGCAACTAGATAATTGAACTAAGGGTTTAGGGTGATAACAAATATTTGCACTAAAAGTGAGTGCATAAGGGGTAGGCTAAGGCGATTTGGGTGTATATTTGGGGGTGGGGTGTAAACAATGCTCTTCATTGATATTCCGGAAAAACCGAAATATCACGAGAACCGCGAAAAGGATAGGCTCTGAGGGGTTAACTAGGGGTATCGTGTACTAAAGATGAGTACAACGCAAAGGGTGTGGGGGAATTACTCAACCGATATGGAAGAAGTAATTATATTACAGGTATCAAACAAGGGTTTATCCTAATGCCTCTTATCATTTAGTTATTCCTAACTACACAAGTGTAGCCTCACTTGCGATCTCGGAATGCATCACAAAACAAGTTCTAGAATCTAATATACTACCGGTTCACACTCTAAGCATTAAAGTTGAATGCTTTAATTCCTACTAATCTAAGGGCGATCCTCACATTTTGGGTGGAATTTGGGTGGTAAGGGTTTTTGTGCTAGTCATGCAACTTCCTATCCGTGAGACGCTTTTGTTAAGACTAATGGCCCACTCCTATATGTCATAAAAAATTTTAAATTTGGTGCCAAAATTACCCTAACCGACATTTCTCATGGTTTATTACACAATCACAATTGGACAAAGCAAATGGTCAAGGATAAGCATAGTTTCAAAGTTCCCGTTTTATTTTCCCTCCCTACACTTAAACTGAACATTGTCCCCAATGTTCCCCGAAAGTATCAAAGTTATGATAAAAGAAGGTAATTAAAAACGAAAGAAACTAATACTCCCCTGATTAGCTCGGTAGGATCCGTGTAAAGTGGTGGTTAAATTCTTTTCAAGAAGAATTATTGCGTGAAAAGCTCCTTCCAATCTTATGTAACTTCTTCTTGACAAACTAAACCTGCACACTTGTAGAAAACAAACGAAACCTTCGCGTAAAATCGGCGGTAATAATATATATAAGACTCGATTTAAACTAGGATATAATGCTTGTGTAATGAATGTTTACAGAATTTCTAAGAAAATTAAGACCTGGAAAATTCCAAAAATTTATAAGTAGCTCAGAAAACGAGAAAAAGTAATCTGATGTTTTTACTCCTTCCTGACGCCGTCAGGTTGCAATCCTGACGCCGTCAGGTTATCCTGACAAAAACTGGTCTGCGATTTTCTGGAAAAATTTCTGGAAAATTTACATCTTTAGAATCTGGAAAAATTTCTGCAAAACATTCATTATGACTCGATACAAGCATTTGACTCAAACAAACAAACATATATATCTTTTAATTAATTGTTATTCTCATGTTTACGTTTCTTTTGAAAACGTGTGTAATCCTCCCTACACTTATCCCTTATGTAAAATACCTTTATATGTAATTAAGACGAAGTTAAAAACAAAATAAAGCATTTTTACAAATTTAAACATGAGGATAAACAATTAATAAAAGATATATGACACTAACAAGCAAACAATTAAACATGGGTTGCCTCCCACGAAGCGCTTTTCTTTATTAAAGAGTCTTGTAGCTAGACTCGTAGTCGTGCTCCTACGTTTTCTTAATCATAGAGGCCCATTCGATCTCCTTAACTCTTCTTTCATCACGAATATATTCAGGCCCTAGTTCAAGACAAGCAGTGTAGTAAACTTTGTCCTTCCAGTCTACTTCGAATGCCGGAATGTTATCTACATCTAAATTATCCATGCCCTCAAAATTCTTATTCTTGTTTGGCATTACATATTTAACATTCTCGGTTTCGTTTGAGAACTCGATTATCCCTTTTTCTTTATTATAAACCATCTTAGACTCTTCTACAAATGGTTTCCCAAGTATCACATCTCCTAAAAACCCATCAATGATTCCTTTGACATTTTCCAGAATCATGAAATCACACCTATATGTGAAATTACCTATGAACACGTGCAATCCCTTAACCCTCCCCACATAGTTACTTGCTTTCCTAGGGCGAAAGGGGTCCCTCATAGGCTCTAGCTTTTTGCTCATGATCCAATTGTAATAAAGCCTAGACATTATATTCATGGGTGCCTTATAATCAATGTAGGTGTGATCCCTGTATAAGTATCCAATCATACAAGGTATTTTGATGTTTTTAGGGTTTCCCCTCCTTATACGAAGCTCGAAAGGTGGTCTTGGAAAATTAACCACATTATGGTGATAAGTGGTTTCTTTCCTTTTAGGGTATGAATCAAAGTACTCCCTAAGTTCTCCCTTCTCCTTACTACCCTCCATAATTTTTAACATCATATAATTTCCTTCTTCTAGATCATCATCCGAATCACTTGTAGTCGAATCACTATCTAGGGGTTGATCAGATTCCTTAAGGGCTTCCTCAAGTGTGTTCTCAATTATCATATTTAATTTCCTAAGCTCTCCAATCTCACTCATGATACGGGCTCGAAGT
Organism: Chrysanthemum seticuspe; assembly: GCA_019973895.1. Lineage (NCBI taxonomy): Eukaryota > Viridiplantae > Streptophyta > Magnoliopsida > Asterales > Asteraceae > Chrysanthemum > Chrysanthemum seticuspe. The sequence continues at coordinate 280,214,437 of BPTQ01000001.1, read as the reverse complement.
TGGTTAGCAGAGGCTGGGTCAAGCAGTGGGTATTTGTTTGGTGGTGAAGCGTTGTTTGGTTGTTGGTTATCGAGTGGTGGTTGGTTATCATTCTTCATGATGAAGAGTGATGGGGTTACGAACAAAGGTTACGAAGAAGGGGGATAGACTAAGAGAAATCTAAAAATGAGAAAAAAAAAGTTTACTTGATAGGAATCAAGCAAAGAAACCTAAACGAGGTGGACTACTAACTAGCTATTCTATTCCCCGGCAACGGCGCCAAAAACTTGATAACGCTACACGCGTCGTTCAGGGTCAAGGAAACTTCCTTTTCTTCGAGCAAGTTTTATAACACCCTAGGCAGTGAACCTAATCGTTGTAGTGTAGTAATTAGGGTAAGCCACGGGTATTGATATCGTTCTCTAGGGGAATAGGAATGCTAGTAGGGAGTTACTACGCTAAGGTTAAGGTTGAGGAAGATTATTTTTTTATCTTTTTATATTTTATGAAAATGGAAAAGTACGAATCTCGGGTATTGGATTTGGGGGGTTGGTATTTCTACCGATTACTCTACTATTATCTAATTATCTAAACTAAGGTTGTGGGAGTCTATGTCTATTTAATGTGTGCTCGTATGATAGTTTAAAGATGTGTTTACTTAGTTTGTATTACTCCTTAATTATCTCCTATTGATGGTTGAGTGTCACGTCTTATTCCTAGTTGCGTTGTGTTTCTAAAGTTGTAGGGTATGCGTTTCTCCCTAACTCTTTGAAATTACCAAAGGGTCTTGTCTACAAATCCACGTAGAGATTATAGACTCCTACTCTAAGGCACTCTTCGGATGTTTTAGCCTACAATCACTCAGGTAATCATACTCTAAGGTTCACGAAGATGAATCAAGCATTAAGTACACAACGAATAACCTATCGCATTACTAGATCATTAATCAACTAAGATAAGAAACAACCAATCAATATTCAATAATTAAGTTTCATACTTCCTAAGCAAACACACAAATAAATTAGCCGGACATGGAGAACATGCAAGCATACACACAAATAATCAAAGACATAATTGAATTAATGAAGCAAAGACTTATCTTGGTGTAAGATAGGGTTAAAAACCCTAAAATACTGTACAAGACACCTTAGGTTCGGTTTTAGGTTTTTACTCCAAAGACTCTCCACACAAAGACTGAAAAATTCGGATTCTATATATAAGATTACATTTGCGACGGCGTCACCTTATGTTTAGTGACGCCGTCGTGTCGCCGCCATTAGGGTTTCGTCTTGGCCACGTTAACCTTGCGACGGCGTCACCTTATGTCCGTGACGCCGTCCTCTTCAGCTTCTGACGTCGTCTGGATTGCATCTAGGCCGTCTGAGTAGCGACGGCCTACTCTTTCACAACTAGACGCCGTCTCTTGAAAACACGAGTTTTGCGTTCTGACCCGTCACAATAATTTTGGGACGGCGTCGCAAATAGAACCTGACGCCGTCGCCTTCTACATTCAGCAACTGTGAGTGTCTGATTTCGACTTTGGCCATTTTCTTCATATATTCGCGCCTTTTCGTCCAAATAAGTGTCATTACAGCATTTTGCCTTCACGAGACCTAAAAAGTGAAAAGGAACGATATTAAGCAATAACGGATACAAAAGTGATCAAATAAAGACTTAAACGACCCCTCAAAATGGTACCTTTTAAAACCTTATCAAATATCCCTACACTTGTTATTTGCTTGTCCTCAAGCAAATGTGCTTTTAGCCAATTAATTTATAAGTTAGGGGTCATGAAGCATTAATTCAAAACGGTCCACAACACATATAAGCCCCGCAAAAGTCATAACAAGCACGAAAATTACATACTAGCACCTCACATGGGGTGTTTGGATACTCACATCTCTCTCAGGTGTATAAATGAAATATAACAATATAGGAAATGGAACGTAAACACTCATTAACCGGTCCTAGTACATAGATTACCATAGGCTTGAGAATAGATCAAACCTCCATCGCTTTGGCGTAAGCACCTAGGAAAGACTATCAAAGAGGTCTTTTAAAGGGTTGTAATGTTAGGCTTACGGTAGGGAAATAAGGGTTTGGTGGGATAGGCTATATAGTGGTGGTAAGTCAAAAATCTTTATGTTAACTGCATATGAAGAATGGCGTTGCTAAGCCAAGACTCGACACTCTAAAACTCTAGGTAACGAAAATAAACAAACATAAAATTAAAGGATAGATGTAGGATGGTAGCCCGTAAGTTTTTTTTTTTTTTTTTTTTTTTTTTTTTTTTATCACTCTATTTTTTTTCTTTTCTCTTTTTCTATTTTTTTTTCGATTTTTTTTTTTTTTTTTTTTTTTTTTTTTTTTTTTTTTTTTTTTCATACACTTTTACTCTACCATCCTCTATGATAACATCAAAATACTAGGGATTTACAGGGACATCCCTACACTTGAGTTTTTATTATTCTAACACTAATTTGACCCGATTTGAAAAGATCAAAACACTTGGGGTACATTATTACGTAAACAAAGGGAATTTGAATTTAACGTTCCCTTCCCGTCATTTCATAAACTTTAACTTTTCCCATGAATCCCAATCATCCCAAAACTGTATACAAAGGATATGACTCGACTTAGCAACTTATGCAAGCAACTAGATAATTGAACTAAGGGTTTAGGGTGATAACAAATATTTGCACTAAAAGTGAGTGCATAAGGGGTAGGCTAAGGCGATTTGGGTGTATATTTGGGGGTGGGGTGTAAACAATGCTCTTCATTGATATTCCGGAAAAACCGAAATATCACGAGAACCGCGAAAAGGATAGGCTCTGAGGGGTTAACTAGGGGTATCGTGTACTAAAGATGAGTACAACGCAAAGGGTGTGGGGGAATTACTCAACCGATATGGAAGAAGTAATTATATTACAGGTATCAAACAAGGGTTTATCCTAATGCCTCTTATCATTTAGTTATTCCTAACTACACAAGTGTAGCCTCACTTGCGATCTCGGAATGCATCACAAAACAAGTTCTAGAATCTAATATACTACCGGTTCACACTCTAAGCATTAAAGTTGAATGCTTTAATTCCTACTAATCTAAGGGCGATCCTCACATTTTGGGTGGAATTTGGGTGGTAAGGGTTTTTGTGCTAGGTTTCTAGGATATGATTGTTAGGTTTAGATGATTAAAGTTTGATGAACACATAATTCCCATGCTTTATATGATCTGATTGACATGTTGAATTGACTTTTATTAGTCGATTGTTTTTTGGGTGATGTCGACCACCATATATTTGTATGTGTGTTCACTAACGTATGCAGGTATATTGGTTATAAGAATGTTCCCGATCCGGATCCCACAATTGAAGATGATTGGATGCCGAAAGGAAAGGGTAACTATTTCTTGGGTTGACAAATAAAGAAACGGAGCTTAATTGGACTTCTATGGAGAGTTGGCATAAATGCAACGTAAGAGGTCCCACTGCATCAGCAGATGGTTTTCTTCTAAGTGATTGAAGAAACGGAGCTTAATTTGACCTCAGTTGGCATTCAAAATGCAACGTAAGAAGAAGTCTCACTTCATCAGCAGACGGTTTTTCTTCCAAACCAAACAGCAACAACAACGGCAGCTTCTCAACCACCTAACGTATCTTTGTGCAGAATACCATTTTTAAACAATTTAGAATAATTTGATTAAATTGTTTTGAAAATGGAAAAATATTGTTTAGAAAATAAATTAAACTTAATTTTGAAAATCACCGGACTTCTTTTTATCAAAACCTAAGTCACTCAATTATTGGCTTCTGTCATTGATTGAGGGGGAGAGTGATTTAAAATATAATATTTTCATACAATATTTATTCATAAAAGTTCCGTTTGTACGCTAAAATGTGGTGATCTAAAGATTTAATGTTATGTCATGGTATGATTTTTTCTTTAGAATCAAGGTCTTTCAAAATGAAATTTTTTCTGTTCTTGTTTGATTGTGAAATTGTTTTGTTTTACTTAAAAGATCTCTTAAAAACTATCATACCTGACACTAACAATCTTTAATGTCTTAAAATGGTCCTTATCTGTCATCTTTCAAAATTGAATCTTGCCACGTCTTTCCCCAAATTTTTCTAAATGATTTAAATCAGTTGGGATCACAAATCTCAAATGGTTTGATATTTCTGATCGGGGTAGAGATCGTGATTTAAATCTCAAATCTGTTTTAAATGGAATTGGTTTTTAGTCCTTTAAAGGCACTCCTGCCTCCATGTGCCAAACGATTTCAATATACATAATGCACATGTTGAGGAGGAGGATTTATCCAAAAACCAGATGAGTATTTAAACAAGGCCACATTTTCTCCCATGTTTTCTAAACCTAATTAAATCACTTGGGATCCAAAATCTCAAAGGGTTTAATATTTTTGATCGGGAGAGAATTTGTGATTTAATAATGAAATTTGATAAAAGGTGATCGTTTTGATTTAATTGTGCACGCTGCTCTCTCATATGTGCTAAACGCTTTCGAATCTTGAAGCACATATTGAGGGGGAGCATAACTATCGAGGTACAAAAGTTTTTACAAAAGTACCTTGATTGAGTTATCAAATGGTTTTCTTAATGGCCTTTGTGTTCGTGGATGTGCTTCAAAAGAACTCTTGCCTCTATGTGTTAAAATGATTTCTCTTATCCTATGGACATATTGAGGGGGAGAATTTTACCAAGAAAATCAAATGGCTTTTTCGTATGAAAATTGTGATCAAAGAAAATATTTCAAAGTCCTCTTGCCTCCATGTGCTAAACAATTTCTAAATCATACGCACATGTTGAGGGGAAGGTTTTCTAAATGATCAAAACTTTTAAGGAACAAAATGCTTTGATCTCGTATCACAAGTACCTTGATTGTTTTTCCAAATGATTTTTCAATTGGTTTCATGGAAGAATGAACTGTACCAAAAGACCGACCATTTTACTTTATGTATGGAGTTATAAGGATGGTGAGGTTAGGTATTAGTTCCCACGATCCGCCAGAGCCGGAGGGATCTACCCAGGGACAATCCACTAGATAGTGTAGAGTCCTTAGGTATGATGAAAAAAAAGGAGAAAAATGAGAAATGGGAAGAGTGCGGACTGAGACAGAGCTAGTACTGGAATAAACCCAACAAGGTTCTAGTTATGAAGTCTCGGTAAGCACTGAAGGGGTTGAAGAATGAAAAAGAAATGAATGTGAAAAAGGGTGAAAAGAAATAGCCCTCCAATAATTAAACCTTAGGGCAGTAACCGGGTTCAATACATATGCTACTGGTGGTTACCAAGGTAACGCCGGTATTGAAGACAAGACGTCATGGACCCAGTGACGCACTGCACTAAACTTCCCAAGCTACTCAAGTTCCTCTTAAAAGGACTTGTTTCATTCTCACGGGGAACCGACATTATCTATCGACTTTCTCTTAGAGATTGTTGATATTGAAGAAGGAGACCCTCTCCCTAGTCTCCGGCACAGGAACCATAAATGCACAATTGAGTCTAGAGCCAAGAGATCATCCACAATATCTCATTAGGACACTAAATTCTTGAAGACTTGCTGTTTCACACAATGTGGAAAGTAAGTATATATTAAGAGTCCTACGCATTATCCTTGTGGTATTGCCAGAACATCTGAGTGGTATGTAAAAGTATTCACGATGAAGATGGAAATCCTTCTAGAGCCAACATCAAACAAGCTCTTGGTGGGTGACATGTGAGATCTTCTTGTAAGATCAAGTTTGTGACAACTGGATAGAAACAATGGGGAGATTCATTCTTGAATCAACCTTGGTCCAGGAAATGAATTGACGAATACTTTTGGAAAAACCGTTCGATGTGTAAATCTTCTTTTCTCTAGCACGTCGAATGTGTATTCATTTTCAAACACAAAAAGTATCTCTGATTGAAAAATACTTTTAGAAAAACCGTTCGATGTGCGAATCTCTTCTTTTTTCTAGCACGTCGAATGTGTACTCATTCTATATTACAAAAAGTATTTTGATTGAAAATTGATCTTTCTCATAAAACCTTCGTCGTATTGCAAAACTCTTTCTTCAAGCAATACGCGATTGTTTTTCAAATCATTTTTCATCAATCAGTGAATCTCAATTCGCTGGTTCACTTACTCCGTGTTTTCTTCTTTGAGACGTTCCGGTTTGAGAACAGCTAGAACAGCAGCGAAACCCTGTCAAGGAGATTCTTAGGAATCCTACCTGATCACAGGCAGTACTTGTACTAATCAACGGGGAACCGTGGGCCGTGTACCTCAATTCAGCGAAAGTGATCAAAGACACTTCAGCGAAAGTGATCAAAGACACTTTTGTGTACCTCAATTCAGCGAAAGTAGATATGAACCGTGGGCCGTGTACCTCAATTCAGCGAAAGTGATCAAAGACACTTTTGTGTGTTTTTATTGCTAACTGTTGTTTGCAGGTACATTTGGACGGTTGCAGCTGATCAGAATTGAGGAGTCAATCCAAAGCCGCATGCTCACAGCATCCACACTTAATTTGAAGAAATCATGACTGGTGCATATCTACTTAACCTGGTTCTGATATTTTTATACTATGCTTCTGCTTCGCTGCTGCAAATATCATGAACCAGTAAGGCTTCCGCTACTCTGATGGAAAGATGTCATGGTTCAAAAGTGTGAGCATGTCGGTCCGAAAGTCACAACTTCACATGATGGCAACACAATAAAGGGTGATCCAGTGATTTACTGTGGCTGATGATCTCAAAGAAAGCTCAAAGATCATCAAAGATGTGGATCAGTTAAAGGCCTCCACTAAAAGTACAAAACTATGCGGACTTTGAAGTTGCACTGCTAAAGCACAAAGATGCAGAAATTGAAGAATTCAAGTCTACGAGCTCCAGAACGAAATCAAAGATAGAATGCTAGGAAGCAAAAATGTATTTCATGGGGTGACCTCCCTTAGGGGGAGATTGTTAGGAATTGAAAATTCCATGTTAAAGAGTCGGTCACCCCAATAATGGTCTAGCATATGTTAGCTCGTAGATTTGTCGTTGTTTACATTATTTAGTTAGTTTATTAGTTAGTTTTTAGCGTAGTTTAGTTTAGTGCAACACCGTGGAGGAAGGACGGGGTCTTTACCCACTGTATGCCTGATCCACAGGCCGATAGGAGGTCGTGTATTATGTAACTATAAATACCCCTTCCATCCATGGAAGGGGTGTGGCTTCTTTGAATCTAATCTTACATTTTCTAAAGCAACTCTCTTCAAGGAACCTCCTCTCAACTCTCTTCATCTCTCTAAATGGCTTTCTTGTTTAATCATTGTCCTAGACCACCCGAATTATCAAACAACATAAATATTCACGATCCTACAAACGTTTTCCTGGAGCTTCTTCATGTCTCTTCCAAGATTTTCCAATTTGCTTGAAATGGTGGCAATGCTTATTGAACCTCTTTCTAGGCTTTGGTTGTTTCCCCCATCGTGCCATTTTTTAGAGTTATCGGCAAGTTTCTGAATGGCTTCAAGGGCAAGAGTAGGAGTCATGTTCAGGATTGGTCCTTGGTAGTCCAGCATCTGTCTTGTAGTTATGTTGATTCCTTTGTAGAAGATGTTGACCTTTTGCTGGTTATTCAAATCATGTGTAAGACATTTGTAAAGGAGATCGTTGTATCTATCCCAAGCTTGATACAACGTTTCATCGTCTTCTTGCTTGAAATTATGGATCTCCAAGAGCTGGTTAGAAATCTTCGACGGAGGACAATATCTTTAGATGCAGTGCTTCTTAAGTAGAGCCCAAGTATTAACTGCCCCGGCAGGCAATCTTTCAATCCATCTTCTGGCAGCCCCAGTAAGAGTCATGGGGAATACCCTTAACATAACGGCATCATGAGATACACCCGAAATGTTGAAAAGGCTTGCGATGTATAGGACATTTTCAACGTGCTCATATGCATCTTCGTCCCTTTTTCCAGAAAAGGGTTAGCACGAAGCTCCCTCATAAATGGGTCTTAAATTTCGAAACGAACATCAGCTCCAATCGCCTGTCTTACGAGACCCGGCCCTTGTTCTTCTCTTGTCAACGCCAAATATTTCTCAAGAGTGAGGTCATCAATGTTAACAACTTCCATGGTACCTGAAAACTTGAATAATGATCGTGAGAATTTTAGAAATTTTAAAACAAAACGAAAATGAAAGACTTAATAGCAATGCTAAAATAACTCCCCGGCAGCGGCGCCAAAAACTTGATGCAGGTTTTACTGACCAGGTTTTAATATTTATATAGTCTCATTATACCTATGGTCTACCCTAATGCACTAACGGGCAGTGTACCCGGTCGTGTATAGTGTAGTATTCGGTAAAACCGAGGTCGTCCCAAGAGCTATGTGTGTTGGATTATTACTAAGTCTAGGTGTCACAGATTTTAATATGATTTTGATAAGGAATTAATTAACTACTAAAGCAGATAAAAAAAAATAAAGGCAAAGGTTCAATCAATAGAGGAGAGTGGTGCTAACCTAGTTAATCATCCTAGCTAGTAATGTCTACGTCAAATTACTTCCAATTACTTCAGGTGGGGTCAAAGTCGAGAGGACAACATTTGGTTAATTCGCCCTAACCTATCAGCAAAGATGACACCACTGGAGAAGTCAGGTGTCCCCTCATAAGTCCAGTTGTTCCTGGTCCCCTAAGCCGAGTCATTAAGTACCGCTACATGCTAGACTTATAATAGTGAGTGCCCGGGCGCTAGCAACTTAAACACTCACCCCCTAATTCTTAAGTTCATCCAAATGGTAGGTGATCAGTTGGTCAAATCGCACAAGTAGAAAGGGTCGTCAGTTGGTAATATCTTACCCTTCCCGTCTCAGTCTACTCACTTAGGGTCAGTTGGTCATATCTCCTAAGCAACTAGCCTCTACCGCCATTCAAAACTACCGAAACAAGGGTAGCTACCAATAAACTATGCATGCATACACTTAGAAATAATTATACGGAAGTAATGTAAACGCAAACAAAACAATTAAGGAATCATAACTAGGCCAGCACCAAGAGGTGCTTAGCCGCTCATATTAACCATACAAATCAATTCAATATTCAATGTTACGAAATACATGAATCGAAAGTAAAGAAAAGATAAAATGCTAATGCTTATCGTAGGGGAGTGATTTATCCCTTGGAGACAACTCCATATGCTCCTCTAGACCTGCATTTGGCTTCTTCCCACGTTCTTTGGTTGGGGTGTGTGGAATGGGATGATTTGAAATGCTGGAAATCGTGGGGTATTTATAGGCCAGATCTGGGTTACGGCGTAACTAATATAATAGTTACGTCGTAATCTTCTATTTCTTCGTAATTTGTACTAGATCTGCTGGTTACGGCGTAACCTTATAAGTGGTTACGCCGTATCTTCAATATTTCCTGGTTACGCCGTAGTTTAAATAAGATTTACGGCGTAGTTATCAGCGGCGTGGAACCTCATTTGACCTAATATGGTTATGTCGTAGTCTTTTGTGAGAGTTACGCCGTAATCTTCTGATGAGTTGGCTTTCTGAGTCACGCTTTAGTTACGGCGTAATGTGAGAGATGAGTTACGCCGTAACTTCTTCAAAGTGAGCATACTCTGATAAATCTTTGATAATTCTCCAATTCCGCGTCTCTTTAGCTCCAATGCTCGTAATTTACCTGAAAGTGAAAAACAATGGAAAACCCGCGTAAATCCATATAAATAATATAAATTACAAGCATTATCGGGGGAAATTGACACTTAATATTCAGTACTATTTGATGTTATCAACCTCCAATGCTTACCATCGGAAACTATGATCAATGGGTGATAAGGTTTTTTAGGTTTTGTGATCTCAAGAAACCACATGGTAAGTTTTTTAAGAAGGTCATACTTGAAGGTCCTTTTCAGATGCCTACTATCACTATACCCGGAGATCCGAATGCTAATCCACCAAGAGATGATGTTACCAACGTTGTCGGCCTTGATCAACTTACTACTGGCCAACTTCTTCACTTAGAAGCTGACGAACTTGCAATGCAATATATCCTTTTGGGTTTACCGAATCCGATACTTTGTAGTGTTGATGCTCAGAAGACTGCTAAAGCAATGTGGGAGCACATTCATCTTCTAATGGAAGGCACTGAACTCAATCAAGAAGACATGGAATCCAAAATCTACTTAGCATATGAAAACTTCATGATTGCACCAGGGGAATCATTAGAGTCATACTATCATCGTTTTTCAGAAATCATCAATGACTTGGACAAACATAATATCATTTTGCCTAGGATTTCAATCAACACAAAGTTTTTGAGCTGTCTTGGTCCTGATTGGGAGAAGTATGATACATTCATCCGTCAAGCGAAGAATCTTCATCAAGCTACTTACAGATTATTGTATGACTATTTGAAGCATCATCAAAAGGAAGTAGACAAAGACAGAATCATCCGTTGAGTCCCTGCTTCTCCATCACTCCCGGATAATCAAACTCTTGCTTTGTACACTCAAGCATGTTATCCTCAATTTCCGACCTTGCCGACTGTCTTCAAAAATCCTCCACAACCAACTGCTCAGATAACACCATATGATCCATCACAACAACAATCACAAGAAACTCAATTGGTTCCATACAACAACAACAATGATCAAGCACTTTACAGTGAATCAAATGAGGATGCGAAAGCCTTCGATGCATTGAATCAAGGATTTGTCATGATTGCTAGAGCGTTCGAGAGATTCGCAAACAAATCCAAAAATCGCATTCGTACCTCCTCAAACACAAGAAATCAAGCTGTTGTCAACAATGGAAGAGTTGAGGTTTAGAATCGTGGAAATGGTCGTTTGATGGGTAGTTGCCAAGGGTTTAATATTAATGGAAGGAATAACATGGGTGATCCATAACAACGGGTTCAAGTGGTTGATCAGGGAAATGTTCATACTGGGGTTAATGATCTCCAATGCTACAACTGCAATAACAAAGGGTCATCTGGCTAATGCATGCCCAAAGCCGAGAACAAGAGGCAGCGCTTATCACAAAGAGGCTTTACTCTTGGCTCTCAAGGATGAAGCTGGTGGAACACTTACCAACAAGGAACATAGCTTCATGGCTGATGTAGATTCTGATGATGACATGGAGGACTTGCAAGCTAATGCTGCTGTGATGTTAATGGAAAACATGCAAGAGCTCCACATGAGTGACACATGCCCAGTGTATGACAATGATGTCTTGTCTCAGGTACCGGATCCAAATATACTCATTAATGATCTGATATATCCGTCAACATCTGCATCTGACGAGGCACATAGTGTTCAACATGAGCCTTCTACATCTCATTCCGACGAAAATCAAATGGATCCCGTAGTTATATTTGATGATCAAGATGACCTCATTGTTAATATTGATAATCAAGTTGACTCCGTGGTCATATTTGAGGATCTAAATAATGATTATGTTGAGACTCAAGTTGAACAAGATGAACCTTTGTCTAATCCAGATCTTGAGCTCATGACCAACTTGTTTCAGACCACCCAATCTCAACTGGAAAAGTGCAATGATATCAATAAGAAACTGCAAGATAAAATTGCACAGTTGACTAAGGATAATGAATGCTATAAGTTCCAACTCAACATTTTTGAAACCAAAGAAAAACGTGAACAAAGTTTTGAAGTAGCTTTTGCAAAATCATACCAAAATGAAAAATCTTTTGAAAAACAAATATGTGATCTAGTTGCATCCAAGAATGCATTGCTTTCTCAAATAGAACAACTAAAATTTGATCATAAACAACAACTTAACCCTCTCACTTCGGAAACTCAAAAAGCCAAGTCTGAGTTGTTAACTTGTCAAAAACAGTTTTGTGAGTACAAAAAGCATTCTAGGAGACAAATAGATGAGTATCTTGATGAAATTGTCGATTTACAAAACAAAATCAAAGAGTTTCGAAATGTTGTTTACAAACATGGGGAGTCAATCACAACAATTCAAAATTTTACTTTTAAACCAAATCCAGATGGATATGGACCAATTCTTGTTGATTACAAACCAAGTTTTTCACATAGAGCATTCAAACCAAATCCTCAAGTTTAGAGTGCAGAAATAGAATTGATGATTCAATTATGAGTGTTGTTGAATATAATCGTGATGAGAAAACAGATGCTGATGCTGAGAGTAGATTAAAAATGGACAATGTTAAATATAACAAACCATTCGATTACTCAAAAATCATACCGTTTGTAAAACAACAAGATCATACTAACACACCTTGGGTTATCACACCACTTCCTGAGTCCTCTTCTAATGATGGTCCCCGACACAATTTTGCACAAACTAATGGTCCTTTACCTTCCTTCAGTGAAGTAAAATCATTACCCGAACGATGTCAAGTTCTTAAATATTTTTATACATTCATCTCTGACATCAAACTTTTGGAACGTGAAATTAAAGTTAATTCTGAAATAAAAGCTGAACATTTTCAATCGCCACCTGCGCGAAATCAAAGAGATATCTTTCAAAAAAGACTTTTACCCCATGTCCGAAATTTAAAAATGTGTGCAATCTATTGGGAATGGGATCTTCAAAAGGAGATTGGACTTATGAAAACAGTTTTCGAGAAAACAGAAACATCGATTTCAAATACTAAACGTAAAAAGAAAATGTTAAGAAATCATGTTGATCGACTCCTGGAAAATGTTATCTGTGATGATACCATCAATGTGCTGTTATTACATACGGTTGCATATGCATTTGACTATATTGATGTTGACTCTGTTGATAATATTGAGAATATCGATAATGCGCCGCAAATCGTGTCTTTGACAATTGAAAATGAGCGTTTTTTAAATGAACTTTCGAATGCAAAACGTCGTCTTCAATGGTGTCAAAAAGATTGTAAAAATCGAGAACTTGCTTTGCAAAACAAAATCAACCAGTTGCGTGAAAAATCTTTCGATCCAAAACTTGAACAACTGGATGATGACAACGTGTATTTAAAATGTCAAATTTCAAAATATGAACAAGAAATTGCCAAAGTCAAAACTGAATATGGTGTCATATTTGATTTACTCAAAAATACTTGTGCTAAGGCATCACAAGAACTTGATAATCATCTTGCATACACTAAAGAAGTCTTAAACGTGAGTGAAAACGTTCGCTCTGAAAATCAAGAATTGTTGCACACTATTGTTGAGTTAAAAGCAAAGTTAGGGAAGTATGAACAAGATAAGTCTAGTAACACAAATGTTCTTGCACATGGAATGTTTAAAATTGACACTAGAACACCTAATGACAAACCTCAAGATACTAATGTGCTTCTTTCCACTGATACATGAATAGTTGCCTCTTTTCCCAACGTTAGCACTTCACAGCTTAAGATGAAAACCAGGAAGAATAGGAAGTTGCAACGTAAGAGAAGAACAATAAAGACCTCTGAAGTAGAAGAACACCTTAGGATCTTGAATAACACTCACGTTACAGCCACTTTAGACATTGCGTTAGACAAATGTAATAGAAAAAGTGATGTAACGAATGCTGAATCTTTAAGTACTATGAATTTTATGTTTGAAGCATCTTGTGTTGGTTGTCATAAAAACATGTTTTCTGGTTGTCATGATAAATGTGTTGCTAAATCTATCTTATTTCGTAAGCGGAATAATAGAAAACGGATTACCTCTAGGCCCACTAATGCTTCTAAGTCTGTGCTAGGTAAACCGCCCTCTAGTGTTTCTGATACGATCATTGATGTACCCATAGAACCCACTTCACCTCCTAGGAAGAAAATATCACCTAGTGCATTCACCAAGACCAAAGAAAAAACTAGTTGGACTTGGCAGAGATGGTTACAAAATACACCCGGATTTAAATAGATTCCTAAAATCATTAACATGTGTGTTTCAACTGTAACTGTAACGGAACCCTCTAACTCTTCGGGTTCCACCTCTACTTCTATTCCACCAGTGTCATGTGTGTGTAATGCAGGTGATACAGATCATCCTCTGGATTGTTGATAGCGGATGTTCCCGGTACATGACAGGCAATCTCAAAATGTTATCAAACTTTGTTTCAAAGTTCATCGGTACTGTCAGGTTCGGGAATGATCACTTCGCAGCTGTCATGGGCTACAGAGATTACATCAATGGAAACATCGAAATTAACAGGGTTTATTATGTGGAAGGTCTTGGTCACAATCTCTTTTCAGTCGGTCAATTTTGTGATGGAGATTTGGAAGTTTCTTTTATGGAGAAAACTTGTTTCATTCGTGATCTACAAGGAAACGATCTTATGTCTGGAAACCGCACATCAAGTCTTTACACAATCTCAATGCAAGACATGATTGCTTCATCTCCCATCTGTCTACTTTCTAAGGCAACATCTACAAAATCTTGGTTGTGGCACCGTCATCTTTCACACTTGAACTTTCAAACCATAACCGATCTTGCACGATACAAACTAGTTGAAGGTCTTCCAAGGTTTCGGTACTCTAAAGATCATCTATGCTCAGCTTGTGAACAAGGGAAAAGCGCTCGTGCTCACTTTCCTTTAAAGGTGGAACACAACTCTTAACATGTGCTTCATCTTCTTCACATGGATTTGTGCGGCCCGATGCGTGTGTAGACGATTAATGGCAAACACTACATTCTAGTAATTGTCGATGACTTCTCAAGATGGACTTGGGTTTATTTTCTTCGAAGTAAAGATCAAGCTCCACAGATGATCATCACCTTTCTCACAAAAATTCAAGTTCAGCTCCGGAACACAGTTAGATAAATCAGAACAGACAAAGGAACTGAATTTGTGAATTAAACTCTTCGTGAATACTATGAGCAAGTAGGAATTGAGCATCAAACATCAATTGCACGAACAACAGAACAAAATGGAGTTGTCGAAAGACGAAACCGTACGTTAGTGGAAGTTGCAAGAACGATGTTGACAAATGCAAAACTTCCAGATTACTTGTGGGCAGAAGCCGTGTCAACTACATGCTAAACTCAGAACCGCTCTATGATAACTAAACGCCACAACAAAACACCTTATGAGCTTATCCATAACCGCAAACCGAATCTCAAACACTATCATGTATTTTGTTCTCTCTGTTACCCGAATAATGATCGTGATGATTTTGGAAAGCTCAAGCCTAAAGCTGACATCGGAGTCTTCGTTGGATATTGTGAAAACTCAAAAGGATACCGAATCTGGAATCGTCGTATAAGGGAAATTATGGAAACGATTATGCTAATTTTGATGAGCTTACATATATGGCTTCTGAGCAAAACAGCTTGGAACCCGGTCATAACCGTCTAAACTTCCCCCAAACCCCATCATCAGCTGAACAAAGCTTACAGCTTACTCGCCATCAAATGGAACAACTATTTGCTCTTCTGTTTAGTGATGATATTGATCAACGTGCTCCAGATGTGTCAAATGTTTCCACTGCTCAACCTGATAATAATCCAATCCCTGATACACCTGAAACAACAACAACTGTTGATGAAGCACCTCCAATTGATTCTACAACAACAGCCGAACAAACCACATCCAATGACGCTGATCCAGCTGATGATCTTCTGAATCAAGATGTACCTGCACCCGCAGATTATGATCCAAATGCGTTCTTTAACCCTTTCGCTAATGAAACTGCAACCTCAGATGTTGCGGGATCATCTACAAGCCATTTGAATCCACCTTATCTGCATAATGTATATCAACATCAATCCTCCACACATCGTTGGACTAAAGACCATCCTCTTATTAACATTATTGGAAACCCAAATCAACCAGTCGTAACTAGACAACGCCTTCAGACTGACGGTCATTGCATTTATGCACTTACCGTTTGTCAATCTGAACCCAAAAACATTAAAGAAGCAATGACTTATGACAACTGGATTGAATCCATGCAAGAAGAGCTAAATCAGTTTAAACATTTTGAAGTATAGGAATTGGTTGAAAGACCAACAGGGGTCTATGTCGTTGGTCTCAAATGGATTTGGAAAATCAAGTTAGATGCTGAGGGTACGGTTATCAGAAATAAGTCACGTCTGGTGGCTAAGGGTTATAGACAGGAAGAAGGGATTGACTTCGAAGAATCATTCGCACCGGTTGCTAGACTTGAGGCTGTACGGATTTTTCTGGCATTCGCGGCTCACATGAACATCACGATCTATCAGATGGATGTCAAAACCGCCTTTCTGAATGGTAAACTGAAAGAAACGGTATATGTTAGTCAGCCAGAAGGATTTGTTGATCCAGAGTTCCCAAATCACGTCTACAAACTGAACAAGGCTCTCTACCGTCTCAAAGAAGCCCCTCGGGCGTGGTATGATGAGTTATCATCCTTTCTTTTATCCCATAACTTTGTCAAAGGATCGGTCGACCCTACATTGTTTATACAATATCACGGGGCACACATTTTAATCGTTCAAATTTATGTGGATGACATCATTTTTGTGTCAACCCATAAAAAGTACTGAAATGCTTTTTCAAAACTAATGAAAACACATTTTGAAATGTCAATGATGGGTGAACTTACGTTTTTCTTAGGACTTTAAGTTCATCAATCACCCCGTGGTATTTTCCTAAGTCAGTCCAAATATGCTCTTGAAATTTTAAACAAACATGGAATGCAAAGCTGTGATACCTATGCCACACCAATGGTACATACCAACAAACTGGACGCTGATTTGCATGGGAAATTGGTTGACCCTACCAAATACAGAAGTATTATTCGGTCTCTCATGTATCTAACAGCCAGTAACATTGTATTTTCTGTATATCTTTGCTCCCGTTATCAGTCAATACCAACTGAACGTCACCTCACTGAGGCTAAAAGAATCCTCCGATACGTCAAGGGAACCATTAATTTGGGGATCTGGTATCCGAAGGATTATGGTTTTGAACTAATAGCTTTTTCAGACGCTGATCACGCAAGATGCTTAGATTCTCGGAAAAATACTTCAGGTGGTTTGCAATTCCTAGGTGATAAATTGTTGTCATGGCAATCGAAGAAAAAGGATTGCACATCGCTGTCCTCAACAGAAGCAGAATATGTAGCCATGTCGGCGTGTTGTGCTCAAGTCATTTGGATGAGAACACAACTCAAGGACTATGGTTACGTATTTGACAGAATCCCGGTGTACTGTGACAACCGAAGTGCTATTGCGATCTCGTGCAATACTGTTCAACACTTGAAGTCAAAGCACATCGATATTCGATATCATTTCATAAAGGAGCATGTGGAAAAGGGTACCGTTGAACTATATTTTGTCGGTACTGAACACCAACTGGCGGATCTTCTCTCCAAAGCCTTGGCTCCTGCTAGGTTTACTGATTTAATCCACTGGATTAGCATTAGGTGTTTGACTCCAAAGGAACTGGACGAACTTTTAACACAATCTTGAAAACAGTTAAACACCAAAACCTCTTTGTAAATAAACTTTTCAAAAACAAAAATATAAAAATATAAAATCTGATAAAATACAAAAATATTGTTCTATCTAACTTCTTTCAAACATTGCAAGTACAAATCTTCCGTCAACACTTTGTTCTATCAAAACTTTCATTATTTTTCTCGAACAAGTGTTGAGGGGGAGAATGTAAATATTTTTCTGTTTCATAAAACCTTGTACTTGCATGTTACCAAATGATGTTGTTTCTTCAGAAATGGTGGATACGTTTCTTGTTTTATATTCTCCTCGGACTCAAATTTGTAAAATTTCATCATTTCTAAAGTCGAGGGGGAGTTTCGTCAAGTTTCTTTCCAAATAATCACGTTTTGCTAAACTAAAGTGAAAGTTATGGGTCTTGGTTGAAAATAGTTGAGGTGGAGGGGCCATTCTTGTTAAAATTGAAAACTATTTTTAAACAAAACCTCCACCTAACTATTCTTACACATTTATTACTACACTTAAATTTTCAACCTACCATATCCACGCTTAACATTCAAAATGATAATCCGTGCTACAAAACCTGAATTTGTAAGTTGTTATAGCTTTGATTTGTGATTTCAAACAATCGTTTTAAACATTTTACAAAACCAACGGTTAGATTTTGACCTATGATTGATTTGGTGTTCTATGCATACGCGTATGAACAAGAAATCAATATTGTGTGTTTTTTGTTGAAATGGAAAGTGTCTAAGTGATTAAAATCAAGTACTATACCCATTTTCTTCAAAAATCTCAACCCAGAATCATGTTTTAATCATTTTCGATTATTAGAGTTTTGTAGGATCGAAATATTATTGTGTTGATGATTCGGGTGGTCTTGGATGATCAAAATACATGTTTGCCATAGTTTAGAGAGAGAGAGAGATGGGTGTTCTTGGTAGAGACTTGGTATACAAAAAGTGGAATATTAGACTGAAAGCACCACCCCTTCCATGGATGGAAGGGGTATTTATAGTTACAAAATACACGACCTCCTATCGGCCTGTGGATCAGGTATACAGTGGGTAAAGACCCGTCCTTCCTCCACGGTGATACGCTACGCTATACTACGCTACAAACAAACTAATTAACTACTAA
This sequence comes from Chrysanthemum seticuspe, assembly GCA_019973895.1. Classification (NCBI taxonomy): domain Eukaryota; kingdom Viridiplantae; phylum Streptophyta; class Magnoliopsida; order Asterales; family Asteraceae; genus Chrysanthemum; species Chrysanthemum seticuspe. The sequence continues at coordinate 280,195,941 of BPTQ01000001.1, read as the reverse complement.
ATAACATAAGTAACTACAAGTCTACGAGCTAAAATATGCTAGACCATAATTGGGGTGACCGACACTTTAATATGGAATTTCCAATTCCTAACAATCTCCCCCTAAGGGAGGTCACCCCATGAAATACATTTTGCATTCTAGCATTCTATCTTTGTCTTTAGTTCCAAGCTCGTAGACTTCAATTCTTCAAATTCCGCATTCTTTGTACTTGTGTAGCGATTCTTCAAAGTCCGCATTGATTTGTACTTTAAGTGGAGGCCTTTAAACTGATCCACATCTTTGATGATCTTCGAGCTTTCATTGAGATCATCAGCCACAGTAAATCTCTCTGGATCATCCATAGTTGTGTTGCCTTCATGTGATGTTGTGACTTTCGGGCCGACATGCTCACACTTTCAGGATCATGACATCTTTCCATCAGAGTAGCGGAAGCTTTACTGGTTCATGATATTTGCAGCAGTGTAGCCGAAGCACAGTATAAAAATATCAGAACCAGGTTATGTAGATATGCACCAGTCATGATTTCCTCAATTAAGTGTGGATGCTGTGAGCATGCGGCTTTGGATTGACTCCTCAATTCTGATCAGCTGCAACCGTCCAAATGTGCCTGCAAACAACAGTTAGCAATAAAACACACGAGAGTGTCTTTTATCACTTTCGTTGAATTGAGGTACACGGCCCACGGTTCCCCGTTGATCAGTACAAGTACTGCCTGTGATCAGGTAGGATTCCTGATTCGCTCCAAACCGTCAAGTTTAATCACTCAAGCCGGCCACTTGTGAATGGCCGACCGTAATAAACTTAAAACAGCTCAGAAGCAAATGCAATGAAGTCCAGGAGAGTATAGTGTTTCCCCAGGTCGTTATGTCCCAACGAGCCGTGCGAGAATAATCAAACGTTTAGTGATCGAGAAGATTTGAACGGATAAGGAGATATGATTGATTATAACTACAGAAAAAGTGAATAAATTACAGGGGTATAAATGCAAATTAAAGAAAATTAAAAAGATAAACTATATTAAATAAACGCTATCACTATTTTTAAACTGATGTTTTTGATTTTTCTGTTTTTAAAACTTAAATTAAAAACTACGCGACGTACAAAAGAAAATGTAAAATTTACACAATATTAATCCTAAAAATATGAAAATGATATTTTTACAAACCTAATGATATGAGAAAATTTTTAGAAAAAGAAAATTATTTTTATAACTATTTATCTAATTATTATTAATTAAAAACTATTTTTAACTATTAAATAATAACCTAAAATACAAGAAAATATGAAATAAAGCTAGAAAAATAAAATTATGACTTAGAAAAATCTAAAATAACAAAAGAGAATTTTCAAAACTATTTTTGTATTTTTCTGATTATTTTTCTATTTTCTATGAATTTTAAACTATTTAAAACTACTTAAATTGCTAAAAAATACAAATTTAACTAAGAACAATCTAGAAAAATATTTTTTTGACTTTTTATATTTATCGTAACTTAAGAAAAATGAAAACTTATTTTTTTGAAACTTTTCTGAATTAATTGTATTAAAAGCTATTTAAAAAGTGCTAAAAATTGATTTAAATGCAGAAAAATAGCAAACAGGCTTGGAAAATTCTGAAAAATTCAAGAAAAGTCTAAAATATTATTATGAATCTAGGAAAAATATAAAAACAGGGGCTTGTGTAGTGGAATATGAAACTGCAAGGATAAGTGCTTAAAAATAAGCACTTGGAATAAGCTAATGGCTACAAACAAGCACCAAACTGAAACAGAAGCTTTAATATGCTATTACTACTCAAAAGAAACCAAATACAACTATCCTAAACATCTGAAATGCACATTGCTATGATTTGATGATTTGAGAACAAGTGCTAAAAACAGATTTTGGTTACCTACTTTAAGCTTAATCAATCACTTATCCAAAAAGCAAATCAGGCAACATGAAATGTAGACCTCAAGGAGACCTAGCAAAGAACTTATAAACCAGAGATGAGACCTTGATAAGCTCAACTGAGCTTGTGGCAGGCCCTGCAAGTCCCTGTGCAGACTCAGTATTAACTGAGTCAGTTGCACAGGGCAAATAGGCCCATCTTGATAAGCAGTTTTCAAGCTTGTAGAAAATTATAAAAATTATGCAAAAATCATAATAAGAAACTTAACCAGCTGAACTTTTTAAAATCAAAAGTCTCACATGATTTGACCCAGAAATGACTTAATTAAAAATCAACTTAGGTTGGCTTAAAACTGGATTTTCACCTTTTTGACTTTTGAGCAGAAATGAAATGTTGACTTTTTTGAGATTTGCAACTAATTTGTGGACTGATTTTAATGTATTACACTGAAACAAACTTAATGCAAGCTAGTCCTATGTATTCTAAACTCAAAACAAGATTTTGATCTTACAAAATTTCAACAGTTTAAGCAAATGAGACAGATTTTAAGGTGGATTTGACTTTTGTGATTAGCAGATGCAATGTAAAGACAGATATGAGTTAAGTGAGCCTATTTGAGAGTGAGTATGCACATGTCAAGTGCAAACAAGAGCTCAAGCTCAATGTACACATCTGATCCAAACACCTTTTTAGAGACTGTTTTGAACTTTTAATCTAAGCAAACTACTGAATTAGTACAAATCATTGCTAAATATGACTATAGTTACACTAATTACTACTATTTAAACAGGATTAAACTATTAAATGCCCACAATTACAAATACAAGCACAAACTGCAAATTGACTAAAAAAATGAAAATGAGAAACACTCACAACTGTCCCAGCTTATCTTGTAGCTTAAACCAGAACCCACACTACACTATCCTAAGCTAATCCAACCCAAATCCACTCTGCACCAAATGAGCTTCAGTTGACTTTTGTTGACCAACCATGAGAATTGCTTGAAACTGCATTCCAAGCTTATCAAAAGCTATAATAAGCTTGAATAAGCTTGTTTGACTATTAAATAAGCTTATTGAAGCTTGGTTTTTAGCACACTTATACTGAAATTTTAAACAGTGAATGTAAAATTTGAAAACACAATAACACTTTGAATTAAAACTTGAAACTGAGTTACAATGACTAAATGGCTTAGTCTTAGTACAATAAAGCTTGAGATTACAGATTTGTAAACTAATTAAAACATTTAAAGAAAAAACGACATACAAGAATTTAAAAAACTAAGTACTGGTTCTTCTCTCCTCCTTCTTCCTCTTTTTATATGCAAAATAGCTTTTCACGTGTCTCTGAGTTTATCCCAGCTTTAATCTCAACCATTGGATCAGTAGAAATCATATTGGCCATTTGATCATTTTGGCAGGAAAACTGTATTTGACTGTAGGGCTCTGAAATAGCAAGTAGGGGGGTGGCATTTATTGTGGTGGGAAAGTTTGGTGAATATGATGATGAGGGGGAGGGATAAGGCTGAGGTGATGGGAGAGTTGCAGTCAAGTGGGAGGTTGAAGAGGATAAGCCAGTGGCGGGATTTGACTTAGTTTGACCAAGGGTTCAAAAATAGGAAGGGGGGTCCAAATGGTTAAAATGGCAGGGGGTCATTTGGGTTTTGACAAGGCCAAAGGTTTAAAGGTTATAAATACACAAGGACCTATATTGCAAATTCTGAAAATACAAGGACCTAGGCTGCCATTTTCACAAAGATGTTTCAAGGGACCAAAAGTAACAAGCTTCAATAGTTCAAGGACCAAACTTGACATTTTCAAAATTCCAAGGACTATTTTTTCCAAATTTGAAACTTGGAGGACCAAACTTGTAATTTCTCAAAACTTTTGATATTTTTCACCAAAGGACTAATTTTGACAAGTTATGATTTTAAAAGGACCTTTGGTGATTTTTCTTTTGAAATTAAGGGCTCAGGGACTATTTTTGATAAAATTTGAAACTTGGGGGACTGAAACTGCCAATTATGCAAAGTTAGCTCATTTTTCATCTGATTTTGAACATTTTGCATCTGAAACATATAAAATGCAATTTTGGAATATTTTCAGTATTTTGATGCATTTCTGAGCATTTTTAAACGTTTTGCAGTTCAGATTTAACCAAAAATGATGAGTATTTACACACTCATCAATCCCCCACACTAAGATATTGCTAGTCCCTAGCAATGTTTTGAGAAAAATTAATGGATTTCATCTCTTTACCAAAAGCCATTACTTCTGGAGTAGCCAAATGTTTCAGTTCAAGTAAGAACCTTAGTACACTGATAACCAAGTGATTTTGAGCAAACCACCAGCTTCCAACGAATTTGATTTGTCTTTACCAGAAGCCGTTTGCTCTGGACTAGCCAACTCTTAGATAAATTATCAATATTATCTTTGGTGAGTCGATTACCAATTATGGTTTTTCCACTGCCTTTACCACAAGCCATAAACTTGCGGGCTAGCCAACTCTTCACTTTTAAGGATATGGTGAGCTGAATACCATACAATTTTGGGCAAATTGCAAGCCGTCAACGGATTTGATATATCTTTACCAAGAGCCGTTTGCTCCTGGATTAGCCAATCCTTTTGATTATTAGACAAAGCGGACTGATAACCATAAGTTGAGTAAGTGTAGAACACTTACTCCAAAAAAAATTTTTGGCCAACAATGGGGGAATTAGGCGGTATAATTACATGATAAAATTCGTGAGAATTCCCCCCCCCCCACACTAGAAATGAATATTGCCCTCAATATTCAAAGTACCGGCGGTTATGCCGAAACATAGAACGTAAAAGGGAAATACTACGGCCATTATTTTGAGAGAGATTCTTTTTTTTTTTTTTTTTTGAAAATCTTATATACAACAGCGGGGGGCAACTCCCCCACACTAGGGTGGAACACACGGGTGAAAACCCATGTTTAGCTACTGTTTTTGATTACCGAGTCGCTAGCTTGACTCGACCCCGAATTCATTTGTTCATGGGGAAAGTAATGTGGAAAACCAATCTCAATCGGACTTTCGTTCACAGTGTTAACAAACATATGAACATCAGAAAGTTCCACACCGACGAGACACAACCGCGGTATTGTTAATAGTAGAAACTATAAGGGATGATACCGGGGTCAAAGATGGTGTCCTCATTCCCGAAAGAGAAAAGGGAAAGAGCAACCACACCATCTGTGAAGAATGGAATAAAGAATGCAAGTCCATTCCTCATCAGAAAGAAGCAAATCACCATTTTTGACATTTTTAAGCTTAAACTTGAAGCTTATATGGTGATTGTCAATAAGATGTCCGGGAGGGAGGGTGGGAAACGGTTCTTCAATCAACAGATTTTCTAGAAAAAGGATGTCTCCCTCCGAATCAAAGTAAGTATTATCAATTCCTGTTGGAATTGACTCATCACTTAGAAAGGCATCGACTTCATTCCAAAAGTTGTCATCTTCCTCATCAGGAGTGAGAGAAGGGATGGAAGAGTCGGGAATAATAAGACTAGGAGATGATGGATCATTTTTGAGCAATTCTTCAATGGGAAGAATGTCTCCCATTGGATCACAAACATCATCATCCAATTCAGATGAAACTGAGGAAAGTTTGGTTTCATCCGCAGAGTTAACAAACTCGATACGATAAACTGATTCCGGAGGTGGGACAAGTGGTGTGCTCTTAGAGCTAGCAATTTCCACCACTTCCGATGAAGTCTCCGATTCAAGATCATCATCATCAAGAATACTCTTGACTTCCCTGGTACAACTTTCAAACCATTTGTTTGAACCAGGGTTGATTTTCAAAGCTTTTAACTCAGCACGTTTTTGAAAACTCCTCTTAACCGTGAAATTTGAGAGTGTTGCATTGAACCTTTCAGATTTTTGATCAATTGTGGCAACACTCTGTTTGGATAGAGGCGTGGAGTTTTGGTTGATATTCAACGTGAGTTCTTCGTTGTCAACCCGTATGGTCAACTCTTCAGCAAACACATCAATCAGAGCACGACTCGTTCTCAAGAAAGCTCTCCCTAAGATGAGGGGAACTATAGGATCTGCATCAAAGTCTACTACAACAAAGTCAGTAGGAAAGTGAAACTTTCCCACTTTCATCACGACATCCTCGGCTATCCCAAGTAGACGCGTTATGGAACGGTCCGCTAGCTCGAGTGTCATATAAGTGGATGAAAGTTTAGGAAGAGACAGTTTCTTCCATACTGAGAGTGGCATGAGGTTAATGCTAGCGCCAAGATCGGCCAAGGCGGAGCATTGAACCATCCCCAAGAAATCACACGGGATTAAAAATCTGTCAGGGTCTTCAAGCTTTTTGGGAAGCTTCTTGAGAAGGACCGCTGAGCATTGCTCATTTAGATGGGTTTTAGCCATCTCAGATAGCTTATCTTTGTTGTTCAGTAAGCCTTTAAGCATGGATGCAAATTTAGGCATTAGAACGAGAGCATCAACGAAGCTTATATCAAAGTGTAGCTCATTGAAGATTTGGAAAAAAAATTCCATTTGCTCTTTGTTTTTGTCTTTGAGCTTCTCATCATTCATTCTTGATGGGTAAGGAAGCTGACTAGACTTTTGAGCCGGGACGGAAGTCATTTCGGGCTCAGAATTTATCTTTGGAACTTCGGGTTCCGGACTTAAAGCTTGGACTACCGAAGGTGGGACGTGTGCGGTACTTCGTGGGCTTGAGAATTGCACCTTGTCCGTTGTATCCTTGGTAACTTGACTCATTGCTCCTGGTGGAGGAGGCATTGGAGTCGAAGGTCCATTGTGCGTCTTACCACTACGAGTGGTGACGGCTTTCAACTCGGCATTGGGATTAAGAATTGTATTGCTTGGGAGTCCTCCAGAAGATGATGAAGCTTGGTTCATATTCATGTTCATGAAACTGCTCATCATATTCTTCAACTCATTTGTCTGGCGAGACATTGTGGTATCAATTTCCTTTTTTAGCTCAACCCTCATGTTATTGATCTGAGTTTGCATTGAACGTATGCTTGACTCAGTAATTTTCATGAAGTCATTTGGTGGGGGAGCATGAGAAGGTTGTTGATAACTTTGCTGATTTGGAGCTTGATATTGTTGGTTGAAATTGTTCCGGTTTTGATTGAAATTTTGAGAGTTATTGAAGTTTTGTCCATGGTTTTGCACAGGAGGAAAACCAGGTGGTGTCATACCGCTAGGTGCACGGTAATGAGGATCAGCTTGTGGTCGGTATTGATTGTGGTTCACCGAAGCTACGGGAGCTTGGTAAAAGGAAGCATCGGTTGCTTGACAATCATAATACGCATGTGGACCACTACAAGTTTCACACACCTTGTTTACGGCTTTGATTGGTTCCGGCTTATGAATTTCGCTTTTGATTTCCTTTACATCTTTCATCATACAACGGATGACATCCGTTAGAGCGGCTATCGGAGCAGCTAACTCAGAAGAGTTATTGGATGAAGAAGCAGGAGTGTTTGGAGTATTGACTTTGTTGCGAGAAATAGGAACTTTTGATTTTTGCTCGCAAATCTCAATCACATCTTTAGGCTTACGATTCAAGATATTGCCACTGGCGGCTGCATTCAAAGAATCTTGATCGTTACCGTTCAACCCATTATAAAAGATATTAACTTGTTAAAGCTCCGTGAATTCATGATGGGGGCATTTCCTGAGGAGATCTTTGAATCTCTCCCATGCCTCTCCAAAGTTCTCATCGAAATTTTGACGAAATCCAGAAATTTCATTTTTAAGATTAGTCGTCTTTGATGGAGGAAAGAAATGATTGACAAACTTTTGAACAAGTTCCTCCCAAGTTTCGATGGATCGAGGGGGTTCTTTTTCTAGCCAAATCCGGGCTGTCCCCTCAAGTGAGAATGGAAATAGCATCAACTTGATGACTTTTTGTGGCACATCCTTGAAATTGATAGTTGAAGTCAACTTGTTAAACCAACGGATGTGTGCATACGGGTCTTCTCGGTCAAACCCGTGGAATTGATTTGTAGACACAAGTTGGATCAAATGTGTCTTCAATTCAAAGTGATCAGAATTGATTACTGGTAAAATGATGGCATCTCCATAACCCTCGGTGGGTGCTTGGAGCATTTCCGCCATAGTTCGTTCGTCTGCCATATTGTTGTTAGGAATAGTACGAATCTCGGGTTCGACTATTTGGGCAGCACGTCTACGAGAACGTCGTCTAGGAATTTCTGCTAGATCACGAAAAGGACTCAATGATCTAGAAGAACGAGTGCGCATGCACTAGAGTTAACTCTAAGGACTCTCAGAGTTAAGGAAGGGAATTATGAAATTGGTGAAAATGGGGCAAGAAGAATCTTTTTGGGTTTTCTGGTTCTGATAAGTAGATATAACAACAAATCCAATTAAAACAAGATCGAGGCAAAACAACAGTGAACTTTAACCAATAATCACAAGATGAATGGCTTCTTTGAAAAAGGTACACCACTCACAAGGACACAAAGGTAAGTTTTAAATCTTTGGTTCGCGAACTTATTATGGTCGTACCCCCAGTTAGGTAGTACACTGCCTTGGTTTGCGGTGGTAATCTTTTATGTTGTTATTATTAAAGAAAACGACAAATCTTTTTGTATTTTTATTTTTGATACATATATAGAAACAAAAGGAAAATATTTTTGTGTTTTATACGTTTTAAGCTGTTTTTGGGTTTTTGGATTTTTTATAAGAATATATATAGATATAGATAGATGGTATGAACAAGGAGTGATTATTCAAATCATTAATCTGCTAAACGTAAGATAATTAGCACAGCTCCCCGGCAGTGGCGCCAAAATTTGATTCGCTCCAAACCGTCAAGTTTAATCACTCAAGCCGGCCACTTGTGAATGGCCGACCGTAATAAACTTAAAATAGCTCAGAAGCAAATGCAATGAAGTCCAGGAGAGTATAGTGTTTCCCCAGGTCGTTATGTCCCAACGAGCCGTGCGAGAATAATCAAACGTTTAGTGATCGAGAAGATTTGAACGGATAAGGAGATATGATTGATTATAACTACAGAAAAAGTGAATAAATTACAGGGGCTTAAATGCAAATTAAAGAAAATTAAAAAGATAAACTATATTAAATAAACGCTATCACTATTTTTAAACTGATGTTTTTGATTTTTCTGTTTTTAAAACTTAAATTAAAAACTACGCGACGTACAAAAGAAAATGTAAAATTTACACAATATTAATCCTAAAAATATGAAAATGATATTTTTACAAACCTAATGATATGAGAAAATTTTTAGAAAAAGAAAATTATTTTTATAACTATTTATCTAATTATTATTAATTAAAAACTATTTTTAACTATTAAATAATAACCTAAAATACAAGAAAATATGAAATAAAGCTAGAAAAATAAAATTATGACTTAGAAAAATCTAAAATAACAAAAGAGAATTTTCAAAACTATTTTTGTATTTTTCTGATTATTTTTCTATTTTCTATGAATTTTAAACTATTTAAAACTACTTAAATTGCTAAAAAATACAAATTTAACTAAGAAAAATCTGGAAAAATATTTTTTTGACTTTTTATATTTATCTTAACTTAAGAAAAATGAAAACTTATTTTTTTGAAACTTTTCTGAATTAATTGTATTAAAAGCTATTTAAAAAGTGCTAAAAATTGATTTAAATGCAGAAAAATAGCAAACAGGCTTGGAAAAATCTGAAAAATTCAAGAAAAGTATAAAATATTATTATGAATCTAGGAAAAATATAAAAACAGGGGTTTGTGTAGTGGAATATGAAACTGCAAGGATAAGTGCTTAAAAATAAGCACTTGGAATAAGCTAATGGCTACAAACAAGCACCAAACTGAAACAGAAGCTTTAATATGCTATTACTACTCAAAAGAAACCAAATACAACTATCCTAAACATCTAAAATGCACATTGCTATGATTTGATGATTTGAGAACAAGTGCTAAAAACAGATTTTGGTTACCTACTTTAAGCTTAATCAATCACTTATCCAATAAGCAAATCAGGCAACATGAAATGTAGACCTCAAGGAGACCTAGCAAAGAACTTATAAACCAGAGATGAGACCTTGATAAGCTCAACTGAGCTTGTGGCAGGCCCTGCAAGTCCTTGTGCAGACTCAGTATTAACTGAGTCAGTTGCACAGGGCAAATAGGCCCATCTTGATAAGCAGTTTTCAAGCTTGTAGAAAATTATAAAAATTATGCAAAAATCATAATAAGAAACTTAACCAGCTGAACTTTTTAAAATCAAAAGTCTCACATGATTTGACCCAGAAATGACTTAATTAAAAATCAACTTAGGTTGGCTTAAAACTGGATTTTCACCTTTTTGACTTTTGAGCAGAAATGAAATGTTGACTTTTTTGAGATTTGCAACTAATTTGTGGACTGATTTTAATGTATTACACTGAAACAAACTTAATGCAAGCTAGTCCTATGTATTCTAAACTCAAAACAAGATTTTGATCTTACAAAATTTCAACAGTTTAAGCAAATGAGACAGATTTTAAGGTGGATTTGACTTTTGTGATTAGCAGATGCAATGTAAAGACAGATATGAGTTAAGTGAGCCTATTTGAGAGTGAGTATGCACATGTCAAGTGCAAACAAGAGCTCAAGCTCAATGTACACATCTGATCCAAACACCTTTTTAGAGACCGTTTTGAACTTTTAATCTAAGCAAACTACTGAATTAGTACAAATCATTGCTAAATATGACTATAGTTACACTAATTACTACTATTTAAACAGGATTAAACTATTAAATGCCCACAATTACAAATACAAGCACAAACTGCAAATTGACTAAAAAAATGAAAATGAGAAACACTCACAACTGTCCCAGCTTATCTTGTAGCTTAAACCAGAACCCACACTACACTATCCTAAGCTAATCCAACCGAAATCCACTCTGCATCAGCCCATAAACCATTTCCATGACCAAATGAGCTTCAGTTGACTTTTGTTGACCAACCATGAGAATTGCTTGAAACTGCATTCCAAGCTTATCAAAAGCTATAATAAGCTTGAATAAGCTTGTTTGACTATTAAATAAGCTTATTGAAGCTTGGTTTTTAGCACACTTATACTGAAATTTTAAACAGTGAATGTAAAATTTGAAAACACAATAACACTTTGAATTAAAACTTGAAACTGAGTTACAATGACTAAATGGCTTAGTCTTAGTACAATAAAGCTTGAGATTACAGATTTGTAAACTAATTAAAACATTTAAAGAAAAAACGACATACAAGAATTTAAAAAACTAAGTACTGGTTCTTCTCTCCTCCTTCTTCCTCTTTTTATATGCAAAATAGCTTTTCACGTGTCTCTGAGTTTATCCCAGCTTTAATCTCAACCATTGGATCAGTAGAAATCATATTGGCCATTTGATCATTTTGGCAGGAAAACTGTATTTGACTGTAGGGCTCTGAAATAGCAAGTAGGGGGGTGGCATTTATTGTGGTGGGAAAGTTTGGTGAATATGATGATGAGGGGGAGGGATAAGGCTGAGGTGATGGGAGAGTTGCAGTCAAGTGGGAGGTTGAAGAGGATAAGCCAGTGGCGGGATTTGACTTAGTTTGACCAAGGGTTCAAAAATAGGAAGGGGGGTCCAAATGGTTAAAATGGCAGGGGGTCATTTGGGTTTTGACAAGGCCAAAGGTTTAAAGGTTATAAATACACAAGGACCTATATTGCAAATTCTGAAAATACAAGGACCTAGGCTGCCATTTTCACAAAGATGTTTCAAGGGACCAAAAGTAACAAGCTTCAATAGTTCAAGGACCAAACTTGACATTTTCAAAATTCCAAGGACTATTTTTTCCAAATTTGAAACTTGGAGGACCAAACTTGTAATTTCTCAAAACTTTTGATATTTTTCACCAAAGGACTAATTTTGACAAGTTATGATTTTAAAAGGACCTTTGGTGATTTTTCTTTTGAAATTAAGGGCTCAGGGACTATTTTTGACAAAATTTGAAACTTGGGGGACTGAAACTGCCAATTATGCAAACTTAGCTCATTTTTCATATGATTTTGAACATTTTGCATCTGAAACATATAAAATGCAATTTTGGAATATTTTCAGTATTTTGATGCATTTCTGAGCATTTTTAAACGTTTTGCAGTTCAGATTTAACCAAAAATGATGAGTATTTACACACTCATCAATTCCTAAGAATCTCCTTGACAGGATTTCGCAGCTGTTCTAGTTGTTCTCAAACCGGAACATCTCAAAGAAGACAACCAGCGAATTGAGATTCACTGATTGATGAAAAATGATTTGAAAAACACTCGCGTATTGCTTAGAAGAAAGAGTTTTGCAATACGACGAAGGTTTTATAAGAAAGATCAATTTTCAATCATCAATACTTTTTATATTTGAAAAGAGTACACATTCGATGTGCTAGAGAAAAGAAGATTTGCACATCGAACGGTTTTTCCAAAAGTATTCGTCAATTCCATTCCTGGACCAAGGTTGATTCAAGATTGAATCTCCCCATCGTTTCTATCCAGTTGTCACAAGCTTAATCTTTAGAAAAGATCTCACATGTCACCCACCAAGAGCTTGTTTGATGTTGGCTCTAGAAGGATTTCCATCTTCATCGTGAATACTTTTACATATCACTCGGATGTTCTGGCAATATCACAAGGATAATGCGTAGGACTCTCAATATATACTTACTTTCCACATTGTGTGAAACAACAAGTCTTCATTAATTTTGTGTCCTAATGAGATAATGTGGATGATCTCTTGGCTCTAGACTCAATAGTGCACATTTGGTTCCTATGCCGGAGACTAGGGAGAGGGTCTCCTTCTTCAATATCAACAATCTCTAAGAGACAGTCGATAGATTATGTCGGTTCCCCGTGAGAGTGAAACAAGCCCTTTTAAGAGGAACTTGAGTAGCTGGGAAGTTTTAGTGCAGTGCGTCACTGGGTCCATGACGTCTTGTCTTCAATACCAGTGTTACCTTGGTAACAACCAGTAGCATATGTATTGAACCCGGTTTCTGCCCTAAGGTTGAATTATTGGAGGGCTATTTCTTTTCACCCTTTTCACATTAATTTCTTTTTCATTCTTCAACCCCTTCAGTGCTTACCGAGACTTCATTACTAGAACCTTGTTGGGTTTATTCCAGTACTAGCTCTGTCTCAGTCGGCACTCTTCCCATATTCTCATTTTTCTCCTTTTTTTTCAATATACCTAAGGACTCTACACTATCTAGTGGATTGTCCCTGGGTAGATCCCTCCGGTTCTGGCGGATCGTGGGAACTAATACCTAACCTAACCATCCTTATAACACCATGCATAAAGTAAATTGGTCGGTCTTTTGGTACAGTTCATTCTTCCTTAAAACCAATTGAAAAATAATTTGGAAAAACATTCAAGGTACTTGTGATACGAGATCAAAGCATTTTGTACCTTAATAGTTTTGATCATTTAGAAAACCTCCCCCTCAACATGTGCATATGATTTAGAAATTGTTTAGCACATGGAAACAAGAGGACTTTGAAATATTTTCTTTGATCACTATTTTCATAGAAAAAGCCATTTGATTTTCTTGGTAAATTCTCTCCCTCAATATGTGCATAGGATATTTGAAATCATTTTATCACATAGAGGCAAGAGTTCATTTGAAGCACATCCACGATTACAAAAGCCATTAAGAAACCATTTAAAACTCAATCAAGGTTACTTAATGTTAAAACATAAAAGCCTTTATACCTCGATAGTTTGTTTTCTTTTGAAATGCTCCCCCTCAATATGTGCTTCGAGATTCGAAAGCGTTTAGCACATATGAGAGAGCAGCCTGCACAATATCAACAAATCGATCATCATTTTATCAAATTTCATTATTAAATCACAAATTCTCCCCCGATAAAAAATATCAAACCCTTTGAGATTTTTGTATCCAAAGTGATTTAACAAGGTTTATAAAACATTGGAGAATATGTGGCCAGGTTTAAATACTCATCTTGTTTTTGGATAAATCCTCCTCTTCAACATGTGCATTGTGTATTTGAAATCATTTGGCACATGGAGGCAGGAGTGCCTATAAAGGACTAAAACCGATTCCATTAAAACATGTTTGAGATTTAAATCACGATCTCTCCCTCGATCAAAAATTTCAAACCATTTGAGATTTGTGATCCCGAATGATTTAAATCATTTAGAAAATTTTAGGGGAAAGACGTGGCAAGATTTAATTTTCAAAAATGACAGATAAGGACAAGATTTAGACATTAAAGATTGTTAGTGTCAGGTATGATAGTTTTTAAGAGATCTTTTAAGTAAAACAAAACAGTTTCACAATCAAACAAGAACAGAAAATATTTCATTTTGAAAGACCTTGATTCAAAAGAAAAATCATACCATGACATAACATTAAATCTTTAGATCACCACTTTTATTGTACAAACGGACTTTTGTGAAGAAATATCATTTGAAAATATTTTATTTTAAATCACTCTCCCCCTCAATCGATGATCGTAGTCGATGATTGAGTGACTCAAGTTTTAATAAAATGAAGTCCGGTGATTTTCAAAATTAAGTCCAATTAATTTTCAAAACAATATTTTCCATTTTCAAAACAATTTAATCAAATTATTCAAAATTGTTTAAAAATGGTATCCTGCACAAAGATACGTTAGGTGGTTGAGAAGCTTCCGTTGTTGCTATAGGGCTTGGAAGAAAACCGTCTGCAGATGCAGTGAGACCTCTTCTTACGTTGCATTTTGAATGCCAAGTGAGGTCAAATTAAGCTCCGTTTCTTCAATCACTTAGAAGAAAACCATCCGCTGATGCAGTGAGACCTCTTACGTTGCATTTATGCCAACTCTCCATTGAAGTCCAATTAAGCTCCGTTTCTTCATTTGTCAACCCAAGAAATAGTTACCCTTTCCTTTCGGCATCCAATCATCTTCATTAGTGGGATCCTGATAGGGAACATTCTTATATCCATGATATCTGCATATGTTAGTGAACATACATACAGATATATGGTGGTCGACATCACCCAATCAGCGATCGACTAATAAAAGTCAATTCAACATATCAATCAGTTCATATAAAGCATGGGAATAATGTGTTTATCAAACTCTAATCATCTAATCCTAGCAATCATATCCTAGGCACCTAGTCCTTCAACATAGGTTAACATCATTTTTAATTAAGCATATAGGATAATTAGATAATCTCGTTAGATGATATAGATTTGAAAACATTCTCCCTCTTAATCAATGACTCATTTTATGAAAATTTTAAAAGCGCAGAAGTCATTGATTGAGTTTTCAATTTTTACGAAAAACTCTGAAACTGATTGATTTAATAGCAACTCATTAACCACCATTTTGTTAAAACAAATATTTTTCTGAAGAATTTTTGAAGGAAAAATATTTGAGTAGGAACAACAGTCCTTCGACATACTTTCCTCATTTTGTTTTAGGATAAGTGCACGAAATATTTGAAAATTGGTTTAGCGCAGCACTTTCCTTTCTTGAAGAACGGGTTGCTATCTGAAATAATAGCAAGCCATAATTTTAAGCATGGGTTACAGTCTGAAGTAACTGCAAGCCATAGGTTTAGCACGGGTTACAGTCTGAAATAACTGTAAGCCATTTAATTTGTGACATGTTTTGAAAAAGAATATTTACACCTCCTGCTCGAACTTCATCTATGGTCCCGTGCCATTATTGAATGACATTTCTAAGACCGCAGATATTATTGATACCAGAAGACATGTCTTTGAAAAACAATATTTTTGGTCTTTTTCAAATTTTCTGATTTTTATGGGTTTTTGTTGGTTTTATCTTTTTCTATTTTCTTTTGTGAGTTTTATATTTTTGTATTTGGTTTTTCTGATAAATATATACAAAGATAGTTTAAGAAGATGATGATACGAGTACCGAGATAAGGATATCGAGCATCCCCGTTGTAGAAGATAGAAGTCATCATCCCTAAAACTTTCACCACCAAAGCTTCTGAGGCTCTTGCATTGAAGAAAGAAATTGAACCATCTGAAAGTGAGACTTTGGCAGCTTCCCCCCAAACCGAAAATCCTTTAGCTGAGCAGATTCGAAGCTCTATTTCAAGCTTGCCTTATCCAGGTGCACGAAGAAGCACACCATAATCATAAATCCCATTGCTCCATTTAAGAACGATAATCGAGGTTCTCCGTTCGGGGTTATATCATCCAATAGAAGAACAGTAACGTTTCATCCCACACTTAAATAATCTTCTCAAATTCCTTTTCCATTGAAGTCTGAAGCAATCCATTCCAAAAGGTGTCAAGAGAACAATTCCTCCAAGTAGTTGAATTGATGCAGTCAGTCTCTTTGTATAATGCTCAAGAACTCTCCCGAATACACATCATGAGGGTAATGAAGAACACCTCCCCAATGTTCACATCTTTCATCCCTGATGATAGTGTATGAAGCTCAAGAACCCGAAGTACACCAATATCCAAGAGCTCTCCCGAATACACATCATGAGGGGAATGAAAACACCTCCCCATGTTCACATTTTTCTTCCCTGATGATCGTGTATGAAGCTCAAGTATCCGAAGTATACCAATACACAAGGAATGAATAACTGATAACATTAAAGAAGCAGGCCAAGTCACTGATTATCTCTGCGGGCGACAATCTCTGCGGATGTCAACTCCGGAATAAGTGATTATATCTCTGAATCACTGATTAAGCACTCAAGTGAAACAGCTGAGCATCCCCAATGTACACAATCTCTCTCCCCTGATCATTGCGATACCATCGAAATCACCACACACTTGTGTACCTCTTTTATCTTCAGAAACTAACTCTTACATCTCTTCCCCCACATAGTTGGAATAAGAACACTAAACGGCTTGATGAGTAAAACCTTGAGTTTCTCTGCGGTCATGACATTTGTTTTCCCGGGATATCTTCAATCACTTAGAAGAATTAAGTTCATCAAGTTTACTCGCCATGAGTCAAACCTTGAGTTTCTCTGCGGTAATAACATTTGTCTTCCCGGGATATTTTCAATTACTTAGAAGTATTAAGTTCATCAAGTTTACTCGCATTTAGATACATGTCTCCTTCCGCCTTGCTGATTTTGACACTTCATAATCAGCAACTCTTTGTAAGCCCGGAAACTAGAAATCTTTTGAGAAGAACACTTGAAGTCTATGTGAGAATCAACTTGCTGAAGACTGTGAGCAAGTCTAATTGGGGATTAAATCAGACATTTCACCCTCCCCCAATTAGTGCTCTCCCCTAAACCGACAATCTTTTAATAAATGCCCAGAATAAGAAGAAGTCTTTAGATCGTTAAATTCAATTCGTCTTTAGTCTTCTAACATGCAGCAGAGAATGTAGAACAAACTATAGACTCGACCTTCTTCAAAATTGTCCAGTTGGGGAATAGATAGTTAACATCTTCAACTCACCAAAACACAAGAACATCACCAAAAAGCATCCCAATTAACTTACATCTTGCAAATCCCCTTAATTAAGATCCCTCCCAATCAAACAAGAACAGAAAGATGTTCATCAAGGAAATCAGCAATCAGCCCACAGAGAACACACGAAATGGTAACACCAAGCAAACAATCACATCAAAAAAGAACAGAATGTTGTTCGGAATCATCATGTTGATGTGCACGTGAAGCATTAACCGGAAGCACTTTGTCAATAAACTCATATCAATCCGAGTGAAGATGTCAACCAACGGATCTTAGAAGAAAACTCCATGTGAAAATGACCCGATAAGAAGAAGATCAGTTCTTACATGAGTTTGGAGCCGTTTGACCAATTATTCTCATATAATAATCAACCATGCAGTAATTTCACACTTCTTCTCCCCCTCAAGAATTGCATACGGAGTTGCCATTCTTGATTAAATAAGTGAATATCATCCGAATGTTCTATTCATACTGCTCCCCCGCAAAATAAGCACATGATGTCGCCATCTTCATTATAATCGAGCAACTGGAATGAGAAAACAATCAATGGTAGCCCGGTTCACTTGATGACTGAAGCGCATGGAAAAAGTATGAAGCATGTTGATGAGAATGGTCATAATAAGAAGATTTCTCTTCTTCAGAAGATAAAGCGCACTGAAACGTACACTTTTCTTTTCTTTAGAGTACGAGGCATGAACTGTTGTGTTCATACGTCATTATGTTGAAGTACGAGGCCTGAACTGATGTGAACAGACGTCATAATCTCTCTCTTTTCAGCTCTCTTGGCAAAACATGTAAATATCACCATTATCATTCAGTAGGCTCTTTGTAGTGACAGCAGATGGAGATAACCCAATATGATGAATTTGACCCTGAAGTAAACTAACCCGAACTCGTGACTTATACTTGCACATATGTAACAAAGAGCGGTACCGATTTCCATTAGCATTTCTAAGTACTCTCTAAGTACTCTATACTCATCATCCAACCAACCATCAAGTAATAGACGCACTTTACCTCTTGAAAATCCACAATTTAATGTGACACTGAGCACTACAACGTAACTCCTTAAAGTGATAGTTACTTTGAGATGATAAGAGCCCAATTCCCCGAAGTGGTAAAAAAAAAGGTAAAAGTCACCCAACACTAACTAGATTTCCAAGTCTTCGTTTTTGATAATAAGCTCGAACAAGGATCTTGAAGAATCTTCATCCATCCATCCCCGATACCTTCAGATACTAAGTACACTCGCCCGTGATATTTCACTTCAACCTCAAATAGATAATACTGAATTAACCCCATTGTCACATCTTCTGGTTAAAAGCTCAACTCTAGCCTCCTTTGACATTTTAAGTAAACTCTGATAATGGTTTTCATCCCGACCATGGTTAGAAACACATCACCCCGTAAAACCATGTAATAACCAAACTGCCATGACGAAAATCCAAACACACATCCAATTCATGAAGTACACCCTTTTTATCCCTTCTTTGAAGCAGAAACCGTAGCACCAGCATCAAATGAGATCCCGAAATACACTTTCCTTTCTCCAGGATGGTTCCATCATTACGGGATTTTACAACTCTATGGTTTAAACCGAGAAATAGTTTCTTTCGCGAGATTTTACAAAACCAAGAATAAACCGTAAGATAGATCCGGGAATGCACTATATAATTACCAGGGTGTTTCTATTGTCACGGGATTTTACAAGTCGATGATTTAAACCGAGAAATAGGTTCTTTCGCGGGATTTTACAAAATCAAGACAAAACCGTAAAAAATGTCAGCTTGAATGTGTAATGACAACTTTGGTTTCGGTGAATATCTGTTTTAGGGGAACATGCAGCGGTTCATTATCCAACATCATCAACCATTCAATAAACACTTTGGAAAACACATCATTCACGCATTCTGTCGGCTGATGTTGTGACCACTTGGTGAAGTAAACCCGATATGTCAAACTTGTTCATGAAGTGAACTTCCCCAGATTTGTTACTTAAGCTTGTACAAATCCTTGTGAAGAAGAAACGGTGTACCCAATGTACAAAACCTCTTGACATATCCTCAACTGCGTGAGACACCGAAGTGATAGTTACGTTGTGGGTAAACTGAGAAAGAATCTCAACCGTACCTAAATAGCCAAGTCTTTATCAAACTCTATAAATGCCCAAACAAGTCATCTTCGCGGAAATAAGACAAAATAAGTAAACGCGTCCGAAGAACCTCACTTCAAATTCGAATAAGTAATACCGTATACAAACAACCCCGTAGTCAACCTAGTTCCAATCACAATTCAAGCCGTGACAAAATATTTTTTTGTGAAAATGCATAGACCAAAGTATCAACCCTCATACCACAACCTGAATCATCATATCAAATCTCATCATCGAATCTTGTCATCAAAACATATAACACCCAAATCTCATTATCACAAATCTCATCATTAATAACACTCATTCTTAAATCATATTATCACAAATCATGAAAAACCCATCCGTCCTGATCATGTGAACGGCCCAAACTTGGTTACTTGTAAACGTCAATGCCCGGTTCATAGATATCAATCCAATCGTTCAAGTCCATCTTTTAAATAAAACCGTTTGAATCGTCACCTCAATACCAAATCAATAATATCGGACAAGAACCTCGACCACATTAAATGTCAACAAATTACTCAAGCCGTGAATAAGTATTCCTTGTGAAATAAGCTTTAACACTTTGAGTCAACAAAAATTCGTTATAGAAGAAGTCCGTATAGCAATAGAGACATTTCATATTAGATATTTGCTTCAAAACTACAGTTTAAATATCAACAAAGTTCACGTTATGATCCAAATGTTATAAGCCGGCCCATGCTAATCCATGAATTAATATACCACGAGGCCCATTCTCATCACATATTACGGCCCAAACATCCTTCACATACACCGGTTGCCCTAAACTTTAGGATATTTAACACCACATGACACATATGCAAACCCTAATCACATTTAACTCACACACCAAACCCTAAACTCTCTGTGAAATCCGCCCCCATCATCAATTATCACCAAAACTCATCTCAGCCTAAGTAATCTTACACAAAATAAATCCTCCTCTCATCAAGTAATATTACACTTATAACCACATAAACGAATCTACATCAACCTTTCTTTGATAGTATGTCATGTCGATCTTGCCACAGGGATGGCTCAAGATCTTGAGACGGCTTTGAGAACAACCCAAATGAACACGGGTAGGTTTTACATAGTTCCTTCTTGATTACATTTTTTGAACATTGAACGAGCATGCGAAGAAGACAACAGATTATTGTTGTTACCTTTTCCTTGTGAAGTTCGAACATCATTAGTACTTTGGTCTTTTAACCGAATCAAGAAAATCAAATAGCAGACTTGTTATTTGATCTATCTTATACATTCGAATATTGATGAAAATCATGGATTCCTAAATGACCTATGATGAGAAATCTCGTTGGAATAATGGAAATTACAAATCATGTTATTAACGAGATAGATCTGAGATCGGTTGTACTATCATTTATGTTTTGAGTCTTGGTTGAGTTGAAGCAAGAGTTTGGATAGATAGTAGGTAGATGTTGGAGTTGGATTTGTTGTTTAAGTTTACGTATTCACTTTGGACTGATGATGTTTCATACAGAAACTGAGGTCGAGATGATGGTTTATGGTGTTGGTATATGGTTTTAGATGTCAAGTCTTCTCATTCTTCATTCTTTCTGTCAAGTCGCTACCCAAAACTGATAAGTCGCTAGGTCTACAAAACATGAGTCAAGTTGCTAGCCTTTCAAGTCGCTAAGCAGTTTGAATCAAGTCGCTATTATAGACCCAACTAGCTTTTGACTTAATACTCACAAAGCAGTATATGCACAACTCGCTACCCATTTTCAAAACAAGTCGCTAAATAGTGACAAGTCGCTACCATTTTGCATGAAACAAGTTGCTATCACTTCAACTGGCTAAGACAGTGGATACATTGAACCTGGACAACATATCAAGTTGCATTCAAAAATGCAACTCGCTACCACGAATACTTCTTTAAACCGCCATGAAAAGTCTTCATTTCCAGACTTAAAGAAAAACGTTTTGGCCATACACTTAAAAGCAGTTTTAAAGAAATATTCTTTATCATTAATCACACCTTAAAAACATATCAAAAACAGATTAAGTATGTTAAAACTCAATCTGACCAGGTATAAAACCACGTTAGAACATGATATGAGACATATGCAACACAAGTGATCTTGACCAAAATATATTAGACCTTTAAAAACATTTTTATCAGCAGCATGAAACCCAAATACCACGGTCCAATCCATCTTACAAAAAACCATATCAAACAGCAACGAAAACGACCACAAACCGCTTAAAAACCATTCAAATGAGACCCAAATCAACACAAACAACATAACCTAGGCTCTGATGCCATTTGTAGGATCGGAATATTATTGTGTTGATGATTCGGGTGGTCTTGGATGATCAAAATACATGTTTTCCATAGTTTAGAGAGAGAGAGAGAGATGGGTGTTCTTGGTAGAGACTTGGTATACAAAAAGTGGAATATTAGATTGAAAGCACCACCCCTTCCATGGATGGAAGGGGTATTTATAGTTACAGAATACACGACCTCCTATCGGCATGTGGATCAGGTATACAGTGGGTAAAGACCCGTCCTTCCTCCACGGTGATACACTACGCTACAAACAAACTAATTAACTACTAAATAACATAAGTAACTACAAGTCTACGAGCTAAAATATGCTAGACCATAATTGGGGTGACCGACACTTTAATATGGAATTTCCAATTCCTAACAAGTTTATGCGTGGATTTAGGCATTTTCATTTAAGAGTGTTTTGGGTTAATTTGATGCTTAGGATATGTTTGCTACATGTTTAATTGACTAAATACACCTCTGAATCATGCCCAGAAACAAAAAATTTGATAAATTAAGCTTTAGGGTTTATGTGAGCGTAAAATTGGGTACTTTTGATTCAATGTGTGTTTGATGTTAAAACCTGATTGAAAATAACTCATTTAGCATCTAAGATAACTCTGATAAAGTGTGGATGATTTTCCATTGGTGAATCTCTTACTCGTAGATTTTGAATTTAGGGTTTAAGCTTACGCCTAAACTGACTTACGCGTAACTGGATAGAAACTGATATGCCATGTGATTTTGAATAGGGTTGGAATACATGCTAAAATGACTGTTATGTTTAATTATTACAGGCTTCTACGCGTAAAGGAATCAGAATCAGGGTTACTTGGACATTACGCTTAAGGATCACATTATGCGTAGATGTTACGCATAAGAACATTCTTACGCGTAACACTTACGCGTAAGGGTCTACAATGGACTACGCGTATCCTGTGAAGGATATGCGTAAACTTGGACTCCTAATCCTAAGGGCTACTCTTACGAGTAAACCTTACACGTAAGTCCTTAAATTAAGCCTACGCTTAAGCTTTTATGCTAAGACCTCACTCCTACGCGTAAGCCTTTCTTACGCCTAAGGGTATCTCCTACGCATAAGCTTAAGAATACTATGTTTACGCATAGGCTTACTTGCTTATGCCTAAGCCAGAATTGTAACTTAATTTTTGAAATGTTACGTGTACAAACTTATAATAAGTTACTCATAATGTCACAAAACCAAAATGTCACTAATAAGCTATAAAAGGCTAAAACGTTGTGTGATTAAGTAAACTTTGGACCTTAAAGTTCATAATTAACATACTCGCGTAACTTATCACGTCAACTTTGGACTATTGGACTATATATGAGTTTGGACTCGAAACATTCATGAACATAACAACTTCAATAATTGGACAATAAAATCAATTTTTGACTAACACAATGTCTTTCGATATGTTGGTTCTTTTGTCTCAATACCTTTCAGATCACGAAATGGATGTCATCATGGAAAATGTCAACGCACCAAATAAACTTACAATGGAAGATATCTTCCAAACTGGTTACAGCAAATCAATTAGAAAGAACAATCTCAAAGTCGATTTTGAGAACTTCACCTGCTCGGAATCATCATGCAGAGTTGCTGTGGATATCCTTAAAGTTCATCCCCACAGTAATATACTTACCAACTTATCTACTGTTCCTGAAATCTACATCCATCAATTCTGGGAAACAATGGAAAAGGTTGATGGACAAGATGCTGTAAAAGTGACTCTTAACAACAAGGAAGTCACTGTCACGGTAGCAGATCTTCGTACCATTCTTCTTCTGCCTGCTATTTAGCCTGATGAATATGTACCAACTCCGAATGAAGAGGCCATAATGTAATTCATGGTCGATATTGGATATGATGAAGCTGCCGGAGTCATCACCAAACACTCCACTGTCGATCTGAAGAACATTCCACAACCTTGGAGGACATTGTACATATTGATCGCTAAGTCTGTGTCTGGACGAGACATCGGTCATGAGCATCCTAAACTCATGCACCTGCAAACTTTCTGGGGAATGGCCAACAAACAACACATTGACTATGCAAGCCTGATATGGGAAGATATGATGTCTCATCTCAAGAAGCCGGGGTCAAAGGTTCCCTTTATCAGATATACGAAGTTGTTGATCCAGAATATTCTCGGGCAAAATCGGGACATTCCCATGAGAATAAACGACCCCAAGAATCATTCTGCGTTATATGAGCCCACATTAAACGTTGTCAGATTTAAGGACTCATCGACACGTAAGCAAGGTGCAGTATTACTGGACTGCCTACTCATTGAAACAATCAAGAGTCTTCCGTCATATCTACAATATCAAGAAGTAGTGAGTGCAGGTAAAGTCGGGTTTATGGATGAGAAGACTTCTGTTGTGCCTACCAAGAAGACTAGAAGATCAGGCAGCACTGGTAGTACAGGAAGCACCGGGAGCGCTCATAAGTATCCAAAGAGGCATCCAAGCTTCAAGAAAAGAATCCCATCTTAGGTCGCTCGTCCTAATCCTAAACCAGAACCGACTCCAGAGGACGACAACTCTAAAGCTACTAAGTCTGAAGAGGTGGTTTACTATTCTGAAACAACTACAGATGATACAACCTCACCGAGGTCAGATGACAAACCACCAAGTCCCAAATCAGACAAAGGGAAGACACTAGTGGCTGAAGAAGAAGAAGAAAGTTTTGATGAAGATGAAGACCCAAAGGATGAACAACAATTCCACAAAACTCTTAAGCAGCTGAGGATAGAGCATGTTGCTAAGGAATTCAACCTTCATCAAACTAGAGGCCCTGGAGGTTCCAGTGGTGGAGCTCTCATCACACCAGTTCTTGATGCGGTTAATCAACCCAATAAGGAAACTGGTGCCACCACTAAGGAATCTATAGAGCAGCAGCAACAAGAGTATGAGGTTCGACTTTGAGGAAGAAGAACAGGAAAAGACTGAGAAGATCACAGATGAAGATGTGGAGAAAACGGCTTAGGAAAAGGCTGAGGAAGAGGTACGAGCTGAAGAGGAAGCTGATAGCTATCTTCAAGATAACCCTGGACACAATACGGAAGAATATTTAGAGCCACCTCAAGACCATCCACAACTGAATCATCATCTCACTCCTCACCACCACCATCTAAAGAAACAACCACCAAATCATCATCCAGGTCAATCAAGAAACCCACTGATACATGGGCATCTCGTGCCAAGACCAAGATCCAAAAGGCTGTCAAGCAAGCAAGAAGACATAACGCAATTGACAAAAAGTTGAATCAGCTTGCTGACAGGGTCAACTTACTTGGTAATGAGATGAACAATTTCATGGAGGAAAGATAACATATCAAGTTATTCCTCAACGGAGACATAAAAAGAGAAATGGACAAGCAGATTAGGGATTATACTCATTAGTTCCTTCTCAAAACTGTCCCTGGAGTAACGAAAGAAATGTTTGAAAAACAAATTTACCCATATCTGAAGACAATGGTCAGGTAAACAATTACAACTACACCGGTGGTTATGCAAACTCGAGTAGTTCAGCCTCCTAATGTCACTGAAGCTGACTTGATTTCACAGCTGATAATACAGATGTCTCCTCGATCTCCAAATTTCACATCTGATGAATCAAAACTCTTTGAGGCATTGCTTGCATATCAACTGAAGACAACTTGCATGGAAGCAGCTGGTTAGGAAAAGCGACCAAGAGACGATGATGATGCGGTCAAGGATCCAAAGGTTAAACGTCAAAAGAAAACAGGCGAGTCCTCATCTATGCCTCCACCACCACCAAAGACCACCTCCACTACCCAAGCATCTCAGAAGACTTCTACATCTGATAAACCTCGGGAGTCTGAGTCACCACCACCATTGTAGAAAACTGGTGATCACTTTGAATACACCGGTGGTGATGACAAAGAAATTCCCGAGCCCCAACAACAGCCCTCATCTACAACATCAACTAAGCAACAACCAGGACCATCATCCAAACCAAAGAAGACGAGATCCAACTCTCTCGTCTCCTGGTTATATGAAGATGACACCGATGAATATGAATGGTTCAACAAGCTTGTTGACGCTACACCTTGATTACCGGAAGGCCAAGAACAGGTAGATGGTCGTACTATGGAGCATGTTAAGATTATCCAGGATAAATTCAAAGTTAAGAAGATGACGAAAGGGGAGCTACACCGGATCAAGAATGATTCTTTTCAACTGCTAAAAGACAGCTCTGATAGTGCCATTGAAGTCGAATACCATCTCGACAACCTCGCACGAGCTATGTCTAACAACATTGATTGGCTCAACCCCGAATCGAACATTGACTTCACAAGAAAGGATAAGACTCCATATTACACAGACTAGACCAAACCACTACCAACCATTGGTCGACTGGAGCAACCCAAGATTCCCTACCAATACTTCTTCAACAATGACCTAGAATTTCTCCAACACGGTAGCGATATCAGTAAGAAATATGTTACATCACTCACCTTTAACATCCCAGCAGCAGTCTTCTCCAACAATGCTGCCATCGAAGAAGAAGCCGCCAGAATGTTCGTTGACAACATGGTGGATTATGATCTTGATGCTCAGTATGGCATTCACCATTGGCCAGAAAGGAGAAGACTATACTACAGAAGCTGCCAAGTTCAAAAGTCAAACAAAGAGGTGTTTAATGATAAAAGGATCATTGCTATTATGAATATCAGTCTGGCTACAAAGTGGGATTACTCATTCCTGAAGGAGATCAAAGTCAAACGCCAGAACGAGCAAGAATATGACTTTACTAAAGCTGATTCTCCGAGGTTGTCGCTCAACGACATCGAAGACATGTATCTTGCTAAGGTACAAGGTCGGATGAGACAATTCTCCACCAACATTCAGCTATAGTACATCACCGCATTGTTGATATTCATTAGAAGCAGAGTGATCCAAAAACGTGTTGAAGATCTTCAACTTGCTCTGGAATCTTACCAGAAACAAGTCAACCTCACAAAACCGTTGCTAAACTTTCCCGACATCAACCAACTATCTCAGTACACCATTTTGAAGAAGCCAAAGTTTGAAGTTGTTTAACGCAGTGAACTTCATCACAACTGCTTCATGGCATACAACGAGGTTCACAAATTCTACGATCACATGTTAAAGTTGGTTCGTGATGGGCTAGCGTATCGGTTGAAGGACATACAACAAGGAATTGGGTCAAAGAGGTGGAATTCTAAGGAAAGAAGGGATGCTAAGAAGATAATCACAAGGATAGATGAAAGATTGTTTCATCGGGATCAGATGCGGAGGCTAGAGAGCTTTGTGGGTGGAAGAGAGAGTTTCTCACTTATGAGTTATCAACGTCAAGAGAGAACTCCTGGTCTTATTGAAGGATTGTCTGGTACTCTTTAAACTATTTCTTGATTGACATTTGGATTATATGATTTGTATATTGACAATGGCTTGTGCACACATAACAGTGTACAACCTGTACTTATAATGAAAGGACCCTGTGGTACGCATCAGTGCCACAATCCTTATAAAGGAGCGAAAGATTCTTACTTTTGAGTAAAACTTATCAAAACTTTAATCATTTTCAAAGTTTTGCTCAAAAGAACAAGTACTTCCCCTTATGTTTTTCAAAACCTCAAAAGTTAATATTACTTGTTGAGGGGGAGTATATGCTGAAAAATCTTTGTTCACAAATTGTTCTTCGTGGAAATCTTCCCACAAAACTCGAAATGGTCATATTCGATATCAAAATTTCATCAAAAATAACATTTATATGCCATTTTTTAGGGAGAGAAAAATCGTGTCATACAAATATGTTGTAAATATGATTGAATCATCATGTACTAAGACTTAACCCATGAATTGACGAGATCTGAACTGTCATACATCGAAAAGATTTGTCTTCAAAGACTTATCCGAGTAGAGTGTACCTCTTCGAGAAACTCTTGATAGACATGAACTTTGACGGGTTTGACAACCTTTTTCAAGGTTTGTCCACATCTTCAGGGTAGTTATTAGAGCTAGTTGTCACCTAAAAGCTGACAATGCATCTCTTTAACTATACAACGTAATCGTGTCTCGGGGGGAATTGTCTATCTTGAGTCGATCAATTCAAAAGTGCGCGCTCTACCCTCACTATGCAGATTTCTATCAAAAAACTTGAGCACATGTGGAGGGGGAGTATTTCTGAAAATACAAAACTCTCAAAGTGTTATAAAATGTTTTTCACTCATAAACAGTTTGAGAGATTTTTTAGAAAATGGTTTTATGGCAACGTAGGATAATCATTGATAACGCTCAGATTGTACATGTTTCTTGTAGCGTTATGTGTGCTTTTTTATATGTTATTTGGTTATATTTGCGTGATTTCAGTGCTTAATCGCATCAAAAGATGGTTGTCTAGTGTTTATAACCAAGTGCAGGGAAACGGAAGGAAAAGTAAAGTAATGTTCAACAAATAGGAGATTCCCGTTTCAGTGAAGCATGTCAAGCACAAATAAGTATCTCAAGTACCTTTGAAGGCCATAGTGATTGAAGAACCAAGTTCTACAAGACAAAAGAAGTAAAAGATCAATTTTCCGTAACTCAGAGAATCCAACCGGATCGGTTGCCATTGCAACCGGATCGGTTGGAAAATGACCAAAAAGTGCCAAAATGCCATCCCAACCGTTCGGTCACCGCCCGCAACCGAAAACGGTTGGCCCCTTTGTAGAAGACCAACCGGATCGGTTGGTCAAGTAACCGATCCGGTTGGAGGACCTGTATCTGCCAAATCTTCATCACTAAGTTTCCACTTTGCATCCAAACGATTCTAGGTCCTTCTCTTGGTGTATTCTAGTCCCTTCCTTACTCCTTGGAGGCCAAGTTCAGCAATTAATACCCTAGGCTTTGGAACTAGTATAAATAGAGGCCTTTTGTGAGCATATGAGACACACACTTCAATAAAAATCTCTCTACTCATCAAACAAAGCTCTTAAGCTCTCAAATTCGTCCTTAGAAGTCCAGGAAAGTTTGGAGTTCCAGAAGTTCCACATTTGGAGGCCAAATCACCAAGAAGTCTACCCCAATACTTTGGGAATCATTACTTCACCATTTTTAATCTTATTCCAAGCATTGTAAGACTTTTAATCATGTTTTCTAATGTTCAAAGTTCTGAGTTTATGTTCATGTTTGCTACGAGTGGCTAGTTTCTTTATACACTTGCTTAAATGATGTTGGTTATCATATGATTAGTTTGTGATTGTGTTAACATGTTTTAATTCAATTTCAAGTTAATTCTAAGATCCAAATGTGCTAAAGTTTCATAGTGACATTTGTTAATCAAGTTTGACTAGTTTATAGTAATCGTAGAGGTTGAAAGAACTTATTGTTATTCAACTAGTTATAATCATTTTTTCTATGAATGATTGTTTTTACCTATTATTCTTGAGTATACAAAGGAACTAAGGTGTGGTTGTAATAAAAACACTTTTTGATTATCAAATTGGATTGGTTGGAAACATCTAAAAGGTCGTAAGATTAGTTGTTGAAAATCAATTGTAGCCTTTTGTCTATGATCGGTTACCTTTTGTATTGACCATTTCTTAAGCAATTTGATGAAACAAGTGGATGTTTTTGTGTTTAAGTTTATGAAAGTGAACTTATGAAACTTGAATTGATCTTGAATTGATTGGTTAAACGTAATGCTTGTTTTTATGAACTAAAATCTTGACGAAAGTTTAACTTGTAAGAACAATAGATTAGTACACCAACTAATTATCACAACCAACATGTTAAGAGGTTAACACAATCACATTAATCTACGATATGAAGCTAGTTTAAGCAAGTGTAGTTTTTAATCATCTGAATTTCATTATATCTACTTGCGTTGCTGTATGTTTTGGATAGACTCTGTTGATTCAAACTTGTTATTAGATTCAATCAAATCCCTGCAAACGATCTCGACTTACCTTCATAATCTTGCTATAACGGACGAGTATACTTGCTCGTATGTGTTATTGGTAACTTTGGTAATTCACCTTTTATAAATTTAAAACTTGTACACACGTAGCACATCAAGTTTTTGGCGCCGCTTCTAGGGATTTGATTGTGTTTCAACAAGTTTTGAATCCCCATCAGTCGATTCACTTCAAAAATTTTTCTCTCAGAAGCTTCAACCGATCCGGTTGCCTTACAACCGAACCGGTTACACCTTTTAGCCATATCAAACTGATCTAACCGATCGGTCGTAACTCGCAACCGATCCGGTTACCCCTTCTGTCCCTGAAAACTATTTTTGTTGTTTGTCCGTGTGTTTAGATATTGCCTGGATTCTCTAGGACATTGTATGAACACTCGTGCAGCGGGAATAGAACCAATTACACCTCTTACCAACCCCGAACGTTTGATTCGAAGAAGAAGAAGAACACTTTTCATACCTTTGGAAAATCGTGTACCAAGAGTACCAAACCCACCATTTGATAGCCTCGTAGAAGCCAAAGTTGTTTACAACCCTTTCACCAATTTACCTTTTCCCATGGCGGACGATCAACCCATGTGGGGAACCAACCGAGCCGTAGCACCAACCCCCGGGAGTGCTATTGTTGCTGTCAACCTAGGTGACAACTTTACCGTGAAGGGTCATCATCTTTCTATGATCAAATACCGTCAATTCGATGGCCGTGCACGGGCCGATCCGCATAAGAACATTGCCGAATTCATCGAAATCTGCGGCATGTTCCGTTATGGCGACACCGATGTCAATGCCATCAAACTCAAGCTTTTTCCATCATCACTCGCCGGAGATGCTAAAGTATGGTACAATGAATTAACCCCAGGAATTATCAACACTTGGGAGGAGATGAGGCAAGCCTTTGTAAGCCGATTCTTTCCACCTGCCATGTTTGATCGATTAATGGGAGAAATTCGTGCTTTCACACAAAATCCCAACAAATCACTTGTCGAAGCTTGGCTTTGGATGAAAGATTTTCTTCGTAGTTGTCATGGACATGGATTATCTAAAGGAACCATTATCCAAATCTTTTACCATGGACTAGATGAAATCTCTCAAGGCATCCTTGATGCTGGAGGAATTTTTCTCTATAAGACTCCTAACGACGCACACCATTTACTCGAAGATCGAGTACTTCTCAAACTCGATTGGTCCAAAGATTCCAAAACCAAACCTCTCCGAAAAACCGTTCCTTTTGTTGTAAACACCGATACCTCAAAACTCATAGAGAAAATGGAAGCCTTAACCTCAAAAATCGACTCGCAATACAAAGATATCAAGGATGAAATGAAGGAAATGCGAGATGGATGAAACAATTGTGGAGGAAATCATCCATCGTCCGAGTGCGACGATAAGCCTATGGGTGGACCTAAAGAAGGAGAAGTGAATTATGCCCAAGGAGGATACTGTGGAGGAGGATATCGTAGTAATTATTACGGTCGAAATTCTGGAAATTGGCAAGATCGCCGACCAAGGAATGACAACCGTGATTCTCAACCACGAACTGACGATCCACCACCACAAAACCCCGACAAAAAGATGGAAGAAACTGAATTCGAGAAACCCATGAGAGAATTCGTAGCCGGTCAAAAATCCGCAAATGATTTTATCAAAAATCAATTTTTCAATCTCAAAGCCAAAGTTGAGCAAGGACAGAAAAATCATCAAGCATCTATCCAAGATCTTGAAAACAAGTTCGGCAGACTTTCTGACCAACATTCCTCTCGACCATCTGGTTCGTTGCCAAGTAACACCCAATCCAACCCAAAACCATCAAATGATAAGACGTACCGTCCACCACAAACAAGAAACGAGCATATCAATGCTGTCTTCACAAGAAGTGGTCTCTCGTACGATCCACCACCGAATCCCAATGAAAATACTCCTATCACCGAATATAGTGAGGATGAAGCCGAGGAAACAAACACAACTCAAACCACCAAGAAAACCACCCCATCTGTCAAGGCGTATACACCAAAAATTCCTTATCCTCAACGCCTTAAGAAAGAAAAAATGGAAGAGCGTTATAAGAAGTTCATTGAAATAATCAAAGAGGTTAGACTCAATGTTCCTCTCGTTGATGTCTTAGCCGGGATGCCCAATTACGGGAAATTCTTGAAAGAACTTCTTAATAACAAAAGCAAGCTAGAGCAAATATCAGCTACTTTCCTTAACGAAGAATGCTCAGCTATTGTCCAAAACAAGATCCCACCAAAGCTCGGAGATCCTGTGAGCTTTCTTATTCCATGTACTTCCGGGAATAATATTAAATGCGATGCTTTAGCCGATCTTGGCGCAAGTATCAATTTGATGCCTCAACAGCCTAAAACCAACAAAAATGAGCATACGATTAGCAAATCATTCTTATCAATATCCTGTTGGTATTGCCGAGAATATGCTTGTTCAAGTCGGTAAATTCATTTTTCCCGTGGACTTTGTAATCTTAGAAATGGAAGAAGATAGTAAAGTCCCACTCATCTTAGGAAGACCTTTCCTAAATACCGCTGATGCAATCATCAAAGTGAAAGGAAAAGAACTCAACCTTAGAGATGGAGAAGATCGAATCACCTTTCTAATCGATAAAGCGATGCACTATCCACATTCCAGTGATGACACTTGTTTCAACATCGATGTTATCGATGAAGTCACTGACGAAGAATTAGATGCATTACTTAGCGAATCCGATCCATTCATGACTACCTCTGAAAAAATCAATGAAACAGACTTTGACAAAGAGTTTGATGATTTCATGAAAGTAGAGTTCGAAGGAAATAACTCGAAAGAAGAAGAAATGGAGGAAGAAGAAGAAAACTTTGAAGAAATAACTTTCAATGACGAGATGCGAATTAAATCCTCTATCGAAGAACCACCCACAGATCTCGTACTCAAACCTCTCCCTGATCATCTTGAATATGCTTACTTGGAGGAAAACTCACTTCTTCCAGTAGTCATATCTTCATTGCTCGAGGACAATGAGAAAGAAAGTTTAGTTTCTGTCCTTAAAAATTACAAACAAGATTTCGCTTGGAAAACATCTGATATCCCAGGAATTAGTCCCAATTTCTGCAAACAAAAAATTAGTTTCGAAGAAGGGATTAAACCTGTTGTTGAACGTCAACGTCGACTCAATCCTAACATGAAAGAAGTTGTTAAAAAGGAAATCATAAAACTTCTCGATGATGGTATCATTTACCCAATTGAGGATAGCCCTTGGGTAAGTCCCGTTCACTGTGTTCCCAAGAAAGGAGGAATGACGGTAGTGACTAATGAACGGAATGAACTAGTTCCAACTAGAACTGTCACTGGCTGGCGCGTTTGTATTGACTATCAGAAATTAAACAAAGCCACCAGAAAAGATCACTTTCCACTCCCGTTCATGGATCAAATGCTTGAAAGACTAGCAGGAAATAAATTCTTTTGTTTCCTCGATGGATTTTCAGGATATTTCCAAATTCCAATCGACCCTAACGATCAAGAAAAAACCACTTTTACTTGTCCTTTTGGAACCTACGCATATCGGCGTATGCCTTTTGGTCTTTGCAATGCACCTGCGACTTTTCAAAGGTGTATGATAGCCATATTCCAAGACATGCTAGAAACCTCCATGGAAGTTTTCATGGATGACTTTTCAGTCTTCGGAGACTCATTTGAAGCTTGTCTTTCCAATCTTGATAAAATGCTCGAAAGATGCGAAGCTGCACATCTTGTCCTTAACTGGGAAAAATGTCACTTCATGGTGACCGAAGGAATTGTGCTCGGCCACAAGATCTCCAGTGCAGGAATGGAAGTAGACAAAAATCGACGTTATCTCGAAACTTCCACCACCAACTAACGTCAAAGCCGTTAGAAGTTTTCTCGGACATGCCGGTTTTTACCTCCGATTTATCAAAGATTTTTCAAAAATATCTCGTCCGATGACAAAAATTCTTGAGAAAGAATCTATCTTTGACTTCAATGTTAATTACATAAAAGCTTTTGAAACATTGAAATCTCAACTAACTAGTGCTCTGATCATGGTTTCACCTAATTGGTCACTACCTTTCGAGCTTATGTGTGATGCAAACGATTTTGCCGTTGCCGTTGGAGCCGTCTTAGGCCAACGGGGAAGGAAAACACTTTCGACCCATATATTTTGCTAGCAAGACACTGAATAGTGCTCAGCAAAATTATACCATCACCGAAAAGGAATTACTGGCCGTAGTTTTTGCATTCGACAAATTCCGATCCTACCTTGTGCTCTAAAAAACAGTCGTTTTCACCGATCACTCAGCACTCAAATATCTGTTCACCAAGCAAGATGCTAAACCGTGTCTTATTTGATGGATTCTGCTACTCCAATAATTTGACATCGAAATCAAAGATAAGAAAGGAGCAGAGAATCTAGCTGCTGATCACTTATCTCGTCTTGAAAACCCCGATCTTGAGGAGTTAAAGGAAGAAGAAATTGATGATTACTTCCCCGATGAAACTCTCATGACCGTCGATGGAACTGACGATCCTTGGTTTGCTGACTTTGCAAACTATCTCGCTGCAGGAATTCTCAGAAAAGGTTTAACTCATGCTCAAAGGAGCAAATTCTTTTCGGAACTGAAATACTATTTTTGGGAAGAGCCATATATTTTCAAAATGTGTCCTGACGGAATGATCCGAAGATGTGTTTCTGGTTCCGAAACCCGTAAGATTCTTGATGAATGTCATCATGGCCCAACTGGGGGACATTATGGTCCTTCCACCACAACTAAAAAAGTTTTTGATGCTGGATTCTATTGGCCAACAATATTCAAAGAAGCACATACACTTGTTCAAAATTGTGCCGCTTGCCAAAGAACCACAAATCTTTCACGAAGAGATGAAATGCCATTAACAAGCATCCAAGTGTGTGAAATATTCGATATTTGAGGAATAGATTTCATGGGACCTTTTCCTAAATCCCACAAATTTGAATACATTCTCGTTGCTATAGATTACGTGTCCAAATGGGCAGAAGCTGAAGCTTTACCAACGAACGATGCTCGTGTCGTCGTTAATTTCCTCAAAAATCTTTTTGCTCATTATGGAATTCCCAAGGCCTTGATAAGCGATCGAGGAACCCATTTCTATAACCAGCAAATGGAGAAAACCATGAAAAGATATGGAGTTCATCATCGATTCGCAACTGCCTATCATCCACAAACCAGTGGGCAAGTTGAAAACACCAGCAGAGCTCTCAAAAGAATACTCGAGAAAACAATGAAGGACAATCCTTCAGTGTGGGCGAAGAAACTTGACGATGCTTTGTGGGCGTTTCGTACGGCTTATAAAACTCCAATTGGCACAACTCCTTACAGACTCCTGTATGGAAAGACTTGTCATTTGCCGTTCGAAGTTGAACATCGTGCTTACTGGGCTCTCAGAAACTGTAACACCGATCTCAAAATAGCTGGAGAAAAGAGATTCTTGCAATTGCACGAACTCGATGAATTAAGACTCCGAGCTTATGAAAATTTCAAACTGTATAAAGCTAGAACAAAAGCTTATCACGACAAAAAGCTAAGAGTTCGAAGCTCCTAAATTCAAAGCTGGAGATAAAGTTCTGCTTTTCAACATGAAATTCAAATTCAAAGCTCCTAAATTACAACCAAGATGGTTTGGACCATATATCGTTAAACATGGATATCCATCCGGGTATGTCGAACTTTATGACAAACAGGGCGGAAGTTTCATTGTTAATGGGCAGCGAATCAAGTTATACTATGATAAGGAGCAAATGAATGAAGTTTTAGTTGCAACAGTTTCCCCTGAAAATGAATTCGAAACCATCACCTTTGTAGCACCTTTTCCAGGAAGAATCCCACAAATTGTACCTTGGAAACCATCTGCTGAGTTCGTCTGGGACGATATTGAAGCTACTGGTGTAGAATTCATGTATATCCCCGAACTTTTCAAAATGTTCCAGGCTGCGTCTGTGGCCAAGTGAATTCGGGAAGATTCGAATCAGGCTGATGACTCGGTAATAAAACAAGCGCTTCTCGGGAGGCAACCCGTGTGTTTCTGATTTGATTGTCTGTGGTCACGCCCCAAAGTTTAAACCTTTGGTTGAACTTAAGTGTGTGTGGGGGGTGCCACCTCTTAATAAAACTCTTTTGTTTGTTTATAAGATTTTGTGCAGGTAATGATTACTCCAGTGGACGCTAGGAATAAAGAGAATTTAAGCTGATAAACTCATTGGAATATCTGGTTTCATCTCTATTTTCCCTATTTCTATACTTTGAAGTTCGTTTTTCACATTGAGGACAATGTCTAACTTAAGTGTGTGGGGGGGTGAATAGAAAAAATTAGAGTTTTTATGCTTAAAATCAAAATTTTATTTGCCCTTGTGATCTAGTTATTTTCACACTTTTAGGATTATATATTAGAATAACTGGATCAAACCACTGGTACAACTGGTAATATTTGAAACTTCGAGATGTGTTCCGATTACTATTGCAATCCATTCTGGGATCGATAAACATTTGCTAGCACATATTATAGCCCTTTCCACTAAATTGTGAGGATTTGAGCATGTTCTATAAGAAGCATACATCTTTTATTCTTGGATTTTTTGCTATGAGTGTGCCAGTGATTTTATTTATTCTAGAACTTGTACTTGTAAATCATTACCAGACCGCAGTGAGATCGCATTCGTGCGATATAAGTGAATTCATGTGATAAAGAGGCACCTTAGGAATAAAACCAAATGGCCTTCCATTTTTCATATCATGCTATATTAGCTAGCCACACCGGTTAGTTAACCACCTACATGGACCCATTTGTAGTGCTCATTTTTAGCGCTAGATACCCTTAGTTACACCCTCTGAGCCATCCTTTTCGATTTAGCTTCATCCAGAAAATACAAAAAGATTTTACACTTTAAACCTTAGCCTAACCCTTATCAATGTCTAACGGTTGGTTGCTAGTCACCTGGAAAGTGAAGATTGTTCAAATGATTATGAGTACCACATCTTGTGAGATTGATTGAGCCATATCATGAAAGTTTTATGTTCAAAAAAAATGTTGAAAGTATGAATGTATTAGCCAATGTGCTATGTTCGAAGAAAAATTGTCATGGCAAAGCAAAGCGAAGAGCTGTGGAAAGCCGAAGAAAAGAAAATGAAGCTTTAATCATTTATTAGTTCGCAGATTGTTTGGTAGCTAGAAACACGGGTATTAGACTTGATTTTATTTTTATTTTAACACCAATTTCATAAACATTTCCATGCCTTATCCATACCCTTAACCCGAAGCCATAACATTATAACCCGAATAAAAGTCCTCTTTAGATGTTTTTGCTTGGTGCCCACGCCACGTCGGTGGAGTTTTGTTTCTTGTACAAGCTTATGTTAATAATCTAATCATGACTGAGCTATGAGTGTTATTTATCTTGTTACTCCACTAAAATTGAGTGATTGAGTGAATTATATTCTGTTCCTTTTTTGTGAGGTGCTTTGAAATGTTAATCGCGCAAGAAAATCATTGGATATCGTCAAACATCTTGAAAGTTTCACTTTTATAAAGCATAATTGATGAATCTTCTCTCGTACTTGTACTTGGTTGATTTGCATCACATCTTTCTTAATCATGATCTTATGCCAGTGGATTTTTTTCCTAGATTTCCTTGACGGCAAGCAAAGTTTAAGTGTGGGGGAATTTGATAACGCTCAGATTGTACATGTTTCTTGTAGCGTTATGTGTGCTTTTGTATATGTTATTTGGTTATATTTGCGTGATTTCAGTGCTTAATCGCACCAAAAGATGTTTGTCTAGTGTTTATAACCAAGTGCAGGGAAACAGAAGGAAAAGTAAAGTAATGTTAACCAAATAGGAGATTCCCGTTTCAGTGAAGCATGTCAAGCACAAATAAGTATCTCAAGTACCTTTGAAGGCCATAGTGATTGAAGAACCAAGTTCTACAAGACAAAAGAAGTAAAAGATCAATTTTTCATAACTCAGAGAATCCAACCGGATCGGTTGCCATTGCAACCGGATCGGTTGGAAAATGACCAAAAAGTGACAAAACGCCATCCCAACCGTTCGGTCGCCGCCCGCAACCGGAAACGGTTGGCCCCTTTGTAGAAGACCAACCGGATCGGTTGGTCATGTAACCGATCCGGTTGGAAGACCTGTATCTACCAAATCTTCATCACTAACTTTCCACTTTGCATCCAAACGATTCTAGGTCCTTCTCTTGGTGTATTCTAGTCCCTTCCTTACTCCTTGGAGGCCAAGTTCAGCAATTAATACCCTAGGCTTTGGAACTAGTATAAATAGAGGCCTTTTGTGAGCATATGAGACACACACTTCAATAAAAATCTCTCTACTCATCAAACAAAGCTCTTAAGCTCTCAAATTCGTCATTAGAAGTCCAGGAAAGTTTGGAGTTCCAGAAGTTCCACATTTGGAGGCCAAATCACCAAGAAGTCTACCCCAATACTTTGGGAATCATTACTTCACCATTTGTAATCTTATTCCAAGCACTGTAAGACTTTTAATCATGTTTTTTGATGTTCAAAGTTCTAAGTTTATGTTCATGTTTGCTATGAGTGGCTAGTTTCTTTATACACTTGCTTAAATGATGTTGATTATTATATGATTAGTTAGTGATTGTGTTAACATGTTTTAATTCAATTTCAAGTTAATTCTAAGATCCAATTGCGCTAAAGTTTCATAGTGACATTTGTTAATCAATTTTGACTAGTTGATAGTAATCGTAGAGGTCGAAAGAACTTATTGTTATTTAACTAGTTATAATCATTTTGTCTATGGATGATTGTTTTTACCCATTATTCTTGATTATACAAAGGAACTAAGGTGTGGTTGTAATAAAAACACTTTTTGATTATCAAATTGGATTGGTTGGAAACATCTAAAAGGTCGTAAGATTAGTTGTTGAGAATCAATTGTAGCCTTTTGTCTATGATCGGTTACCTTTTGTATTGACCATTTCTTAAGCAATTTGATGAAACAAGTGGATGTTTTTGTGTTTAAGTTTATGAAAGTGAACTTATGAAACTTGAATTGATCTTGAATTGATTGGTTAAATGTAATGCTTGTTTTTATGAACTAAAATCTTGACGAAGGTTTAACTTGTAAGAACAATAGATTAGTACACCAACTAATTATCACAACCAACATGTTAAGAGGTTAACACAATCACATTAATCTAGGATATGAAACTAGTTTAAGCAAGTGTAGTTTTTAATCATCTGAATTTCATTATATCTATTTGCATTGCTATATGTTTTGGATAGACTCTGTTGATTCAAACTTGTTATTAGATTCACTCAAATCCCTGCGAACGATCTCGACTTACCTTCATAATCTTGCTATAACGGACGAGTATACTTGCTCGTATGTGTTATTGGTAACTTTGGTAATTCACCTTTTATAAATTTAAAACTTGTACACACGTAGCACATCAATCATGGAGTTACAAGGTGACTAAGCTTAGGATTAAACGTCCTATGATCCGCCAGAGCCGGAGGGATCTACCCAAGGACACCACCAATAGTTAGTATTTAGAAGTCCATAGGTATTATAATAAAAAGGAGAAAATGAGAATCGGAGAAAGAATGTGTTGAAGAATTAAAAAGAAAAGTAAAGAAAAGAGTGAAAAGAAATAGCCCTCCAAATTATTCAACTTAGGGCATATACCGGGTTCAATACATATGCTACTGGTTGTCACTAGATGACACCGGTATTGAAGATTAAAAGTCGTCATGGACCCAGTGACGCATGCACTAAACCTTCTTAGCCACTCAAGTTTCTCTCAACAGAAGCTTGTTTCATTCTCACAGGGAACCCTATGTAAACTATCGGCTTTCTTTTGGAGATTGCTGGTATTGAAGAAGGAGACCCTCTCCCTAGTCTCCGCTCAGGAAAACCAAAGTGCACTATTGAGTCTAGAGCCACGAGATTCATCAAAAAATCTCTTAGGAACACTTGACAATTCATCACTTGTCGTTCAACATTAAGGACGCAAGTGATACAATCCTAGAGACCTACACAGATCTTAGCAATCTGTCGAGAACATATATGAGGGGGTCAAAACTGTGATCCTCAGTGATAGAATGGATACTCCTGCCAGGGTCAAAATCAATTAGCCCTGATGCTTCGGTGTACCTCAACGACTCACCTGAACTGTAGGTGTACTTCGGTACATCGTGTTATCCTACTTGAGGGACTCCAGTTCAGGAACAGCCTTTGCGAGAATTAGAGATGTGTTTTCACACTATGCTGTTAACACGCTCGAAGTTCGAACTTGTAAGTGCTGGAAATCCCGCTAAGGAGATTCCTTTCAAGAATCGAGTCCTGAAGATGTGGGTCATTACTGAAATTGTTCAATGTAATGCCAACTGTCCCTTATGGGATTTGGACGGCTGATTCGCCCGACCAAGGTGATTGGAATCAAGACATTCATCAGAAGAACAATCGTAGTGGTCAATTCTTTAAGAAACGACCACAGTGATCGATTGGTGTTTTTCACTAACCCATTCTTATGTTTTCTTCTTATGGATGCTCCTGGGAGATGATCGTGCTGATACCAACAACAACACAAATTGAAGTTCTCTTGAAAGGCAACACAAAAGTCATAATGATTCTTCTTCTAAAGCCAAAGAATCCACAAAGTTTAAAGACTAAGAGAACTACATCAAAACTGAAATCCAACGTAAAAGAGCGTGTGAGCATGTTGGAGAAAGACGTGGAGATACCTGAGCAACGAAGTGGACCTGATGCAGACTACAACAACATAACATCACCATATCCACACAAAGAACAAAGAACAAAGATTATGAAGACTTCAAAGCTGAAAACTTCAAAAGAATCAAGATCCTCACACTGGGGAGATTGTTGGAATCAATACACTTCTTCTCATAAGAAAGAGGAATGTCAGATGACGTCAAGGAAACTACTATTACATCAACATCAACAACTTTTCCAAGATTGCTGGAGTCATCACTTAACTACTAACACTTAGGGGGAGATTATTTTAATCACTCCTAACCTGTATTTCAAGTGTTAGTAATTAGTATGTAATAGGTTGCTTAAACTAGGTTTTTATGTTTGTATTAATGGCAAGGCTTATGTAGAAAGCCCATGAGCCTTGGCCCAAGGCCAATAAGGAAGGAAGGGTGTTAGGATCCAATATTTATGTTGTTTGATGATTCGGGTGATCTAGGATTGTGATTAAACAAGAAAGCCATTTTGATAGATGAAGAGAGTTGAGAGGAGGTTCCTTGAAGAGAGTTGCTATATGAAATGAAAGGTTTATTCAAAGAAGCCACACCCCTTCCATGGATGGAAGGGGTATTTATACTTACAACTTACACGACCTCCTATCGGCCTGTGGATCAGGCATACAGTGGGTAAAGACCCGTCCTTCCTCCACGGTTTTACACTACGCTAAACTAGACTAATAACTAACTAAAAAACTAACAAATAACGTAACTAATGATATGTCTACGAGCTAACTTATGCTAGATAATATTTGGGGTGACCGACACTTCACTATGGAATTTTCTAATTCCTAACAATCTCCCCGTAAGGGAGGTCACCCCATGTTTTACATTTCGAATCCTAGCATTCTATTCTTGACTTTGTTCTTGAGCTCGTAGACTTCAATTCTTCAATTCAACAATCTTTGTGCTTTTGTAGCGAATCTTCAAAGTCCGCATAGTGTTGTACTTTTAGTGGAGGCCTTTAACTGATCCACATCTTTGATGATCTTCGAGCTTTCTTTGAGATCATCGGCCACAGTAAATCTCTGGATCACCCTTTATTGTGTTGCCATCATGTGATGTTGTGACTTTTGGACCGACATGCTCACACTTTTGAATCATGACATCTTTCCATCAGAGTAGAGGAAGCCTTACTGGTTCATGATATTTGCAGCAGCGAAGCAGAAGCATAGTATGAAATATCAGAGCCAGGTTATGTAGATATGCACCAGTCATGAATTCTTCAATTTAAGTGTGGATGTTGTGAGCATGCGGCTTTGGATTGACCGCTCAATTCTGATCAGCTGCAACCGTCCAAATGTACCTGAAAACAACAGTTAGCAATAAAACATACGAACGTGTCTTTGAACACTTTCGTTGAATTGAGGTACACGGCCCACGGTTCCCCGTTGATCAGTACAAGTACTGCCTGTGATCAGGTAAAATTCCGAAGAATCTCCTTGACAGGGTTTCGCAGCTGTTCTAGCTGTTCTCAAACCGGAACGTCTCAAAGAAGACAACACGGAGTGAGTGAACCAGCGAATTGAGATTCACTGATTGATGAAAAATGATTTGAAAACAATCGTGTATTGCTTGAAGAAAGAGTTTTGCAATTCGACGAAGGTTTTATGAGAAAGATCAATTTTCAATCAAAATACTTTTTATATTAGAGAATGAATACACATTCGATGTGCTAGTAAAAGAAGAGATTCGCACATCGAACAGTTTTTCTAAAAGTATTTTTCTATCAGAGATACTTTTTGAATTTGAAATATGAATACACATTCGATGCGCAAGAGAAAAGAAGATTTGCACATCGAACGGTTTTTCCAAAAGTATTCGTCAATTCATTTCCTGGACCAAAGTTGATTCAAGATTGAATCGCCCCATCGTTTCTATCCAGTTGTCACAAGCTTGATCTTTTGCAAGATCTCACATGTCACCCACCAAGAGCTTGTTTGATGTTGGCTCTAGAAGGATTTCCATCTTCATCGTGAATATTTTCATATCACTCGGATGTTCTGGCAATACCACAAGGATAATGCGTAGGACTCTTAATATATACTTACTTTCCACATTGTGTGAAACAGCAAGTCTTCATGAATTTTGTGTCCTAACGAGATATTGTGGATGATCTCTTGGCTCTAGACTCAATTTGTGCACTTTTGGTTCCTGTGTCGGAGACTAGGGAGAGGGTCTCCTTCTTCAATATCAACAATCTCTAAGAGAAAGTCGATAGATTATGTAGGTTCCCCGTAAGAATGAAACAAGCCCTTTTAAGAGGAACTTGAGTAGCTTGGGAAGTTTAGTGCAGTGCGTCACTGGGTCCATGACGTCTTGTCTTCAATACCGGCGTTACCTTAGTAACCACCAGTAGCATATGTATTGAACCCGGTTACTGCCCTAAGGTTGAATAATTGGAGGGCTATTTCTTTTCACCCTTTTCACATTCATTTCTTTTTCATTATTCAACCCCTTCAGTGCTTACCAAGACTTCATTACTAGAACCTTGTTGGGTTTATTCCAGTTCTAGCTCTATCTCAGTCGGCACTCTTCCCATATCTCACTTTTCTCCTTTTTTCATCATACCTAAGGACTCTACACTATCTAGTGGATTGTCCCTGGGTAGATCCCTCCGGTTCGGGCGGATCGTGGGAACGAATACCTAACCTAACCATCCTTATAACTCCATGCATAAAGTAAATTGGTCGGTCTTTTGGTATTGTTCTTTCCTTTATGAAACCAATCGAAAAATCATTTGGAAAAATCAATCAAGGTACTTGTGATATAAAATCAAAACATTTTGTGCCTTAATTGTTTTTGATCATTTAGAAATGCTCCCCTTCAACATGTGCATGTGATTTTATAAATTGTTTAGCACATGGAAGCAAGAGTTCTTTGAAACAAATTCTTGATAACAATTTCATACGAAAAAGCCATTTGATTTTCTTGGTAAAATTCTCCCCCTCAATACGTGCATAGGATATTTGAAAACATTTTATCACATAGAGGCAAGAGTTAATTTGAAGCACATCCACAATCACAAGAGCCATTAAGAAACAATTTGAAAACTCAATCAAGGTACTTTATGTTAAAACATAAAAGCATTTCCACCTCGATAGTTTCCTTTCTTTTAAAAATGCTCCCCCTCAATATATGCTTCGAGATTCGAAAGCGTTTAGCACATATGAGAGAGAAGCTTGCACAACTGAATCAAAACGATCAACTTTTATCAAATTTCATTATTAAATCACAAATTCTCCCCCGATCAAAAATATCAAACCCTTTGAGATTTTGGATCCCAAGTGATTTAATTAGGTTTAGAAAACATGGGAGAAAATGTGGCCTTGTTTAAATACTCATCTGGTTTTTGGATAAATCCTCCTCCTCAACATGTGCATTATGTATATTGAAATCGTTTGGCACATGGAGGCAGAAGTGCCTTTAAAGGACTAAAACCAATTCCATTTAAAACAGATTTGAGATTTAAATCACGATCTCTACCCCGATCAGAAATATCAAACCATTTGAGATTTGTGATCCCAACTGATTTAAATCATTTAGAAACATTTGGGGAAAGACGTGGCAAGATTCAATTTTGAAAGATGACAGATAAGGACCATTTTAAGACATTAAAGATTGTTAGTGTCAGGTATGATAGTTTTTTTTTAAGAGATCTTTTAAGTAAAACAAAACAATTTCACAATCAAACAAGAACAGAAAAAATTTCATTTTGAAAGACCTTGATTCTAAAGAAAAAATCATACCATGACATAACATTAAATCTTTAGATCACCACTTAAATTGTACAATCCGGACTTTTATGAAGCAATATTGATTGAAAATAATTTATTTTAAATCACTCTCCCCCTCAATCGATGACCGTAGTCTTTGATTGAGTGACTTAGGTTTTGATAAAAATGAAGTCTGGTGATTTTCAAAATTAAGTCCAATTTATTTTCAAAACAAATATTTTTCCATTTTTCAAAACAATATTAGTTACAAATTGTTTAAAGAAAATGGTATAATCACAATTATCCTGCACAAAGATACGTTGAGTGGTTGAGCTGCTTTCGTTTTTGTTGCTGTAGGGTTTGGAAGAAAAACCATCTGCTGATGCAGTGAGACTTCTTCTTACGTTGCATTTTGAATGCCAACTGAGGTCAAATTAAGCTCCGTTTCTTCAATCACTTTGAAGAAAACCATCTGCTGATGCAGTGAGACCTCTTACGTTGCATTTATGC
Source organism: Chrysanthemum seticuspe (assembly GCA_019973895.1). Lineage (NCBI taxonomy): Eukaryota > Viridiplantae > Streptophyta > Magnoliopsida > Asterales > Asteraceae > Chrysanthemum > Chrysanthemum seticuspe. Next base: position 280,151,145 of record BPTQ01000001.1, on the reverse strand, counting down.
CAACTCTCTATAGAAGTCCAATTAAGTTCCGTTTCTTCATTTGTCAACCCAAGAAATAGTTACCATTTCCTTTCGGCATCCAATTATCTTCAATTGTGTGGGATCCGGATCGGGAACATTCTTATACCAATATACCTGCATACGTTAGTGAACATACATACAGATATATGGTGGTCGACATCACCCAAACAACAATAGATTAATTCAAGTCAATTCAACATATCAATCAGTTCATATAAGGTATGGGAAAAGTTTGTTCATCAAACTATAATCATCTAATCCTAACAATCACATCCTAGAAACCTAGTCCTTCAACATAGGCAATTATATATTTTAATTATGCACGTAGGATAATTAAGAAAGTCCGTTAGATGATGTAAGTTTGAAAACATTCTCCCCCTCAATCAATGACTTATTTTCTGGAAAGATTAAAAGCGCGGAAGTCATTGATTGAGTTTTCAATTTTTTCTAAAACTCTGAAACTGATTGTTGTTAAAGCAACACATTTTACCACCATTTTTGGAAAACAACAAATATTTTTCTGAAGAATTTTAGACGGAAAAACATTTGTGTAGGAACAGCAGTCCTTCGACATACTTTCCTCAAATTGTTTTAGGATAAGTGCACGATATTTTTGAAAATATGTTTAGTGCAGCACTTTCCTTCTTTTGAAGAGCGGGTTGCTATCAAAAATAATAGAAAGCCATGGTTTTAGCGCGGGTCACAGTCTGAAATAACTGCAAGCCATCATTTGAAGCCCGGGTTACAGTCAGAAATAACTGTAAGCCATTTTTTTTTAGACATGTTTAGAAAGGAATATTTACACCTCCTGCTCGAACTTCATCTAAAGTCCCGTGCCATTATTGAATGACATTTCTAATACTGTAGATGTTATCGATACCAGAAGACATGTCTTAGAAAAACTATAATTTTGGTCTTTTTCAAATTTTCTGATTTTTATGCCTATTAGAAGGTTTTATATTTTTCTATTTTCTTTTTCTTGGTTTTATATTTTTCTATTTTGTTTTTAATAAATATATAAAAAGATAGAGTAGATGATATAGTAAAAGAAGATGATGATACGAGTATCGAGATAAGGATATCGAACAGCCCCGTTGTAGAAGATAGAAGTCATCATCTCTTAAACATTCACCACCAAAGCTTCTGAGGCTCTTGAATAGAAAGAAATCGAACCATCTAAAAGTGAGACTTTGTCAGCTTCCCCCCAAACCGAAAATCCTTATGTTGAGCAGATTCGAAGCTCTATTTCAAGCTTGCTTTAGCCAGGTGCACAAAGAAGCACACCATTATCATAAACCCAGCTGCTCCTTTTAAGAATAATCACCGTGATTCTTCGTTCGAGGCTATATCATCCAATAGAATAACAACAACGTATCATCCCACATTTAAATAATCTTCTCAAATTTCCTTTCCACTGAAGTCTGAAACGATCCATTCCAAAAGGTGTCAAGAGAACACTTCCCCCTTGTAGTTGAAATGATGCAGTCCGTCTCTTAGTATAATGCTCAAGAACTCTCCCGAATACACTTCATGAGGGGAATGAAGAACACCTTCCCATGTTCACATTTTTCTTCCCTGATGAACGTGTATGAAGCTCAAGAACCCAAAGTACACTAATTCCCCAAAGAGAGAACAACCGATAACATTGAAGAAGCCGAATCACTGATTATCTCTGCGGATGACAATCTCTGCGGATGTCAACTCCGGAATAAGTGATTAAATCTCTGAATCACTGATTAAGCCCTCAAGTGAGACAGCTGAGCGCCCCCAATGTACACAATTCTCTCTTCCCTGATGATTGCGATAACATCGAGATCATCACACACCAGTGTACCTCTTTTATCTTCAGAAACTTTCATTTACATCACTTCCCCCACAACGTTGGAATAAGAACACTAAACGCTTTGATGAGTAAAACCTTGAGTTTCTCTGCGGTCATGACATTTGTTTTCCCGGGATATCTTCAATCACTTAGAAGAGTTAAGTTCATCAAGTTTACTCGCCATGAGTCAAACCTTGAGTTTCTCTGCGGTCATAACATTTGTCTTCCCGGGATATCTTCAATTACTTAGAAGTATTAAGCTCATCAAGTTTACTCGCGTTTAGGTGCTTGTCTCCTTCCCCCTTGCTGGTTTTGACACTTCAGAATCAGCAAAACATTATAAGCCCAAATACTTGAAATCTGTTGAGAAGATCGCTTGAAGTCTTTGTGAGAACCAACATGCTGAATAATGTGAGCAAGTCTAATTGCGGATTAAATTCGACATATCACTCTCCCCCAATTAGTGCTCTCCCCTAAACCGACAATCTTTATGATGAATGCTTGAATTAAGAAGAAGTCTTTGGATTATCAAATGCAACTCGTCTTTAGTCTTCTAACATGCAGCAGAAAATGTAGAACAGATTGTAGACTCGACCTTCTTCAAGATTGTCCAGTTGGGGAATAGATAGTTAACATCTTCAACTCACACCAAAAAACATCCCAATTAACTTACATCTTGCAAATCCCCTTAACTAAAATCCCTCCCAATTAAACAAGAACAGAAAGATGTTCATCAAGGAAATTAGCAATCAGGCCGCAACGAACACACAAGATGGTAACACCAAACTACCAATCACATCAAACAAGAACAGATAGATTGTTCGGAATCATCATGTTGACGTATACGTGAAGCATTAACCGGAAGCACTTTGTCGATAAACTCATCAATCCGAGTGAAGATGTCAACCAACGGCTCTTAGAAGAAAAAAACTCCATGTGAAGATGACCCGATAAGAAGAAGCTCGGTTCTTACATGAGTTTAGAGCCGTTTGACCATATATTCTCAAATATCAATCAACCATGCAGTAATTTCACACTTCTTCTCCCCCTCAAGAATTGCATACGGAGTTGGAATTCTTGATTAAATAAGTGAAAATCATCCGAATGTTCTATTCACACTTCTCTCCCGCAAAATCAGCACATGATGTCGCCATCTTCATTATAATCGAGCAAGTGGAATGAGAAAACAATCAGTGGTAGCCCGGTTCACTTGATGACTGAAGCGCATGGAAAAAGTATGAAGCATGTTGATGAGAATGGTCATTAATGAGAAGATTTCTCTTCTTCCGAAGATAAAGCGCACTGACACGTACACTTTTCTTTTCTTTAGAGAACGAGGCATGAACTGTTGTGTTCATACGTCATAATGTTGAAGTACGAGGCCTGAACTGATGTGAACAGACGTCATAAATCTCTCTCTTTTCATCTACTCTAGGCAAACTTGTAATCAATCCCATTATCATTCAATTGGCTATTTGTCGTGACAGCTGATGGAGAAAACCCGATATAATGAATTTGACCCTGAAGTAAACTACCCCGAACTCGTGACTTAAACTTGCACATATGTAACAAAGAGCGGTGCCGAGACTTCATCCTCCATTGAATCTCTAAGTACTCTATACTCTTCATCCAACCAACCATCAAGTAATAGATGTACATCACCTCTTGAGAGTCCACAATTCAATGTGACACTGAGCACTACAACGTAACTCCTTAAAGTGATAGTTATTTTGTGGTGGTATGAGCCCAATTCCCCCAAGTGGTAAAAGAAAAGGTAAAAGACACCCAACAATAACTAGATTTCCAAGTCTTAGTATTTGAAGATAAGCTCGAACAAGGATCTTGAAGAATCTTCATCCAACCATCCCCGATACCTTCAGATACTAAGTACACTCGCCCGTGATATTTCACTTCAACCTCAAATAAATAATACTAAATTAACGCCTCTGTCACATCTTCTGAACAGCTCAAATCTAGCCCTTTTTGACATTTAAATGAACTTTGATAATGGTTTCATCCTGACCATGGTTAAAAGCACGTAACCCCGTAAAACCTTGTAATAGCCAAACTGCCATGAGGACAATCCAAACAAACACCCAATTTATGAAGTACACCCTTTTATCTCTTTTTCGAAATAGAAACCGTAGTACCAGCATCAAATAAGATCCCGAAATACACTTTCCCTTCTCCAAGATGGTTCCATCATTACGGGATTTTACAACTCTATGGTTTAAACCGAGAAACAGTTTCTTTCGCGGGATTTTACAAAACCAAGAATAAACCGTAAGATAGATCCGGAAATGCACTTTACAATTACCAGGATGTTTCCACTGTCACGGGATTTTACAAGTCTATGATTTAAACCGAGAAATAGATTCTTTCGCGGGATTTTACAAAATCAAGACAAAACCGTAAACAATGTCAGCTTGAATGAGTTATGACAACTTTGGTTTCGGTAAATATATGTTTTAGGGGAACATGCTGCAGTTCATCAACGGTTCATTATCCAACATCAACAATCTCATCAACTATCCAATAATCACTTTGGTAAACACATCATTCACGCATTCAGTAGGCTATAGTAGTGACAACATGGTGAAGTAAACCCGATATGCCAAACTTGATCATGAAGTGAAATTCCCCAGATTTATTACTTAAACTTGTACTAATCCTCGTGTAAAAGAAACGGTGTGCCCAATGTACAAAACCTCTTGACATATCCTCAACTGCGTGAGACACCAAAGTGATAGCTACGTTGTGGGTTAAGCGAGAAAGGCATCACAACCGTAACTAAATAGCCAAGTCTTTATCACACTCTTTAAAAGCCCAAACAAGTCATCTTCGCGGAAGGGTAGAAAGAAAGAAGACGAAATAAGTAAACTTGCCCGAAAAACTTCACTTCAAATCCAAATAAGAACTATCGTACAAACAACCCCGTAGTCAACTTAGTTCCAATAACAATTCAAGCCGTGACAAAATGTTCTCCGAGAAAATGTATACACCAAAGTGTCAAATCGTATGACACATAAAACTTTATCAGCACATCTCACAATCAAATCTCATTATCACAAGTCTCGTCATCAAAACTCATCATCTACGATCCAATTTAGAGAAGCCCATCAGTCCATCACATTACATCCAAACCATCACATATACTGACACATCCGGTAAACATTCAAGGCCATATAAGATACAAATCCTCTCCTAAATCCAATACCCAATCCATTTAAGTATTAAGCCTGGAATCACATCTTCTCCAGATCCAACATCAAAATCGAACACCAATTGCACAGTAACATCTAAGTCCATGATTCGCTCCCAAACAGTCAAGTTTATCACACAAGCTAACCACTTGTGAATGGTCAACCGTAATAAAATTCAAACAGCTCAGAAACAAATGCAATTAAGATCTGGAGAGTATAGTGTTTCCACAGGTCGTTAAGTCCCACGGAGGATGAATGGTGTTTGAACAAATTCAGATGTCGAATGATCACTAAGGATAATGATCAGTAAGGATTTTGGAATATTTATACCTAAAGAAAAAGTTTTGTAAATTACAGGGGCTTAAATGCAAATTAAAGAAAATTAAAAAGCTAAAATATATTAAATAAATGCTATCACTATTTTTAAAATGATGTTTTTGTGATTTATAAAACAAAATAACTTAAATAAACTATTTTAATTAAAGTGTAAACCTAAATTACCTAAAAACGTGACCTATAATGAAAACGCGCGTTATATGTAAAAATTACGCGAGTGCGCAAGTAAAAACGTAAAATTTGTGAAATAAAAGTCCTACGAATGTAAAAACAATTTTCTTACTTACTATATGACAAAAGAAAATTTTAGAAAAAAGATTTATATTTTTTTTGACTTTTATATTTTTTATTATGAATTAATTACTATTTTAAACTAATTAAATGTTTAAAAATACTAAAACTATTTAGAAAATTCTGAAACTTTTTTGTAAAATACTTTATACTAATACAAAGCTAAGAAAAATACAAAAGTTGTAAAAGCTAGTTTGAATAAGCTGAAAATAAGCTAAAGAATGCGTATAAGCTAAATAGAACAAAAGGGGTTAAGTATTAAGTTTTGCAAGATACAACCAGTCAAAGACCCAAGGGCAGATGGTAGTGTGTGTGTGTGGTGAGCTGGGTGGCCAAGGTTCGAATCCCAGCAATGGCTTTTTGATTTTTTATTTTCTTTTTGGACTTTTTCTTTTACAAACTAATTAAGCTAATGATAATAAGCAATTTTTAAAACTAAAACTTTTTATGAAATCCACTAATAAGCTCAGTTTGAGCTTATTATTTCTTAACAGTGGTGAGAAATGGAAATGAGCACAAATATTTAGCAAAATGACTTATAAGCTAGAAAATAAGCAAAGGGCAACTGAAATAAGCTAAACAACTTTTTAACAAACTAATATTACAACTAAATAAGCAATATGACTAGAAATAAGCACTTATCAAAATCCAAATAAGCATAAACTGATACACAGGACACTTTTTGTTTTTACTAGGTACTTTTAAGCTAATATTTAAGCACTTTAATAAGCTAGAAAATGAAAGTAAACACTGGAACTAACTAGTATACCAATTAAGCTATCCAAAAAGCTAAAACTCTCACTGTGGGATCCACTAGAGAGCTTATGGTGAGCTTGAGAAAAAGCTGGTAAACACTGAGTTTTCAGTGTTCACACAAAATGGGACAACTAAAAAGCTATAAGCAGGCTAATCAAATAAGCTACAAAGTGAAATATTAAGCTTGGAACTATAAGATGGCTAGGTTAGCTACACAAAAAGCTAAAATTCACAAGCTATGACTCATTAATGAGCTTTTGACAAGCTAATGAAAATGGCTATAAAACTGTGCACAGGGCACTATTTTGAAAAAGGACTTAAAACAAGATTGAAAATAAGCAGTTAAATAAGCTAATGAGAAAATATAAAAAATACTAGGATAAAGCTGAGCAGTTGTATTTTACTATTCCAAAAGCTCAAAACATGAAACTCAAAGTTAAACCCTATAGAAATTAATCTATTTTATTTAAAAACGACCAAACTGAAATTTTGACTTTTTATAAAAACCAAATAAGTTGACTAAAATGAACTTTGAATCAATCCTAATCACTGATTATGATGTATTAAGGTGGATTAAGACTGATTTGATCAACAATAACAACTTATAATCATGAAAACAAGATCATGGATCATAAAAATCCAACAGTTAGTTAACAAGATGAGATCAAAGGTAATTTTGACTTTTACTCTAACAAGTACTGGCTTAATTGGTATGTTTGAGTTATTTAGACCAAGTGTGACAGATAACAACCAAGAACAATAACACAAACAAGCTCTAGCACAGTTCACTAAGCAAATCCAAACAGTCCTTTTTGAGACTGTTTTGAAGATTTTATTACTAAAAGAGCTTTTCAAACCAAGAAAGCTATTGATTATCTTACATTAACTATAATGAGACTGGATTAAACTGAAATTAATAAACTTAAAACACTTAAACTAGAAAATGCAATTTTTAAAGAAATTTCTTACAAGTTGAGTCCAAGTACAAAACAGAGAACTGAGGTATTATACCACAACCTATAGCTTCCCAAGAAGCTCTAAACCAGGAAAATCCATAATACTCCTTGCTTCAATGCCTGTTTCATCTTCTCCATTGATTTTTGAATTTCTCACTATTTTTCTTGATTTTTATGAATTTTTAAGTTTTATAACTATAACTGATTTCAGGAGTTATAATAGCTCTCAGAAGCTATATAAAGAACTTATATGAGCTTATGAGTTCATATTATCAACTACAAACATCTTTTAAATATTTTGAGAATTTGAGCTTAAAAATGGCATGAACTGAATTCGTACATAAAACTTGAAATTAATAACTGAGAAAGGTTTACAATACTCTGAGATAACTTAACAAAGTTCTTGAAAGCTTTAAAATATACTGGAAATTGAAACTTAATTAATTCGACATACATAAAATAAAATTATACTAGATTTATCTCTCCTCTGCTTCAACCTTTCTTTATATTGATCTTTTAGACTCCCCACATGTCTCTGAATCTTTCCCACTTCAAATCTTGGCCATTGATGCAGTCAAACTCATCATAGCCTTTAAATTCACTTTTGGCGCCAAAAAGCAGTTTATGTTACTTGCAGCCGAAATTTTGCAATTAATGCACTTTGGATGGTTGTATTTGTGGAGGAGACAAGTAAGAAAGGGTTAGTAGTCTAGTTGGTATATTTGGAAAGAAAAACAGGGGAAAGGTATGGTTTTGAGGATAAAGTGGTGGAGATGCATTAACTGCGGTTGTGGGCTAGTATAGGAGGGGGATGAGCTGGAAAGATGAGGTGGAAAGGTGGAAAAGTGGAGAAAACCATGGTGGTTTTGGAATTGCAGGTGAGGGTGAGGGAGAAGCACAGTGAAAACGGTTTTGGCGGGCGTTGACCGTTTGACCGAGGATATTAATAGACGGGGGTTCAAAATAGGGGGGTCACAGGTGTTGACAGGGGGTCTTTTGGTTTGGCTGGGGTTCAAAATACACAAAGGCCATTTGGTTTAAGCTTATATACAAGGACCAAAGTTGTAATTTCTGCAAAGTTAAGGGACCAAAACTGCCACTTTTCCAAAGTTATCACAAGGACCAAACTTGACAAACTTTAATAGTACAAGGATAATATTTGATAATTTTCACTTTTTTAAATATCCAAGGACTATTTTTGACATTTTTCAAACTTGAGGGACCAAAGTTGTAATTTTGCAATTTTTAAACTTTGAAGGGTTTGTTTTGACAACTTTTGAATCCCATGGGCCTTAAATGACATTTTTCTTTATTTTGATTTACCAGGGACTATTTTTGACAACTTTTGAAACTTGGGGGACTAAAACTGCCAATTATGCAAACTTGATACGTTTTTCATCTGATTTTGATATTTTTGCATTTAAAACACATAAAACACTTATATGTGATATTTTTATCATTTTGATGCATTTCTGAGTGTTTTCAGATGTTTTTGGCATTCTAAACGGTACAAAAATGATGAGTATTTAGACATTCATCAGTCCAACATCTGAAATCACTTATACAAGTAAGTCAATTAACGTATAAGATATTTTGAATAAGAGCCCAATGTCCAAAATATTCAACTGGTCTAGTTTTTCATCCTCACGATCCAGAACAAAGCCCATTACCGGTTGTATCAGATTGGCCCATCACACAAAATACCTTGTTTGATCCAATTAAATTACAAATACCAAAATGTATTCATGGTATATTACTTAACTCCATAAGCTTGCATTTATCTTCATGTTATAAAATAAATTACAGTTATCACATGACATGTTGATAACGCTACACGCGTCGTTCGGGGTCAAGGAAACTTCCTTTTCTTCGAGCAAGTTTTATAACACCCTAGGCAGTGAACCTAATCGTTGTAGTGTAGTAATTAGGGTAAGCCACGGGTATTGATATCGTTCTCTAGGGGAATAGGAATGCTAGTAAGGAGTTACTACGCTAAGGTTAAGGTTGAGGAATATTATTTTTTATCTTTTTATGTTTTATGAAATGGAAAGGTACGAATCTCGGGTATTGGATTTGGGGGGTTGGTATTTCTACCGATTACTCTACTATTATCTAATTATCTAAACTAAGGTTGTGGGAGTCTATGTCTAATTAATGTGTGCTCGTATGATAGTTTAAAGATGTGTTTACTTAGGTTGTACTACTCCTTAATTATCTCCTATTGATGGTTGAGTTGTCACGTCTTATTCTTAGTTGCGTTGTGTGTCTAAAGTTGTAGGGTATGCGTTTCTCCCTAACTCTTTGAACTTACCAAAGGGTCTCGTCTACAAACCCACTAGGGATGATAAACTCCTACTCTAAGGCACTCTTTGGATGGTTTAGCCTACAACTACTCAGGTAATTATATTCTAAGGTTCACAAAGATGAATCAAGCATTAAGTACACAACGAATGACCTATCGCATTACTAGATCATTAATCAACTAAGATAAGAAACAACCAATCAATATTCAATAATTAAGTTTCATACTTTCTAAGCAAACACACAAATAAATTAGCCGGACATGGAAAACATGCAAGCATACACACAAATAATCAAAGACATAATTGAATTAATGAAGTAAAGACTTATCTTGATGTAAGATAGGGTTTAAAACCCTAAAATACTGTACAAGACACCTTAGGTTCGGTTTTAGGTTTTCACTCCAAAAGACTCTCTCCAAAACTGAAAAATTCGGATTCTATATATAAGATTACATATGCGACGGCGTCACCTTATGTTTCGTGACGCCGTCGTGTCGCCGTCATTAGGGTTTCGTCTTGGCCACGTTAACCTTGCGACGGCGTCACCTTATGTCCGTGACGCCGTCCTCTTCAGCTTCTGACGTCGTCTGGATTGCATCTAGGCCGTCTGAGTAGCGACGGCCTACTCTTTCACAACTAGACGTCATCACTTGAAAATACGAGTTTTGAGTTCTGAACCGTCACAAAAATCTTGGGACGGCGTCGCCATTAGCACCTGACGCCGTCGCCTTCTAATTTCAGCAGCTGTGAGTGTCTCGATTTTGACTTTAGCCATTTTCTTCATATATTCGCGCCTTTTCGTCCAAATAAGTGCCATTCCAGCATTTTGCCTTCAAGAGACCTAAAAAGTGAAAAGGAACGACATTAAGCAATAACGGATACAAAAGTGATCAAATAAGGACTAAAACGACCCCTCAAAATGGTACCTTTTAAAACCTTATCAAATATCCCTACACTTGTTATTTGCTTGTCCTCAAGCAAATGTGCTTTTAACCAATTAATTTATAAGTTAGGGGTCATGAAGCATTAATTCAAAACAGTCCACAACACATATAAGCCCCGCAAAAGTCATAACAAGCACGGAAATTACATACTAGCACCTCACATGGGGTGTTTGGATACTCACATCTCTCTCGGGTGTATATATGAAATATAACAAATAAGAAATGGAAGATAAACACTCATTAACCGGTCCTAGTACATAGATTACCATAGGCTTGAGAATAGATCAAACCTTCATCGCTTTGGCGTAAGCACCTAGGAAAGACTATCAAAGAGGTCTTTTAAAGGGTTGTAATGTTAGGCTTACGGTAGGGAAACAAGGGTTTGGTGGGATAGGCTATTTAGTGGTGGTAAGTCATAAATCTCTATGTTAAATGCATACGAAGAATGGCGTTGCTAAGCCAAGACTCGACACTCTAAAACTCTAGGTAACTGAAATAAACAAACATAAATTTAAAGGATAGATGTAGGATGGTAGCCCGTATGTTTTTTTTTTTTTTTTTTTTTTTCAATCACTCTATTTTTTTTTTCTTTTCTCTTTTCTTTTTTTTTCGATTTTTTTTTTTTTTTTCATACACTTTTACTCTACCATCCTCTATGATAACATCAAAATACTAGGGATTTACAGGCATATCCCTACACTTGAGTTTTTATTACTCTAACACTAATTTGACCCGATTTGAAAAGATCAAAACACTTGGGGTACATTATTACGCAAACAAAGGGAATTTGAATTTTTAACGTTCCCTTCCCGTCATTTCATAAACTTTAACTTTTCCTATGAATCCCAATCGTCCCAAAACTGTATACAAAGGATATGACTCGACTTAGCAACTTATGCAAGCAACTAGATAATTGAACTAAGGGTTTGGGGTGATAACAAACATTTGCACTAAAAGTGAGTGCATAAGGGGTAGGCTAAGGCGATTTGGGTGTATATTTGGGGGTGGGGTGTAAACAATGCTCTTCATTGATATTCCGGAAAAACCAAAACATCACGAGAACCGCGAAAAGGATAGGCTCTGAGGGGTTAACTAGGGGTATCGTGTACTAAAGATGAGTACAACGCAAAGGGTGTGGGGGAATTACTCAACCGATATGGAAGAAGTAATTATATTACAGGTATCAAACAAGGGTTATCCTATTGCCTCTTATCATTTAGTTATTCCTAACTACACAAGTGTAGCCTCACTTGCGATCTCGGAATGCATCACAAAACAAGTTCTAGAATCTAATATACTACCGGTTCACACTCTAAGCATTAAAGATGAATGCTTTAATTCCTACTAATCTAAGGGCGATCCTCACATTTTGGTGGAATTTGGGTGGTAAAGGGTTTTGTGCTAGTCATGCAACTTCCTATCCATGAGACGCTTTTGTTAAGACTAATGGCCCACTCCTATATGTCATAAAAAATTTTAAATTTGGTGCCAAAATTACCCTAACCGACATTTTCTCATGGTTTATTACACAATCACAATTGGACAAAGCAAATAGTCAAGGATAAGCATAGTTTCAAAGTTCCCGTTTTATTTTCCCTCCCTACACTTAAACTGAACATTGTCCCCAATGTTCCCCGAAAGTATCAAAGTTATGATAAAAGAAGGTAATTAAAAACGAAAGAAACTAGTACTCCCCTGATTAGCTCGGTAGGATCCGTGTAAAGTGGTGGTTAAATCCTTTTCAAGAAGAATTATTGCGTGAAAAGCTCCTTCCAATCTTATGTAACTTCTTCTTGACAAACTAAACCTGCACACTTGAAGAAAACAAACGAAACATTCGCGTAAAATCGGCGGTAATAATATATATAAGACTCGATTTAAACTAGGATATAATGCTTGTGGAATGGATGTTTACAGAATTTCTAAGAAAATTAAGACCTGGAAAATTCCAAAACTTTATAAGTAGCTCAGAAAACAAGAAAAAAAGTAATCTGATGTTTTTACTCCTTCCTGACGCCGTCAGGTTGCAATCCTGACGCCGTCGGGTTATCCTGACAAAAACTGGTCTGCGATTTTCTGGAAAAAATTCTGGAAAATTTACATCTTTAGAATCTGGAAAAATTTCTGCAAAACATCCATTATGACTCGATACAAGCATTTGACTCGAACAAACAAACATAAATATCTTTTAGTTAATTGTTATTCTCATGTTTACGTTTCTTTTGAAAATGTGTGTAATCCTCCCTACACTTATCCTTTATGTAAAATACCTTTATATGCAATTAAGACGAGGTTAAAAACAAAATAAAGCATTTTTACAAATTTAAACATGAGGATAAACAATTAATAAAAGATATATGACACTAACAAGCAAACAATTAAGCATGGGTTGCCTCCCACGAAGCGCTTTTCTTTATTAAAGAGTCTTGTAGCTAGACTCATAGTCGTGCTCCTACGTTTTCTCATTACCGCCCTCTTGACGGTCTCTAATGGGGGATTCCATGTTGTAGAAGTGCCCTAACATGCACTTCTCTAAGAGTTCATCCTCTCCCCAATTGGTCCTATATTCCGGTCCTAGGCTCAAGCAATCCTTATAGAATCCGAAAATCTTAGCCATAACATAATCAACACCTTTCTCCCTATCCTCATCATTCCTATAATAGACCGACAGTTTAAGTTCCTTTTCATCATTAGAGAGTGATGAAAACTTCTCAATCTTAAACGGCATTTGGTAAGCTATGTCATCGGTCTCATTCTTGAATCGCACTACTCCTAACGAGGGGTCATAGGTCATCCCGGTGCTTTCTATGAAAGGTTTTCCTAGAATAACATGGGACAAGCTAGGGTCTATGGCCGTGCTAATATCATCCACAATTATGAAGTCCATAGGAAACGCGAAACTACCTACATAAACGGGCAATCCCTTAATTCTTCCGAGAAAATTGCAACTAACATTAGGATCATTGGGGTCTTGCCTAGTTGGAATAGGCTTCTTCAATATCCAATTGTAGTAGGTGCTAGTCATTATGTTGATTGGGGACTTGCGATCAATGTAGGCTTTTGCCACAAAAAGGTGTCCTATGACACATGGTATGTTAAGATTCCAAGGGTTCCCAAACTTGATTCGAGGACTTTTCCTAACATACATGTGACGGAGGTCACGCACTAAGTGAGGGTGGCGAGATAGTTCTTCTTCCGTAGGAAATTTGTTGAAATAGTCAATGTCTACTTCATCTACTTCCTCGGGTATTTCATCATCCCCAAGTGTATAGTCCTCTTCGTCATTTGTTTCATTAGGTTCAACTAAGGCGATGGTATTGACGAATTGGACATGCTTAGTTAGCTTGCTTGGATCCTTAATCTCTATACCTGAAGGCTCGGGAGTTGAGATAGCACTAACCTTCTTATCACTATTAGTTATGGCTTTCAAAAGGTTGTCTATTTTCCTATCCATCTCGGCTTGTTGATGGTTAAAGCGGTCCGAGAGCTTAGCCATTTGGGTTTCTTGGGATGCAACTAGGTTTTGCAACATCCCTTCGACGTTTTGTTGGTTAGGACCGTTAGGTGGGGGCCATGAGAAATCATTGGAGGTGAATTCTTTGGTTTGTCCCCAGTAGAAGTCGGGCTTGCCTTTCCATGCCTCTCGGGTTTCATTGAAATTCCTAGGTCCGGGTATTGTAGGGAATCTTCCTCCCGTTCCATTAATACGTGAGGATGCGTAGTCAACGGAAGCATGTTCTGGGGAGCGAGTGCTATTGTGCGTTTTATGAGGATCACAAAACGGCTCACACGAGGAAGAAACTTTGCTCACATGGTGTGAAGATTTAGGATTTTCGTAGGAGCTCATGAGGAATCTAACTTGATCTTCAAGTTCGATCATCCTACGGTCGGAAGGATGCAAGGAGATTGCCTTCACGGTTTTGGGCAGCTCACGGGGGTCATCCCAACTTTCGTTGTCATAGAGGGCGAGGTCCTCTATTATTCCCCATGATTCTTCCGCGGTGAGATCACTAAGTTTTCCACCGGCCGCTTGGTCAACGGATCGCTTAGTGGGGAAGTTGACATGATCATAAAAGATTTGGACTTGGAGCCAAAGATCAATGCCGTGATGAGGGACTTTATGAAGTAAGTCCTTGAATCGGGTCCATGCTTCGTAGAGAGATTCACCTTGACGTTGTTGGAACATCAAGATGTCATTCCTAAGCTTAGTGGTTCTCCCCGGTGGGAAAAATTGAGCAAGGAAGCGAGAGGTAAGATCATCCCAACTTGAGATGGAGCCGGCGGGAAGTCGCTCAAGCCAATTACTAGCTTGGTCCCGTAGAGAGAATTGGAAGAGACGCAGGCGCGTGGTCTCCCGAGTAGTAGCACCTTAGGTCGATGGAATCGACAATTTTGAGGAAATCCCTCAGATGCTGATTTGGATCTTCGGAACGAAGTCCATGGAATGCACATCCATTTTGCACCAACCGGATGGTGTCGGATCGCAGGGCCGTAGTTTGGGCTTGGTCAGGAAGCTCAATGGTGTTCCTATAGCCTAGGTGGCTTGGTCTCGAGTATTCACCAAGAGTACGGGCTCTTGGCGGGTCATTTGGTGGTAGGTTGATGAATGGTAGTGGGTTATCACCTTCCATGATGAAAAGTGATAAGATTACGAACAAAGGTCAAGAAGAAGGGGGATATACTAAGAGAAAGCTAAAAATGAGAAAAAAGTTTACTTGATAGGAATCAAGCAAAGAACCTAAACGATGTGGACTACTAACTAGCTATTCTATTCCCCGGCAACGGCGCCAAAAACTTGATAACGCTACACGCGTCGTTCGGGGTCAAGGAAACTTCCTTTTCTTCGAGCAAGTTTTATAACACCCTAGGCAGTAAACCTAATCGTTGTAGTGTAGTAATTAGGGTAAGCCACGGGTATTGATATCGTTCTCTAGGGGAATAGGAATGCTAGTAAGGAGTTACTACGCTAAGGTTAAGGTTGAGGAAGATTATTTTTTATCTTTTTATGTTTTATGAAATGGAAAGGTACGAATCTCGGGTATTGGATTTGGGGGGTTGGTATTTCTACCGATTACTCTACTATTATCTAATTATCTAAACTAAGGTTGTGGGAGTCTATGTCTAATTAATGTGTGCTCGTATGATAGTTTAAAGATATGTTTACTTAGGTTGTACTACTCCTTAATTATCTCCTATTGATGGTTGAGTTGTCACGTCTTATTCTTAGTTGCGTTGTGTGTCTAAAGTTGTAGGGTATGCGTTTCTCCCTAACTCTTTGAACTTACCAAAGGGTCTCGTCTACAAACCCACTAGGGATGATAAACTCCTACTCTAAGGCACTCTTTGGATGGTTTAGCCTACAACTACTCAGGTAATTATATTCTAAGGTTCACAAAGATGAATCAAGCATTAAGTACACAACGAATGACCTATCGCATTACTAGATCATTAATCAACTAAGATAAGAAACAACCAATCAATATTCAATAATTAAGTTTCATACTTTCTAAGCAAACACACAAATAAATTAGCCGGACATGGAAAACATGCAAGCATACACACAAATAATCAAAGACATAATTGAATTAATGAAGTAAAGACTTATCTTGATGTAAGATAGGGTTTAAAACCCTAAAATACTGTACAAGACACCTTAGGTTCGGTTTTAGGTTTTCACTCCAAAAGACTCTCTCCAAAACTGAAAAATTCGGATTCTATATATAAGATTACATATGCGACGGCGTCACCTTATGTTTCGTGACGCCGTCGTGTCGCCGTCATTAGGGTTTCGTCTTGGCCACGTTAACCTTGCGACGGCGTCACCTTATGTCCGTGACGCCGTCCTCTTCAGCTTCTGACGTCGTCTGGATTGCATCTAGGCCGTCTGAGTAGCGACGGCCTACTCTTTCACAACTAGACGTCGTCACTTGAAAATACGAGTTTTGAGTTCTGAACCGTCACAAAAATCTTGGGACGGCGTCGCCATTAGCACCTGACGCCGTCGCCTTCTAATTTCAGCAGCTGTGAGTGTCTCGATTTTGACTTTAGCCATTTTCTTCATATATTCGCGCCTTTTCGTCCAAATAAGTGCCATTCCAGCATTTTGCCTTCAAGAGACCTAAAAAGTGAAAAGGAACGACATTAAGCAATAACGGATACAAAAGTGATCAAATAAGGACTAAAACGACCCCTCAAAATGGTACCTTTTAAAACCTTATCACATGTTAAGATAGTGCGATGGTTATACCAAGAATAGTCAAGGTAAATACCAAGAGATGGGCGTTAATATCACATGACATGTTAGACTGATTCTTGTTTGTGATACCAGATGCATTCCAAAATGGTGTTTCAAATATTTAGTGTTTAAAATGGTGGTAAACACTCGGTCCAATATAAACCCATGCGGCCCATGTCCAACAAACAAATACACACGCAAGTCCCAAAGGCCCAAGTTACAAATCCAATGTGAATAATTAGATCCAGGTGATCTTATAACCCTAAATGTTAGGACCTATATAACACCACTACTCACCCATTCAACCCTAATTTTCCTCACTCTAATCTGCCTCTTCTTACCACAAACGCAGAAAAAAAAAACAACCCTAATCCCATATCAACATTCAGTCCGCCTCATCTTATGTCAGTACCACATATCATTCCAAATCTCAAACCAAAATGCTTCATACATCAAATTATAAACCATACCTCCCCATCATCTCTTCCTGAAGACATATGCATCGTTTACTCAGCACAGGGATGGTTAGAGTTTTGTCACGGTTTCAATAACTCACAAGGGTTCACAGGTAGGTTTTATTAATTTCAGTCCTTGTTTTGGTTGTTTGAATCGGATCAAACGAAGATAAAGACTTTTATGATTGACTTTCCTTTTTGTGATTAACGAATGAAAGATTGGATGAGACCTTGTGGTCTTGTTCACTCTTTAAGATTCGAATAGTTAATTGATGCATAGCATCAAAATAAATAATGGACCGATGATGATAGGGTTCAACGAAAAGGTATATATAAAAAATAAAGACCTTGAACCGGAACTGAGATCCTTTTGATTTTAATTTCGTTTGAGTCATAGATGAAGGATAGATGAGATGGAGGATAGGACACGTTTTGGGATAAGATGTTGGCAGTTGTAAGATGTGACATGTTGGTTGTGGGTTTTGAATCAGTTGAGACTTCATTATCATTTACCGTTTTCATTACAGTAGTGAACATGGACCAATGATGGTTATGTAACCTGAGGTGAATGTGTCTGTATGATATGTTGGTAATGGTTATGTTTGAGGTCAGTTTTTAACAACTTGCATAATACTGTAATGTTATAACAACTCGCATGATTTATAACCCGCATCAGTAGCAACACGCTCAAAAGCGAGTGCAATTAAACCTTATGCGAGTTAAGTAACTCGCATTGAGACAGAACCAGTACCCACCTCGCTTCATAACTTCAAGTACTCAACTCGCATTCAAAAATGCGAGTCCACAACTCGCATCAGGTTCCTTGAACCTGGACAGCATCTCAACTCGCATTATTAACAGATTAGACAACTCGCTCAATAGCAAGCTGCAACTCGCATCCAGTTTAACCCTACTCGCTTTGAAGAAAACTGTACCAATCTGACCCAAAAACTTATACAGACTGCTTCCTTTAAACATGTTTTGACCTCATAAACTGACCATGTAATTTACAGATCACTTGACATGAATATGGTGCAAAAGTTAAGAATTGAATTAAAACAGTTTATCTTGGACAAAAAGGACATAAGGACACAAAACATTAGATACCAACACATTAAAGCACAGGACTTTCAACCAAACATTAGGAACCAAAATCAGTAACTAAATTTCGTGGATAATGGTAACAAACAGCATAGAAATTGATACACGAACCACACAAAATCAATGAAATAACAAACCGCATCTAAGAACACAATAAAAAACCGTACGAATCATCCAAAACAATGCAACCTTGGCTCTGGTACCAATTGTTAGGATCCAATATTTATGTTGTTTGATGATTCGGGTGGTCTAGGATTGTGATTAAACAAGAAAGCCATTTTGATAGATGAAGAGAGTTGAGAGGAGGTTCCTTGAAGAGAGTTGCTGTATGAAATGAAAGGTTTATTCAAAGAAGCCACACCCATTCCATGGATGGAAGGGGTATTTATACTTACAACTTACACGACCTCCTATCGGCCTGTGGATCAGGCATACAGTGGGTAAAGACCCGTCCTTCCTCCACGGTTTTACACTACGCTAAACTAGACTAATAACTAACTAAAAAACTAACAAATAACGTAACTAATGATATGTCTACGAGCTAACTTATGCTAGATAATATTTGGGGTGACCGACACTTCACTATGGAATTTTCTAATTCCTAACAAAGGGACTAGACATGTTGCCCTAGCTCCCTTCCCTTATAAATACTTGTGTAAACCTTCATTTGAAGGTTGGTTATTCACTTCTTAATACCTACGCATAACCTTTCTATATTGTCATGTGTTTTGTGTGTTCAACTAATCATCTTTACCTTTATTTCTTACATATTGATCCTTGTGTTAACTTATGGTGACCTAACACGGGCGCTAGCATCTTAGACACCCATCCCTAACTTCTTAAGTTCATCCGGACGACCGGTGATTATTTGGTTAGTTCGCACAAGCGATGAAGGGTCGTCAGTTGGTAAATTCTTACCCTCCCCCAACTCTACCTAACTACTTAGGGGGCGTTTGGTTGGGGCAATTTGGAGGATATTGGGGGCATTTGCATTTTAATTTCCTTCGAATGTTCTATTTGGTAACACAAAAGGGGGCATTTGAAGTAATTTACAATTCCCCGAATTGCCAAAACGGAGAGAATCAGAATGCCTTCAAAAAGTGAGGAATTTTAATTTACTTCAAAAAAAAAATTATAAACTTTTTTTCTTATTGTTTTTTTTATAAACTTTAAAATAGAATATTTATGAATTTTTTTTATAAACTCTTTTTATAAACTTTTTTTATAATTTTTTTATAAACTTTTTTTATAAATTTTTTTGATAAATTTTTTATAAACTTTTTTTTTATAATTTTTTTATAAATTTCTTATAAATTTCTTATAAATTTTTTATAAACTTTTTTATAAATTTTTTATAAACTTTTTTTTATAATTATTTTTATAAATTTCTTATAAATTTTTTATAAACTTTTGTTATAAATTTTTTATAAACACTTTTCATAAATTATTTAAAAACTTTTTTTATACATTTTTTATAACCTTTTTTTTTATAAATTTTTTATAAATTTCTTATAAATTTTTTATACACTTTTTTATAAACTTTTTTTTTATAATTATTTTTATAAATTTATTATAATTTTTTTAAAAACTTTTTTTATAAACTTTTTTTATAAACGTTTTTTATAAACTTTTTTTTAATAAATTTTTTAAATTTCTTATAAATTTTTTATACACTTTTTTATAAACTTTTTATAAACTTTTTTTTATAATTATTTTTATAAATTTTTTATAAACTTTTTTTTATAAATTTTTTATAAATTTCTTATAAATTTTTTATAAACTTTTTTTTTTAATTTTTTATAATTATTTTTATAAATTTCTTATAAATTTTTTATAAACTTTTTTCATAAATTATTTTTAAACTTTTTTTATAAATTTTTTATAAATATTTTATAAACTTTTTTCTATAATTTTTTTTATAAACATTTAAATAGAATATTTATGAAATTTATATTAAAAAAATAAAAAAATATATTTATAAATTTCTGTCACCCAAACATGCGAAGGTATTTTAAATTCCAGAATTTTAAATTCTCAAGAATTTAAATTTTCTAGAATTTAAAATTCCGGAATTTCAAATTACTCCAACCAAACACCCCCTTAGGGTCATTTGGTCAATTCTCCTAAGCAACTAGATACGACCGCATTTCAAAACTACTGAAGCTAGGGTAACTACCAATAAACTACGCATGCATACACTAGAAACAATTATACGGAAGCAAGTAAACATAAACAAAACATTCAATGAATCATAACTAGGCTAGCACCAAAGGTGCTTAGCCGATCATATTAAGAGAAACCAAAGATTCAATGTTTAACATAATGAAATACATGAATCGAAAGTAAAAGATAAAGTAATCGCTAATGCTAATCGATATGGCTCCCATGCTTCGAATGATCTGCCTTTGGAACCCTCTTCACGTTCTCTGACTTTGAGTTGTGAGTGAATGATGTGAAATGCAGAAATTAGGGCTGGTATTTATAGGCACGATCTAGTTACCGAACTTGAGTTTAGAGTTACGCCGTAACTCCAATGATTCTTAAAATAATGCTCTCGTTAAGAATGTTACGGCGTAACACTTGGGAAGGGTTACGCCGTATCTTCAATACAGGTTACTTTTGATAATATTATGTCGTAATCCATGTGAGGAGTTACGGCGTAGTTGATGAAGGTGCAAAACATTTCTTGACCTAATTGATTACAGCGTAACCTTAGTTGGGAGTTACGCCGTAATCGCCTTTAAGTTGGTCTTCAGAGTCAACGCACTAGCTACGGCGTAATGTGAGAGAGGGAGTTACGCCGTAGCTTCTTCACAGTAGGCATACTATCATAAATCTTTAAGAAAATCTCCAAATCCACGTCTCTTATGCTCTAATGCTCGTAATTTACTTGAAAGTGAAAATAAAGGAATACAAGCATAAATCCATATAAATGGTATAAAATACGAGCATTATCGGGGAAAATTGACACTTAAAATTCAGGATTATTTGATGTTATCAAATATCCCCCACTTGAACTCTATTTGCCCTTAAGTAGACCTTATTAGAAAATTTTATAAAAAGATATCCCCCATTACCTGGAAGATATGAGTTTAAAAATCTCTTATGCTAGAATAAATCAAAGCCGAACACCTCACGAAATGGGAACAAAACACTCAATCTCTCTCAACTAGTCTAAGTGTCAATTTCGAGGGTGATCACTCAAAGAACAGTCATAGCATGTATTCTATCATAAGCTTACCGGTTACACAAATCTCCACCACTAGAGTTAAGGACTAAACAATTCTTGAAGGCAATATGGGTAGACACAACATGAGTTAAGGGTGAATTGTCATTACTAACATGTCATGGCGAAGTGGACAAAATCAATGATACATGACCAAATCCATGGCCAAGACATCAAAGATTTCTCACTTCATCACCTAGACACGCTTCATGACTAAATGGTAGGATAAGACATGGGATTTTAATTGGTGTAAAATAAAATAACAAAGCAAATAGTCTTAACCTATAACCAAGTTACCACCGCTTACCATTCATCCAAAGTTCAAGTTTTAAGGCAAAGAAACCGGATCATGATATAACAAGTAGATGTGCCATTAGAGGACGTCATGATGGGCACATTACCTGCTTCTTCAAACTGCTGGCACAATAATCACCAACTTAATTCTTCAAATGTGACCGAGGTGGCCTCCTCGATGCTTAATCTTTGATGAGCTCCAATCATAGTGCTTATAACATTGCACTTTACAATAAACAATAAACTAATACTATTTTTTTCGAATCTTTTTTTTACATCATAACATAACATAACATCCCCCCACTTGAGATGAACATAATATGGGAATCTGGGGGGTCTTCAATGATCTTCAAATATAAGTCTTTGACGAAAGAGTGATTTCTGTATCTCTCTACTTGAACCTTGAACTTAGGCAAACAATGATTTCCCAATCACAAATTAAGACTACACGGGTAGGCTAAGGCGAATGGGTGTAACAAAACCATATATGTTGGGTGAACAAAATGAAAGGAATGGCTCATATGGGTGTATCTAGAGGTATCTTGCACTAAAAGTGAGTGCAACAAAAGGGTTTATCATGGGGGTCGAGAAGTCGAGGTGACTAATCGATAGACATAAAAGGATAGGCTTTTTGGGTGATAATCCTAAAAATATTGCCTTCTCAAACTGATTATCCATATACATTAAGCGAAATCAACATACCTCGTCTATGGTCTCGAAATGATGCAAAGGCCAAGTTCTAAAGTTTACAAGCTACCGGCACACTCATAATTTGGTGGATTTGGGTAAATAATTGGAAATGGAATAAGGCTAATCTCACCATGAAACAAGGGTTATAATGTGCTCGGCTAAGGTCTAATCTAGTTAGGTTAAGAAAAACATGTCAAAATTTTAAAAATGGCATAATTTTTCAAAATAAACTAGAAAAACAAGGCAATTAAGTTCACGTAATAATTCTACTTCCGTCCCCCCACTTGAGATGTACAAAGTCCCTTTTGTGCTAAACGTTAAATAAAGGTGAAGAGAAAGTAGAATTAGATTGAGAACTTCCCTGTAATTCCCTCTTAAAAGAAAGAAGGCCCATGAAGAGAATCGTGCCTTCGCTTAATCATACAAGAGCAAACTTCATTCCCTAAAATCACACTAACCAACAAGCATAATTCTAAAAAGAAAAAGAAAAAGAAATCTAACTCACTTTCGTAGAAATCACGGTTGCATTTAGCCTATGCAACATGCCTTTTAAACCACTTGGTGTCCCAAGTGGACGAGTGTAGTCTCGTGAGGGCTTACAGGGAACATACCCAAAAAGTTCATTTAAAAACTAATACAAGGTTATTGTGTTAATAAAGGAAAAATTAGAGCTGCAGGGTAATTACGTTGTAACCCAATAAAGGAGTTACGCCGTAATTGTGGTAAAACCTGGAATTCGCTACTGGAGAATAGCTACGGCATAACAATGATAATGGGATTACGCCGTAATGGTTTATAACTTGGAGAGAATCGCCACTGAGGATATGTTACGGCGTAACCAAGATGGTGAGTTACGCCGTAACTGTTGGACAGAATAGGTCCCCGTTTTGGTCACTTGTGAATTCATCTCCAATTCCTACAAAAATGCTAAAAACACAAAACCCAACAAAAAATGAAATAAAAACATAATTCGGGTTGTCTTTCGAAAGAGCACTTTTCTTTATTACCGAGTTTTTAAGTTAGACTCAAAGCCATGGGGCTTTTAAGGTGGCCTTCGACCCTTGCCATCCTCAATTGCTTTATTCCCAGAGGAAGGCTGATCCCAAACAGAAGGGGGAATGTACGGAGTCATGCAATATTGAGATTCTTATAGAAAATTTGTTTTGGCCCATTCATAGCGGAATTTAAATTCGTCATCTCATTTTAACTTAATGCCCCCAAATTTAACTTTTACCCCGTTCTCGAATGAAATCCCCTTGTAGCCGACTTCCTTCTCTTTTCTTCATCGAAACATGCCCATTCCTTATGGTTGAGCCAGCTGGGATCTGGGAATTCTCCTCCATTGCAAACCTTGAGACGAGGATAACATTTAGGCCATGCTTGAGTGGTTCCTCCGGACATCATAATTGCCGGTTCACAGAAATGGAGAATCCATCTTATATCTTCAAACCAATCAGTCATAAAATCGTGCCCCCGGAACCAATTTTCCGTGATTAGTTTTTCATCCACGAAACACCACCAGACTTCAGCTGCCTCTTTTATTCGCTTCACAAAGAACTGGCCACCACCATTGCAGCGGTTGAGAAACGGGGAACATGTTGGTAAAGTTATCTTAGACCCCTTAATCATAGAAGTGTTACGGGCGCAACAGTAAAGCTTTCCCTTAACTATAGTAACACCTTTTTTATCAGACATCCTAGGTGAGGTTTGAACATCATCGTCTTCCTCCGGGGAAGACTCGTCACTATCATCTTCATCACTAGACTCATAATCCCGCAAATGACCAAAATATGATAGAGGAAAGTTATCAGGCAAATTCGTTGGA
Organism: Chrysanthemum seticuspe; assembly: GCA_019973895.1. Lineage (NCBI taxonomy): Eukaryota > Viridiplantae > Streptophyta > Magnoliopsida > Asterales > Asteraceae > Chrysanthemum > Chrysanthemum seticuspe. The sequence continues at coordinate 280,126,687 of BPTQ01000001.1, read as the reverse complement.
TCTTCATTAGAACCCTTGTCCTCCATGCATGAGATTATAACTTCATTAGGTTTCGGGCTTAAGGTTTTATCCATTCTAAACACCACCCTGTCATCATTGTATCCCAAAGAAAGTTCCTTTTCAAAGACCTTCATTCTAGCTTGTGAGGAAGCAAGGAAAGGTCTTCCAAGAATTAAATGTTCTCTCGGGGTATTCTCCATTTCAATAACTACGAATTTGGACGTAAAGATGAACTTATCAACTTTAACCAATACACCACCCGTGATTCCAAGAGGGGTTGCTTTATTCATGTTTGCCATCTCAATCACCAAGCTCGTCTTCCAAATATTAGTTAATCTTAGTTTTAAAAATATTGAGAGTGGCATGACGTTTATACTGGACCCAAGATCGGCTAATGCTAAAAGATTATGATTACCAATGGAACATCGAATGATGAAGCTATTCGTGCATTCCTCCTTGATGGTAGGTGGTTAGGTATCTCAGTTCCCAACCTGGATTCGCTCTCTGGATCATGGTTACGCCGTAACTCATCAGAAACGTTACGGCGTAACTGTTGACTGCCGCCGTTTTTAGCCGACAAGGTTCAGGTTTAATAGGAGAGGAATGGAAATCATCGATCGGTGTATTTGCATCTTCTTCAGAAAAACGGCCTTGCACACCACCATAGGTTTGATCCCCTCAGGTTCAGCGTGACATTTCTTCATCTCTTCACTGATTTTCTCCACCATTGCCTCTAGGTTTTTCAAAGTTGTGTTATGGTTGGAGAAACTTTTATTTGTATTTTCCTGGAAATTTTTTAGCCACTCATCTTGTTCTTTTTGCCTTTGGGCCAAAACTTCAAGGTATTTGCTGATTGTATCCTCCAAGTTAGATCTTCTTTCCTTGAAAGGCCCATGGTTGTAATATGATGGAGGTCCTCCATGATAACCATTCCCCGTTTCCATTTGGCCCTTGAAAAGGTCAATTTGCTTCATCGTGTTTGAGTTCTTCAACGTTACCATCATTGTCAATAAGAGGACAATTTTTTGTAAGATTTCCTCTACCACAATTCTCACATCTGACTTGGATAGCGTGAACACTTTCTTTTAGTTTTAGCATGTCCCGACCAAGATTTTCGAGCTTGTTTTTAATGGCGGCAATGCCATCAAGACTTCCGCCAATGCTTCTTTGGCTTCCTCCATCGTGCCATTTTTCAGAATGATCGGTCATTTTTTGAATGGCTTTAATGGCAAGAGTAGGGGTCATCCCCGGAATTAGTCCCTGATAGTCCAACATTTGTCTTGTAGCTACGTTGATACCTTTGTAGAAAATGTTGACCTTTTGCTGGCTATTTAGGTCATGTGTAGGACATTTATAAAGAAGATTGTTGTATCTATCCCAAGCTTGATACAACGTTTCATCACCTTCTTGCTTAAAATTATGGATCTCCATGAGTTGATTAGATACTTTTGAAGGAGGACAATATCTTTGAATGAAATGCTTCTTTAGGAGAGCCCATGTATCAACTGCCCCGACGGGCAATCTATCAATCCATCTTCTCGCTGCCCCAGTAAGTGTTATGGGGAATACTCGGAGCATAACATCGTCATGAGAAACACCAGGTGTGTTAAAGAGGCTTACGATATACTCCACATTCTTGATATGTTCATAAGCATTGTCAGAAATGATTCCAGAAAAGGGATTTGTACGAAGCACCCTCATAAATTGTGGCTTGATCTCGAATTGTGTATCATCATTAATGACCGGCCTGACAAGTCCCAGTCTTTGTTCATCTCGAGTCATGTCCAAATACTCTTCAAGAGTGAGGTCATTAATGTTCACGACCTCCATGGTACCTGGAACTTAAAAGAAATCGTGAGAAAACAGAAAATTTAAATTAAAACAAAAATAAAAGACTTAATAAAAATCCTAATATAACTCCCCGACAGCGGCGCCAAAAACTTGATGCAGGTTTTCTGACCAGGTTTTAATATTTATAAAGTATCGTTTACCTATGGTCCACCTTATGCACTCACGGGCAGTGTACCCGGTAGTGTGCAGTGTAGTAATCGGTAAAACCGAGGTCGTCCCAAGAGCTATGTGAGCGGATTCTAATTAAGTCTAGGTGTCACTGGTTTTAACTGGTTTGAGGTTTGAAATGATTAATTGACTAATAATCAAGAAATAAAAGCAAGTAAATAAGATAGAGGTTGTGATCAATAGAGGGAAAGTGTGCTAACCTAATTACTCATCATATCATGTAATGTTTATGTTTCATTACTTTCAATTGATTCAAGTGGGGGTTTAAGTCGATAGGATAGCATTTGGTCAATTCGTCCTAACCTATCAGCAAAGGCTCCTACCCGAGGTCAAGCTTCTACCCTTGATAGTCGAGTGGTTTTTAGTCACCTAAGCCAAGTCATTAAGTACCCTACATGAAAGATTCGCAATAATGAGTGTTCGGGCGCTAGAATCTTAGACACTCATCTCTAACTTCTTAAGTTCATCCGGAAGACCGGTGATCATTTGGTCAGTTTGTACAAGCGAGGAAGGGTCGTCAGTTGGTTAATTCTTACCCTCCCCCAACTCTACCTAACTACTTAGGGTCATTTGGTTAATTCTCCTAAGAAACTAGATACGACCGCATTTCAAAACTACAGAAGCTAGGGTAACTACCAATGAACTACGCATGCATACACTAGAAACAATTATACAGAAGCAAGTAAACATAAACAAAACATTCAAGGAATCATAACTAGGCTAGCACCAAAGGTGCTTAGCCGATCATATTAAGAGAAACCAAAGATTCAATGTTTAACATAATGAAATACATGAATCGAAAGTAAAAGATAAAATAATCGCTAATGCTTATCGATATGGAATGAATTCTCTCTTGGAGATGGCTCCGTATGCTCCGAATGACCTGCCTTTGGAACCCTTTTCACGTTCTCTAACTTTGACTTGTGAGTGAATGATGTGAAATGCAGAAAATAGGGTTGGTATTTATAGGCACAATCTAGTTACCGTGTAACTTGAGTTGAGAGTTACGCCGTAACTCCAATGATTCTTCAAATAATGCTCTCGTTAAGCATGTTACGTCGTAACACTTGGGAAGGGTTGCGCCATATCTTCAATACATGTTGTTGGGTTTTAGGTTCCTTGGATTTGATGAGACAAAATAAATACAAGAATGAAACAAAGGGACTTAAAGTGACAAAGAAGAAATCTACAAAAAGATGGAAGGACTTGCTTGCAAAAGAATATTTATTATTTAGTCCTTCGTAGTATTTTGTAAACCCTAATCCTCTAGTATATAAAGATGACATGGGGTGTAGGTTTTAAATACAAGTCTTCCAATATGTAGTCATTAAAGGTGTGTGTGCGTGTAACCTAGACGTGTTCCTATAAACGTCTAGGGTTAGAGTTTGTTTAGTTTAGCCTCAAGGATCTTTGATCCCTGTTACAAGTTTAGTGTAACCGTATTATTCTGATCAAATAATATTTGGGGCTTGGAGTGATTATTAAATATAAACCTTGTGTCAATAACAATTAATGTTTTGTTCTATGTTCCGCTGCGTATAACCATTGTTATTGTTAAACCCTAAGGCTCAAAACGATCTCAAGGAGTCTATCAAACTCCACAATTGGTATCAGAGCTTGGGGAGCTCGTTACCTAGGGATTCGCAAGGTTTTATTGGTCGAAGAATGGCGAAAAGAAGAAAAACTACGAATCTGAAAATTCTCGTATTTTTCTGCAGCACAGTTTTAAAAACGCGATAACTTTTTCGTTAACCATTGGATCATAACGAAATTTTCGGTGGACGTTCTCTATATATTCATCTAACTTTTCACCGAAGGGATTTTCGATCTGAGCTCTCTATCAAAAGTTATTCAATGTCGAAGTTGGCTGCAGAAACTGGTTTAATAATTCGAATTTTTGGGTTTTCATGCATATTCAACTTTTTGAATTTGTGTTACTTGTTCTAATTCTTGATGGAGGTTGTTTATACATTGTGTGGTGTTTATGATTCATGGTTAGAAGTAGCTTTCCTAGTGTTTTTACGAAACCACTTCTAGTGTTTTCTGAAACCACTGATAGTGTTTTTACGAAACCACTTCTAGTGTTTTCTGAAACCACTGATAGTGTATTCTCGAAACCACTGATAGAGTATTCTCGAAACCACTCCTAGTGTTTTCTCGAAACCACTCCTAGTGTTTTCTCGAAACCACTCCTAGTGTTTTCTCGAAACCACTGCTAGTGTTATTTCAATTCCACTGCTGGTGTTTCTTGCGTTATTCGTTTCTGCTGATGAGGTTTTGGAATTGAGGGGAAGTTGTACATGTTTTTGGTACTGAGATTTTTGGTGACACACACATGGGATTTTGGTTCGCACACACAAGATGATTGGTATTTGTTCTTAAAGGTTTTAAAAAGCTCGTTTTTGGTTTTATTGAAGAATTGATTACGAAGGAGGTTATTTATCACTTATTTGAAGGTGAAGTGGAATTACTTGGATACGTGTTTTATCATATCTTAAAAGTATCATACCTGCTTTTAAGATAACTTGTTCGTGCTTAAAGGATGTTGACGAAGACTTGCAAAATCTAGTTTTCATAGGTCAAGGGGTGGATGGATGAAGACCTAGTTAACTATCACTTAAAGGAGTTACATTGTAGTGCTCAGTGTCTCATTGAAGATGAGGATTTTGTCAAGAGATTGCGGTCTACTTATATGGTGTTAGTATAAGTTTGGAGTCACGTGGATAGTACAAGACATAAGACACAAGTTTGAGTTATTTTACTTCTTCATCAAATTCGTTATACTTGGTTTTCTTCACAAGTGATCATTACATAGAGCTTATTGATTTGAAGAATCATTTTCATGCACCACTCAAGGGGAAGTTTCTACTGTTTACATTCTCTATTTGTTGATAACAAAAAGGGGAAGAGATATTGGAGTGTTATGGCATGGATTAAGGGGAAGACAAAGGAAGACAAGAATGTTTCATTCACGGAGATGTTTATATCTCAAGCTAGGTCTGATGCTATGTTTTCTATAAACGAAGATGTTTATATCTCAACTTCTGCTACTTCGTCTAGGGAAGTTCGTACACAACTTTGTTTGTTTTGTCATCATCAAATAGGGGAAGATTGTTGGGTTTTAGCTTCCTTGGATTTGATGAGACAAAATAAATACAAGAATGAAACAAAGGGACTTAAAATGACAAAGAAGAAATCTACAAAAAGATGGAAGGACTTGCTTGCAAAAGAATATTTATTATTTAGTCCTTCGTAGTATTTTGTAAACCCTAATCCTCTAGTATATAAAGAGGATATGGGGTGTAGGTTTTAAATACAAGTCTTCCAATATGTAGTCATTAAAGGTGTGTGTGCGTGTAACCTAGACGTGTTCCTATAAACGTCTAGGGTTAGAGTTTGTTTAGTTTAGCCTCAAGGATCTTTGATCCCTGTTACAAGTTTAGTGTAACCGTATTATTCTGATCAAACAATATTTGGGGCTTGGAGTGATTATTAAATATAAACCTAGTGTCAATAACAATTAATGTTTTGTTCTATGTTCCGCTGCGTATAACCATTGTTATTGTTAAACCCTAAGGCTCAAAACGATCTCAAGGAGTCTATCAAACTCCACACATGTTACTTTGATAAGATTACGCCGTAATCCATGTGAGGAGTTATGGCGTAGCTGATGGAGGCGCAAAACATTTCTTGACCTAATTGATTACGGTGTAACCTTAGTTTGGAGTTACGCCGCAATCGCCTTTAAGTTGGTCTTCAGAGTCAACGCACTAGCTACGGCGTAATGTGAGAGAGAGAGTTACGCCGTAGCTTCTTCACACTAGGCATACTATCATAAATCTTTAAGAAAATCTCCAAATCCGCGTCTCTTATGCTCCAATGCTCGTAATTTACCTGAAAGTGAAATATAAAGGAATACAAGCGTAAATACATATAAATGGTATAAAATACGAGCATTATCGGGGGAAATTGACACATAAAATTTAGGATTATTTGATGTTATCAGTCACCGATAAGTAAAGAAGAAAGAAATCGACGATGTAGATGCTCCCCCTTAATTGGTGCTCCCCCTAGTTGAAGGAATGAAGAGAATCGAGCTATGTTGTCTTACTACAAAAACAAGTTAGCGGACAAGAGCAAGAACGTGTGTGTGTATATATATATATATATATATATATATATATATATATATATATATATATATATATATATATAGGATATTATGATAAGGGTCCTTATAATGAAAATGCTAGGAGGGAATGTGGAGGTGACATGTGTCACCTTGCCACATCACCATACCACATCACCTCTTCCTTCCACCTCACCACCCCCACCCCCCGGGCCGAAAAAAACCTTTTTCGAAAAAAAAATTTCAAATTTTTTTTTTAATTATTTTTAGGCAAGAATTTTTTACCTCATCACAGTTATAAGTTACTGCATCACTGTTATAAATTACTGCATCACACCTCTAAGTTACTACATCACACTTATAAGTTAATGCACTTTTTTATTTCATTAGTGCAGTAACTTATAACAGTGATGTAGTAACTTATAACAATTATGCAGTAAATTATAACTGTGATGCGGTAAATGTAATGCATTAACTTATAACTGTGATGTAGTAACTTATAACTGTGATGCAGTAACTTATAACTATGATGCAATAACTTATAACTGTAATGCCATAAAAGTGATGCAGTAACTAATAACTGTGATGCAGTAACTTATAACTGTGATGCAGCAACTTATGAGTGTGATGCGGTAAGAAACTTTTTGCCAGAAAAAAAATCAAATTTTCAAATTCTTTTTTTCTACGGGGGGTGGGGGGAGTTGGGGTGGGGTGGGGGGTGGGGTGTGATGCATTAACTTATAAGTGTGATGCAATGACCTATAGATGTGATGCGGTAACAATTTTTTGCCCGAAAAAAAATTTTGAAAAATAAAATTTTGAATTTTTTTTGGTGGGGTGGGTGGGTGTGTGGGGTGGTTGATGAGGTGGAAGGAAGAGGTGATGTGGCATGGTGATGTGGAAATGTGACACATGTCACCTCAACAATAATGGAATTTGTTGTTCGCATGATTCATAATCCGTCCTATCAAGCATAGGAGGGCGGGTATCGGACCCGGCACCTTGAATGTCATCAGACACGGTAGACATGACGTAAACTTTACATGGGCTTTTACAAATCTATGATTTAAACCGAGAAATAGAATCTTTCGCGGGATTTTACACAATCAAAGATAAACCGTGAGACATAATTTTAGCAACACAACGTATAGTTAAACTTGAGTAATCACAGTGTCAAACCGCAGTCTCTTGAAGCAAAACGCAGTAACAAACCGTAGAGGAAAACCGCAATCTTCAGTAGCAAACCGTAGCAACAAAATGCAGTGGCAAAACTAAGAACTCAAAACACAGTCTTGAGCAAATTGCAGTACCAAAATGTAAGGACCACAAAACGCAGATAAGACCAAATCGCAGTGATGACAAATCGCAGACTTGAGCAAATCGCAATGTATTCAAGGCGCAAATCTCAAATGGCAGCCTTGAGCTAAACGCATGGAGGGAAAAACGCGAAGTCTTCAAGCCGTAGGACTAAGCAAATCGCAGAATTCACAAACCGCAGACAGAGCAAAATGCAGGATCAAATCGCAAAACACAAATCGCAGTGCTAAAGGACAAAACGCAATGTCACTTTCGTGCAAGTACGTAATTCACTTTCACACTATTTTGTCTTTATATCCCTTTGTGGCTAAAAACCAAAACGCAATTTTGTCTTTAGCTCAAAACGCAATACACTTTTACCCTTTTACTAACAAATCGCAACTAAGAACTTCCTTAAATCGCAATCAAGAACTCACAAATCGTAACCAAGAACTATTTTCAAGACCTTCGACTAACACCTAAACAATCCATAGGACTTATAAAATAAGCAAACCAAGCACCAATCTAAGCTACTCTAACACCCCCAAACATGAAAGTGCAAACATATAATGAGTCTAACCACAAACAAGAACAAACCATGATGTTTTTAGCTAATACCATTCGAACCAAACTAAATACCACAAAACCATTCTAAAAATCCGAGCACCCACAATCTAAATGATCAAATCATGGCTCTTGATACCAATTGTAGGATACTAACTAACATAAATTGTATGGTTCTTTGTGATTTGGCCTAATATGATAGAGAGAGAAAGAAATGGGAGACTTCTAAAGTAGAATGGATTAGCTTGAAAGCAAATGAAGTTCCAACCCTCTCCCTTGTTGGGAAGAGGGTATCTATAGTCTTACAATAAATGCCCCTACGGGCTATGGAACTGGCTGACACTGGGTAAAGACCTGACCCGACTCCATGGTGATACTTTAACTAAACGTTTACTAATAAGACTACGACCTAACTAATGCTAGACGATACTTGGGGTGACCGAGTCTTTAATATTGATATTTGTAATCCTAACATATATATATATACATACATACATACATACATACATACATACATACATACATACATATATATATATATATATATATATATATATATATATATATATATATATATATATATATATGTTTTAGTTCCATTGAGAAGGTTTTAGTTTGAGAAAATTGAGAAATCTTCGTTTGAGCTTTTGATTCATACTTTTTGATTTGATTCACAAGTATACATCAATTAATAGTGAATCGAATCTATAAATCCCAAATTTGATTCACAAATCTTTGTGAAAATCAAGTTATTGTAATAATTCATTAAATTTGTACAGATGATTCAAAATAGTACTTATATCGCAAAATTGTGATATTTTTGACATTGATTCAATTTCTTTTTACACATATTGGATTAGAATCACATGAAAATGAGTTCTACACTTGAAAAACTTGAATCGAAGTTAAAAATCTATCGTTTTTAAAAATCCTTCTCAATTGAGAAGGAAAAAAACCATCTCAATGGATCCAGGTTCTATATATATATGATAAGGATTTAAAACGTACGCTTTTAAGGGGTCATTTAAACCCTAAATCGACACATTTTATATCTGTTACTGCTTAAAATCGTTCCTTTTCACTTTTTAGGTCTTTTGAAGCAAAATGCTGAAATGAATCACATTTGGACGAAAAAGAGCGAAAACATGAAGAAAATGGCAAAGTCAAGATCAAAGGCCTCCAGCAGAACCTGACAGCGTCCCAACCAAAGGGTGACGCTGTCCCCTATGAAGACTTGATCAAAAAGTGCACGCGACGGCTCAGCGGAATTTCTGGTCCTAAAGCCTGACGGCGTCACGCCTAATTTCTGGAAGGCGTCACTCACATTTTCCACATCAGACGGCCTAGATCCAAGATTTAGACGACATCGCTATGAAGACTGACAGCGTCACACATCTAACCTGACGCCGTCCCATCGATAACTTAGCCCAGACAAAACCTAATGATGGCGACCTGACAGCGTCACAACCAAAAGGTGACGTCGTCGCATGTGTAAATCTATATATAGAATTCAATTTTTCTTTATTTTAAGAGGTAGAATTTTGGAGATCAAACCCTAACTCAGTTGTAGTCTGAATTGGACAGTATTCTAGGGTCCCATACCCTATTGTACATATCAAGATAAGTTTGTTTATCCAATTTATCATTATATCTACCCCATGTTCTTTTGATTGTGTGTATGCTTTCTTGTTTAACATGTCTAGCTAAATTACTTGTGTGTTTGCTTAGATCTATGAAACCTAGTTATTGATTATTGTGAGTGTGGAAAACTAGAAGGGAGGTTGAATAGTTTTGCCAATTAAAACTTGTTTTAAACTATTTAGATCGACTTATGTCAATCTATTTGGATGTGTGTTAGATGTTGATAAACAAACATATAGAAATATAAATATGTAATTAGAAGATAAAGAGTGAGAAGCACAAAACAACAACGCGAGTGTTTATAGTGGTTCGGCTACAAGGACACCTTCCTTGCCCTACTCCACTCCCCGAGTCACCTACTTGAGAGTTCGTAATCACTACACAACACCAACTCTTTATGGTGGAGAAACCTTCACAACGTTGCCTACTCTTTTTCCGGTACTAGGATAACCATCGGGTTCTTTACACCAAGGTAAACCAATCCTATCACAACGTCGCCTACCCTTTATCCGGTACTAGGCTAGATAACGAGTTCCATTACAATGGAGGAACTACTACCAAACACTACACCAATTAACTAACCCCAAAGGAGATCTACTCCTTATAATGTCAACAAGGATAACAATATCCTTTGACCCAATACTAATCTATCTTGTAGATCGAATCACACCATATCGAATGTACATCTTAGGCACCTTTCACTAATGCCTTTGACTAGATCTTCAAGACACCCTTCACTAATGTCTTGTGACTTGACTCTTAGGCACCCTTCACTAATGCCTACAATACGGACGATCGACACCCTTCACTAATGTCTTCGTCTTGACACTTGAGACATCTTTCACTAATGTCTTCAACACTACACTTCTTAGTAGAAAGAAAAAAACCATCAACAAGAGGACTTCAGTAGTCTTGATGATGAGAAAGCATGACAACTCATGGACTTGAGCTTGCTTGACTTCAAAGGTGGTGATCTCGCCTTTAAGAGGAACCTAGAGAATCACACAAAAACAAACTACAAACATAGATCACTTGGATATGGGGTTAGAGAGTTTTTAACTCAAAGAGAAAGTATGTGAGAAAGGGGTGAGAAACAATGAAGAAATGGCTCACTATTTATAGAGAGAAAATGCCTACTGTTCCCCGGATCCCACGGATCCCTCCCTTAAGGGATCCGTCTAGCGTAAAGCTAGGGATCCGTGGGGCGCTCCTCTTTTCCCATGGGTATTTTGGTCATGGGTTATGGGTCATGGGTTATGGGTTGATCCATGGGTATTTCTTTAGATACAATGTATCTAATGAGTGCAATGTATCTAGTCAAGTGGGTATGGGTCAATACCATAGGTTATGGATATGCTCCATGGATTGTAGTTATTTACCCATTATATAATACATACTAGTTATGTATATATTTGCCCAATATGTAAACACTAGTTGTTGTACACATGTATTACTAAATCATAAAATCACTTATACATGTGTTAGTGTTTTATGTGAAAACGTAAGTGTGTTAGAAAACTATTGGCTCAAACTATTTACGTATTTTATTTGTTTCGTTAAAATGATTTTACGTTTGTTATCGACAAAACATTAGAAGATCGTAAAATATAAATAAACGTTTTTACGGCTTATTTGTATTAACAATCTCCCCCTTTTTGTTCATGACAAAACATAAAATTATTTTAAAGAAAAGCTAAAATTCATAAAAGTTTGAATTTGTAGTTTTTACTTTCTTCTCCCCCTTTTTTGTCGAAACAAAAAGAGCTTCGAAAGGAAACTAACACATTGTTTTAAGAAAAACATGTGAAAAATAGAAAAGAAAGAAAAAGTAGAGAGCAAGTAACGGGAAAGGATCTCGTCTTAACTCCCCCTTGACGAGTCCATCCCTATGTGAGGGCGTCAAGAAAAAATAATACTAAGCTAGTTCATTTGCAACTAAGTTTGCAAAAGATTTCGTCTATGTGACGAATATGCTCCCCCTTGATGATTGAAACTTTGCAAAGGGACGTCATGAAATGTAATCCTAATATTGCAAGTGATTTTGCAATGTATTGCTTTAACACAAAGCTCCCCTAGCTTTAGAGTGTCAAAGTTTCCTATGTAAATTGAATAACTACAAAACAAAGGTTAGAAAACAAGTATAATGCATAATTTCCTGCAAGTATGACTCAAGTTAGTAGAAAAATAGTTTCCTGTCTCACGGATCCCACGGTTCCCTCCTTGTAGGGATCCGTCTAGGCAAATTTAAGGGATCCGTCTGGCTAATGACTAATTTCAGCAATGGTGATATAAAAAATAATGTTAACATCAAAGTGAGATATGTATTATACAATATAATCATATACTCAGAAATATAGCAAGTAGCATGTAAATTCATTTAATAAAACTAGAGATATGATATACATGACTCTAAAAACTAAGAAAATGAACGATACATGACTTGGAATTGCTAGACTTATCTAAGTAACGCTTGATACTAGGACACTACTAAAATCCTCTAGCTCAAGTTTGTTTAGGTTTAATCTCGTCGAAACGTTCGAGGAGATGATAGAACATGAAACGTTGATCTTCCCGTACTTCATGAATCAAACTTTCAACATGTTGACAATGATAACAATCTTTGTCATGGCTAGGTAGTGGTGGTGGAAGAAAGGAAATTGCTTGATGAGAAGGATCAAGTGAAGCGGGTTGTAGAGCCTCAAACGACGGAGGGATTGGTGGAGGCGCATTTGAAGATGGCTCGACCAAGAATGATGGTGGTGGTAGAGAAGTGACAACTTCCATATGGTCGGGTGGTTGACTTTGATAGTTTCTCATAATCCAAATGGGATTATTTGATGGTGACGGCGAAAAGGAAGTCGGAGCTAGTGTTGACTCAACACCTTGATTTTGTATCATTATTCCTCCTAATGAGGAGAATGTTGCCGATGGAGGAGGATGAGACGGCCTATGAGGCAAATCCTCTAAATTCTAGAAATGCGGAGATGATAGTGAAGTTTTGAATGAGATAGCTCTAGAAATCAATGGTGATGGTTTAGTGGAGATGGGATTGTTTGGCTTAGGAGGTATGGTGGTGTTTGGCATAGGTAGTTTTGTGGGTACTATCCTTTTAGGGATTGGTTTGAGGGAGAAATCCTTGCATTTGTGGACTTGACCGGAGATGATTCGGTTGAAGAGATTTTGTGTACAACACGAGAAATTTTCTTGGGTGGTTCTTTGGTGGATGAGTTACCACTTGGAGCTTTCCTCATGATGAGATGATTTCAAGATGTTTGTAAAGATTTCTAAGTGCTGAAGATGAGGATGAAGATGATGACTTTAGGAGTCCTAACAATGTGGTTTATAAAGCAATGGATTTGGCAAGTGCATTCAAGACTTAAGCCACTAAAATTCATTGGAATGTGATGATTAACATGCACAAGAGTCAACTTTAGAGTTGTACTGATCTAGGAACTCCTTTAACATGAGATGGAGTGTTTAAGTTAGTAAGATGAGCTTGAAATGATTGTTTTAGCTAGAGTTGACATAAATCTGTCATACGGATCCTACAGTTCCCTCCAATGAGGGATCCGCCTAGGCTAATCCTAGGGATCCGTCTCTCAGCAGCTAAGAAAAGGTAGCAATGATGTTTGTAAGGTCTAATGCCTATTTTTTCTTGAGTGTTTCAGTTCATCTAGGTGTCTTAAATGAAGAAGTGCTCAAATACTTGAGGGTAATGAGTGATGTAGCTAATGATTGCCTTTTATGAAAGAAATTGGAACTTTCATGAGTACCAATGAATGAAAAAAGATGACACTAAAGATTATGAGAGTGTCAAGTAGAGCTAAATGATCCTAGAGATCAGATAGTGAATTAGAATAATGTTTTGGAGAATATCCTAAAGGTTTTAGGATGGAAAAACTAGAATTTGATCAATTTTGACCAATTTTGAGGTAAGGATGATTATGATCAATTTTGCCATAATTGAAAGATTTCCAAAGCTAGATATGAGCGATCACGTGAGAAATGATGAGTGAGCTTAAGAGCAGAAGAGTAATGGGTTTAAGTGTAATGATAGATCTACAAGTGTCTTGAGTGTGATCTAGGTGGGTTATGTGTGAGTACGAAAGATCTTCTTAACTTGATAAGGACTCAATTTGCCTTAAGGCACTATGTCTAGCTTAGTGTGAAGTGTTCTAAGGACATGTTTGAAATACAATGATTGCAATTGCATTTTCTGTTTGCCGGATCCCACGGTTCCCTAAGAGTAGGGATCCGTCTAGCACAACCTTTGGGATCCGTCTATCTGCTAAGCAAAACCTTTACTAAAGGTATGCAATGATTTTGACAATGCATTATATTTCAAGGTTAGATAAATAGGTTCTAACACTAAGATATCAAATGTAAAATGTTTTATTTCATGAAAGAAATTGGATTACATTGATAAAGCATGAATACTAAGGATTGATCCTATTTGAAAGATTACTAAGTTCCTTGAGCATTTTCGCTAGAAGGATCATCAAATGGTTGATGAGTGTTTGCCGATTCAGGAATGAATAAAGTCTTCATGAGAGATGTGTTTAGAGGTTCCATCATCTTGTTCACAAGTACATACAACGGACTTTGAAATTGAGGGTGGAAGTACATGATGTTATGATAAAGGCGCGTCAAGAACATTCCATAAGGGATGAGTTTATTCTTGGAGCCTTGAAGATTTACAATTCGCCTTGCGAAGAAGTAGGCGAGATTGTATGGTTGTTGTGTTAGCAAACAATACATTATGTGGCACAACAAGCGGGAAGGATTTCTCGATTTCCCCTAAGACTCCAAACATTTTCCCTTAGGATGAGTGCGAGAGCCTTGTACTCTTCTTGGATATCCTTTGTACAGATAATGTTTGGGTCAGAGTAATAGGGTCGAGGTTTGCATATTGTGCGAGTCAAGTCTTGCGGGGAAGGTATGTGTGAACAATATGGACTATTTTCTTCACGAAAGTTGAAGAGAGAATCAAGAGACCAATCTTCGGTGAAGGCACATTGTCCATGATTTGGAATTCGGAGAATTTGAGCAAATTACCCAAGGGTTAAGACAAACTTTTGGTTTTTGATCCAAAACCAAAGAGATAGAGAACGATCCTCGTTACGAACGAGTTCGACTTGACGGAAGAATTCCAATACAAACCTTGGACATATTTTCTCATTAATTTCGAGAAGACATTCCAATCCTATGGTTTGGAAGGAGGTATTGATACCTTCTTCGTATTGTAGAGGAGTGTCGACAATACGTCCTTCGTGGAAGTGACGGGTTTCGAGATTATTGAACCCACGGACATGATTGCCATGTATGTTGGGCTCAAGAGAGATGTTAGGAGTGTAGACGCTAGTGAGTGAAAAATCAAACTCATATTCATGCGACATAGCGAAACCTATAGGAAAGAGAAGTTAATAGGATGTGACGTATTACGGGTAAAACAATGATCACCTAACGTTTTTACAAGATGTTTATTAACAATGACATTTAACTCACTTAATGTTTGACATTCTAGTAGAACTTTTCTTTTAGGAAGAAAGTGGTTTTTATTTTGCATGGAAAAATATGTTATCCAGAAGGACGGTTCCCACGGTTCTCTTCTATCAGGGATCCGGCTAGCATACCTACAAGGATCCGTGGATCTGTAGTAACAGAAGCAGATTTTTGATAAACACATAGTTTTATAGTTTTATACCAAGATATGTGTATTAGCCTACATTTTCTTTTAGCATGCATTAATGGTTTCTAATGTATCACGAAAAGATACGAAAGATAAAAATAAAAAAATGTGAGAAAACACATTAAGATAATAAAGTAGATAAACTAGTAATATTTCATTTCAATGCTAAGAATGATACAAAGGATTGGGTATATAACCCCAATGTAGATTAACAACACAAAGTATATGTCTCCGTATGAGAACTTCATCATAGGGAACACAAGAGCGATGAGTGTTAAGGCGATGAGCACGAGGGCGATGTAAACCATGTTGATGATGAACCTTCTTGGTCTTGGTTTGAGATGAGATGAGATCAAGAGGAAGATGAAATTTTGAATGAGAGGTAATTTTTGAAAGTGGAAGATTTGAAAAAGTGGGGATTTGATAGAGTGGACGACGGAGGGTTTATTTATGGGGAAGGAGGAATTTTTGAGATTTGTGTTTTGTTTTATTATTAGAAAGATATGATTTTTGGATTAGGTGAAATAAAACATAATTTTTATATACCACGACTTTAGACGAAAAAGTAACACGTATGTGAGAAACGGCTTCCTAATGAAGCTACATGTAATACATGTATATGCACAAAAGATAATCATATAAATACCTATGTACGCATCTTTATTTATCAAGCTAATGTCATTTAGAGATAAGTAGAAAGTCATACCTCTAATGCACTTAGGAATGTCTTTACAAATGACACAACAAATGTTAGTAGACAATTCCGGCTCCTTTGTGTTTAAGATACCTCCTTAGGGAAGGTATTATTATTACCAAGCGATTCCTATGGCTTGGTAGGTATGAGCTTTGACTAAGCAACATGACAAAGAGGATTAGTGCAATTTAAATGAAGAATAAATAATAAGGAAAATGTTGTCATCTAATCAACATCCAAACAAAGAGTTTTAAAAGACATGGTGTTTGTTTTTATGAAAAACCTTTTTGTAGTTTTCAATTAACCATGGATCGTATCAAGTTTTTGAAGTACAATATACTTTAAGAGATTTGGTAACGAAGCTCTGATACCAATTGTGGAAAACTAGAAGGGCAGGTTGAATAGTTTTGCCAATTAAAACTTGTTTTAAACTATTTAGATCAACTTATGTCAATCTATTTGGATGTGTGTTGGATGTTGATAAACAAACATATAGAAATATAAATATGTAATGAAAAGATAAAGAGTGAGAAGCACAAAACCACAACGCGAGTGTTTATAGTGGTTCGACTACAAGGACACCTTCCTTGCCCTACTCCACTCCCCGAGTCACCTACTCGAGAGTTCGTAATCACTACACAACACCAACTCCTTATGGTAGAGAAACCTTCACAACGTTGCCTACTCTTTTTCCGGTACTAGGCTAACCACCGGGTTCTTTACACCAAGGTAAACCAATCCTATCACAATGTCGCCTACCCTTTATCCGGTACTAGGCTAGATACCAAGCTCCATTACAATGGAGGAACTACTACCCAACACTACACCAATTAACTAACCCCAAAGGAGATCTACTCCTTATAATGTCAACAAGGATAACAATATCCTTTGACCCAATACTAATCTATCTTGTAGATCGAATCACACCATATCAAATGTACATCTTAGGCACCTTTCACTAATGCCTTTGACTAGATCTTCAAGACACCCTTCACTAATGTCTTGTGACTTGACTCTTAGGCACCCTTCACTAATGCCTACAATACGGACGATCGACACCCTTCACTAATGTCTTCGTCTTGACACTTGAGACATCTTTCACTAATGTCTTCAACACTACACTTCTTAGTAGAAAGAAAAGAACCATCAACAAGAGGACTTCAGTAGTCTTGATGATGAGGAAGCATGACAACTCATGGACTTGAGCTTGCTTGACTTCAAAGGTGGTGATATCGCCTTTAAGAGGAACCTAGAGAATCACACAAAAACAAAACTACAAACATAGATCACTTGGATCTGGGGTTAGAGAGTTTTTAACTCAAGGAGAAAGTATGTGATAAAGGGGTGAGAAACAATGAAGAAATGGCTCACTATTTATAGAGAGAAAATGCCTACTGTTCCCCGGATCCCACGGATCCCTCCCTTAAGGGATCCTCTAGCGTAAAGCTAGGGATCCGTGGGACGCTCCTCTTTGCCCATGGGTATTTTGGTCATGGGTCATAGGTCATGGGTTATGGGTTGATCCATGGGTATTTCTTTAGATACAATGTATCTAATGAGTGCAATGTATCTAGTCAAGTGGGTATGGGTCAATACCATGGGTTATGGATATACTCCATGGGTTGTAGTTATTTGCCCATTATATAATACATACTAGTTATGTATATATTTTCCCAATATGTAAACACTAGTTGTTGTACATATGTATTACTAAATCATAAAATCACTTATACATGTGTTAGTGTTTTATGTGAAAAAGTAAGTGTGTTAGAAAACTATTGGCTCAAACTATTTACGTATTTTATTTGTTTCGTTAAAATGATTTTATGTTTGTTATCGATAAAAAATTAGAAGATCGTAAAATATAAATAAACGTTTTTACGGCTTATTTGTATTAACAATCTCCCCCTTTTTGTTCATGACAAAACATAAAATTATTTTAAAGAAAAGCTAAAATTCATAAAAGTTTGAATTTGTAGTTTTTACTTTCTTCTCCCCCTTTTTTGTCGAAACAAAAAGAGCTTCGAAAGGAAACTAACACATTGTTTTAAGAAAAACATGTGAAAAATAGAAAAGAAAGAAAAAGTAGAGAGCAAGTAACGGGAAAGGATCTCGTCTTAACTCCCCCTTGACGAGTCCATCCCTATGTGAGGGCGTCAAGAAAAAATAATACTAAGCTAGTTCATTTGCAACTAAGTTTGCAAAAGATTTCGTCTATGTGACGAATATGCTCCCCCTTGATGATTGAAACTTTGCAAAGGGACGTCATGAAATGTAATCCTAATATTGCAAGTGATTTTGCAATGTATTGCTTTAACACAAAGCTCCCCTAGCTTTAGAGTGTCAAAGTTTCCTATGTAAATTGAATAACTACAAAACAAAGGTTAGAAAACAAGTATAATGCATAATTTCCTGCAAGTATGACTCAAGTTAGTAGAAAAATAGTTTCCTGTCTCACGGATCCCACGGTTCCCTCCTTGTAGGGATCCGTCTAGGCAAATTTAAGGGATCCGTCTGGCTAATGACTAATTTCAGCAATGGTGATATAAAAAATAATGTTAACATCAAAGTGAGATATGTATTATACAATATAATCATATACTCAGAAATATAGCAAGTAGCATGTAAATTCATTTAATAAAACTAGAGATATGATATACATGACTCTAAAAACTAAGAAAATGAACGATACATGACTTGGAATTGCTAGACTTATCTAAGTAACGCTTGATACTAGGACACTACTAAAATCCTCTAGCTCAAGTTTGTTTAGGTTTAATCTCGTCGAAACGTTCGAGGAGATGATAGAACATGAAACGTTGATCTTCCCGTACTTCATGAATCAAACTTTCAACATGTTGACAATGATAACAATCTTTGTCATGGCTAGGTAGTGGTGGTGGAAGAAAGGAAATTGCTTGATGAGAAGGATCAAGTGAAGCGGGTTGTAGAGCCTCAAACGACGGAGGGATTGGTGGAGGCGCATTTGAAGATGGCTCGACCAAGAATGATGGTGGTGGTAGAGAAGTGACAACTTCCATATGGTCGGGTGGTTGACTTTGATAGTTTCTCATAATCCAAATGGGATTATTTGATGGTGACGGCGAAAAGGAAGTCGGAGCTAGTGTTGACTCAACACCTTGATTTTGTATCATTATTCCTCCTAATGAGGAGAATGTTGCCGATGGAGGAGGATGAGACGGCCTATGAGGCAAATCCTCTAAATTCTAGAAATGCGGAGATGATAGTGAAGTTTTGAATGAGATAGCTCTAGAAATCAATGGTGATGGTTTAGTGGAGATGGGATTGTTTGGCTTAGGAGGTATGGTGGTGTTTGGCATAGGTAGTTTTGTGGGTACTATCCTTTTAGGGATTGGTTTGAGAGGAGAAATCCTTGCATTTGTGGACTTGACCGGAGATGATTCGGTTGAAGAGATTTTGTGTACAACACGAGAAATTTTCTTGGGTGGTTCTTTGGTGGATGAGTTACCACTTGGAGCTTTCCTCATGATGAGATGATTTCAAGATGTTTGTAAAGATTTCTAAGTGCTGAAGATGAGGATGAAGATGATGACTTTAGGAGTCCTAACAATGTGGTTTATAAAGCAATGGATTTGGCAAGTGCATTCAAGACTTAAGCCACTAAAATTCATTGGAATGTGATGATTAACATGCACAAGAGTCAACTTTAGAGTTGTACTGATCTAGGAACTCCTTTAACATGAGATGGAGTGTTTAAGTTAGTAAGATGAGCTTGAAATGATTGTTTTAGCTAGAGTTGACATAAATCTGTCATACGGATCCTACAGTTCCCTCCAATGAGGGATCCGCCTAGGCTAATCCTAGGGATCCGTCTCTCAGCAGCTAAGAAAAGGTAGCAATGATGTTTGTAAGGTCTAATGCCTATTTTTTCTTGAGTGTTTCAGTTCATCTAGGTGTCTTAAATGAAGAAGTGCTCAAATACTTGAGGGTAATGAGTGATGTAGCTAATGATTGCCTTTTATGAAAGAAATTGGAACTTTCATGAGTACCAATGAATGAAAAAAGATGACACTAAAGATTATGAGAGTGTCAAGTAGAGCTAAATGATCCTAGAGATCAGATAGTGAATTAGAATAATGTTTTGGAGAATATCCTAAAGGTTTTAGGATGGAAAAACTAGAATTTGATCAATTTTGACCAATTTTGAGGTAAGGATGATTATGATCAATTTTGCCATAATTGAAAGATTTCCAAAGCTAGATATGAGCGATCACGTGAGAAATGATGAGTGAGCTTAAGAGCAGAAGAGTAATGGGTTTAAGTGTAATGATAGATCTACAAGTGTCTTGAGTGTGATCTAGGTGGGTTATGTGTGAGTACGAAAGATCTTCTTAACTTGATAAGGACTCAATTTGCCTTAAGGCACTATGTCTAGCTTAGTGTGAAGTGTTCTAAGGACATGTTTGAAATACAATGATTGCAATTGCATTTTCTGTTTGCCGGATCCCACGGTTCCCTAAGAGTAGGGATCCGTCTAGCACAACCTTTGGGATCCGTCTATCTGCTAAGCAAAACCTTTACTAAAGGTATGCAATGATTTTGACAATGCATTATATTTCAAGGTTAGATAAATAGGTTCTAACACTAAGATATCAAATGTAAAATGTTTTATTTCATGAAAGAAATTGGATTACATTGATAAAGCATGAATACTAAGGATTGATCCTATTTGAAAGATTACTAAGTTCCTTGAGCATTTTCGCTAGAAGGATCATCAAATGGTTGATGAGTGTTTGCCGATTCAGGAATGAATAAAGTCTTCATGAGAGATGTGTTTAGAGGTTCCATCATCTTGTTCACAAGTACATACAACGGACTTTGAAATTGAGGGTGGAAGTACATGATGTTATGATAAAGGCGCGTCAAGAACATTCCATAAGGGATGAGTTTATTCTTGGAGCCTTGAAGATTTACAATTCGCCTTGCGAAGAAGTAGGCGAGATTGTATGGTTGTTGTGTTAGCAAACAATACATTATGTGGCACAACAAGCGGGAAGGATTTCTCGATTTCCCCTAAGACTCCAAACATTTTCCCTTAGGATGAGTGCGAGAGCCTTGTACTCTTCTTGGATATCCTTTGTACAGATAATGTTTGGGTCAGAGTAATAGGGTCGAGGTTTGCATATTGTGCGAGTCAAGTCTTGCGGGGAAGGTATGTGTGAACAATATGGACTATTTTCTTCACGAAAGTTGAAGAGAGAATCAAGAGACCAATCTTCGGTGAAGGCACATTGTCCATGATTTGGAATTCGGAGAATTTGAGCAAATTACCCAAGGGTTAAGACAAACTTTTGGTTTTTGATCCAAAACCAAAGAGATAGAGAACGATCCTCGTTACGAACGAGTTCGACTTGACGGAAGAATTCCAATACAAACCTTGGACATATTTTCTCATTAATTTCGAGAAGACATTCCAATCCTATGGTTTGGAAGGAGGTATTGATACCTTCTTCGTATTGTAGAGGAGTGTCGACAATACGTCCTTCGTGGAAGTGACGGGTTTCGAGATTATTGAACCCACGGACATGATTGCCATGTATGTTGGGCTCAAGAGAGATGTTAGGAGTGTAGACGCTAGTGAGTGAAAAATCAAACTCATATTCATGCGACATAGCGAAACCTATAGGAAAGAGAAGTTAATAGGATGTGACGTATTACGGGTAAAACAATGATCACCTAACGTTTTTACAAGATGTTTATTAACAATGACATTTAACTCACTTAATGTTTGACATTCTAGTAGAACTTTTCTTTTAGGAAGAAAGTGGTTTTTATTTTGCATGGAAAAATATGTTATCCAGAAGGACGGTTCCCACGGTTCTCTTCTATCAGGGATCCGGCTAGCATACCTACAAGGATCCGTGGATCTGTAGTAACAGAAGCAGATTTTTGATAAACACATAGTTTTATAGTTTTATACCAAGATATGTGTATTAGCCTACATTTTCTTTTAGCATGCATTAATGGTTTCTAATGTATCACGAAAAGATACGAAAGATAAAAATAAAAAAATGTGAGAAAACACATTAAGATAATAAAGTAGATAAACTAGTAATATTTCATTTCAATGCTAAGAATGATACAAAGGATTGGGTATATAACCCCAATGTAGATTAACAACACAAAGTATATGTCTCCGTATGAGAACTTCATCATAGGGAACACAAGAGCGATGAGTGTTAAGGCGATGAGCACGAGGGCGATGTAAACCATGTTGATGATGAACCTTCTTGGTCTTGGTTTGAGATGAGATGAGATCAAGAGGAAGATGAAATTTTGAATGAGAGGTAATTTTTGAAAGTGGAAGATTTGAAAAAGTGGGGATTTGATAGAGTGGACGACGGAGGGTTTATTTATGGGGAAGGAGGAATTTTTGAGATTTGTGTTTTGTTTTATTATTAGAAAGATATGATTTTTGGATTAGGTGAAATAAAACATAATTTTTATATACCACGACTTTAGACGAAAAAGTAACACGTATGTGAGAAACGGCTTCCTAATGAAGCTACATGTAATACATGTATATGCACAAAAGATAATCATATAAATACCTATGTACGCATCTTTATTTATCAAGCTAATGTCATTTAGAGATAAGTAGAAAGTCATACCTCTAATGCACTTAGGAATGTCTTTACAAATGACACAACAAATGTTAGTAGACAATTCCGGCTCCTTTGTGTTTAAGATACCTCCTTAGGGAAGGTATTATTATTACCAAGCGATTCCTATGGCTTGGTAGGTATGAGCTTTGACTAAGCAACATGACAAAGAGGATTAGTGCAATTTAAATGAAGAATAAATAATAAGGAAAATGTTGTCATCTAATCAACATCCAAACAAAGAGTTTTAAAAGACATGGTGTTTGTTTTTATGAAAAACCTTTTTGTAGTTTTCAATTAACCATGGATCGTATCAAGTTTTTGAAGTACAATATACTTTAAGAGATTTGGTAACGAAGCTCTGATACCAATTGTGGAAAACTAGAAGGGCAGGTTGAATAGTTTTGCCAATTAAAACTTGTTTTAAACTATTTAGATCAACTTATGTCAATCTATTTGGATGTGTGTTGGATGTTGATAAACAAACATATAGAAATATAAATATGTAATGAAAAGATAAAGAGTGAGAAGCACAAAACCACAACGCGAGTGTTTATAGTGGTTCGACTACAAGGACACCTTCCTTGCCCTACTCCACTCCCCGAGTCACCTACTCGAGAGTTCGTAATCACTACACAACACCAACTCCTTATGGTAGAGAAACCTTCACAACGTTGCCTACTCTTTTTCCGGTACTAGGCTAACCACCGGGTTCTTTACACCAAGGTAAACCAATCCTATCACAATGTCGCCTACCCTTTATCCGGTACTAGGCTAGATACCAAGCTCCATTACAATGGAGGAACTACTACCCAACACTACACCAATTAACTAACCCCAAAGGAGATCTACTCCTTATAATGTCAACAAGGATAACAATATCCTTTGACCCAATACTAATCTATCTTGTAGATCGAATCACACCATATCAAATGTACATCTTAGGCACCTTTCACTAATGCCTTTGACTAGATCTTCAAGACACCCTTCACTAATGTCTTGTGACTTGACTCTTAGGCACCCTTCACTAATGCCTACAATACGGACGATCGACACCCTTCACTAATGTCTTCGTCTTGACACTTGAGACATCTTTCACTAATGTCTTCAACACTACACTTCTTAGTAGAAAGAAAAGAACCATCAACAAGAGGACTTCAGTAGTCTTGATGATGAGGAAGCATGACAACTCATGGACTTGAGCTTGCTTGACTTCAAAGGTGGTGATATCGCCTTTAAGAGGAACCTAGAGAATCACACAAAAACAAAACTACAAACATAGATCACTTGGATCTGGGGTTAGAGAGTTTTTAACTCAAGGAGAAAGTATGTGATAAAGGGGTGAGAAACAATGAAGAAATGGCTCACTATTTATAGAGAGAAAATGCCTACTGTTCCCCGGATCCCACGGATCCCTCCCTTAAGGGATCCTCTAGCGTAAAGCTAGGGATCCGTGGGACGCTCCTCTTTGCCCATGGGTATTTTGGTCATGGGTCATAGGTCATGGGTTATGGGTTGATCCATGGGTATTTCTTTAGATACAATGTATCTAATGAGTGCAATGTATCTAGTCAAGTGGGTATGGGTCAATACCATGGGTTATGGATATACTCCATGGGTTGTAGTTATTTGCCCATTATATAATACATACTAGTTATGTATATATTTTCCCAATATGTAAACACTAGTTGTTGTACATATGTATTACTAAATCATAAAATCACTTATACATGTGTTAGTGTTTTATGTGAAAAAGTAAGTGTGTTAGAAAACTATTGGCTCAAACTATTTACGTATTTTATTTGTTTCGTTAAAATGATTTTATGTTTGTTATCGATAAAAAATTAGAAGATCGTAAAATATAAATAAACGTTTTTACGGCTTATTTGTATTAACAGTGAGGTTGTCTCTTGTCTTAATTGATTGAAGCCATAGGAGTGCAACTAGGCTATCGTTGTGTTTATTACGTGAGTGTGCTTTAGGACGATAGGGTATTCGGGGAAGATAGTGTTATACTTGCCGACCTCGTGTATTATATAGGAGAGATACATTCATAGAACTAGGGAATACGCACCCCCTACGACTAATGGGAATACAACGTGTTAAGATAAAACAAGTGACAATTAAACCAACTAATAAAAGATAACTAGGGAGTAATAGTATCTAAGTGAACACATCTTTAATCATCATACGAGTACATACTTAATTAGCATAATCTATCCTAGGTTAATTAGTTAAATTAGATAATTAGTTAAAGTAGTGACATCGGTAGAAGTACCAAACCCCCCAATCATATACCCTGAAATTTTACATTTGCTTTCTAAAAAACAATAAAAAGACTAAAAAGAATCATCCTCAACCCCACCTTCTCGTCATAAATCTGTTTCTAGCATTCCTATTCCCCTAGAGAACAATATCAATCCCCGAGGCTTACCCCATACTACAATACAACGATTAGGTTCACTGCCTAGAGGGTTGAAAATTTTGCTCGTAGAAAAGGAGGTTTTCTCGACCCCGAACTCCGCATCAAGTTTTTGGCGCCGTTGTCGGGGAATAGAATAGCCAGTTAGATTTCTATCTCGTTTAGGTTCCCTCGCTTGATTCATATCAAGTGAGATTTTTTCTCTTTTTCATTAGCTTCCTTGTAGTCTATCCCCCTTCTTTGTGTTTTTGTTCGTAATCTCGTCACTTTTCATTATGGAAGGTGACAACCCACCCAACAACGGTCCACCAACTCATCCACCACATCATCCACTACATCCGCATCAACCACCACCATAAAACCCACCACTTGATCGAACCTATGCCAACGAATCCACGCTCGTATCTTTAATGAAATTGGAGAACTTAAGAAATTGAATAGGATAACTGAAAGCGCACTCAAGAAAGCGCTTGAGGAGACCACTAGTACTTTAGATGATGATTCTGCCACAAGTGATGATTTGGATGATGAACTTGGGGAAGGAGATTTTAGAGTATTAGAAATTATGGAGGGTAGTGAGGAAGAGGAACTTAATGAGTATTTTAAGTCATACCCTAATGGAAAGGAAATAGCCTGTCATTATAACGTAGTTAACTACCCGCGACCACCTTTCGAGCCATGCATAAAAACGGGTGACCCTAGAAACATTAAGATACCATGCATGATTGGGTACTTGTATAGGGATCACACTTACATAGACTATAAGGCGCTCATGAACATAATGTCTAGGCTCTATTACAATTGGATCATGAGCGAAAAGCTAGGACCTATGAGAGATCCCTTTTACCCTAGGAAATTGAGCAACTATGTTGGCAGAGCTAGAGGATTGCATGTCTTTGTAGGTAATTTCATATATATGTGTGATTTCATGATCTTGGAAGATGTTAAGGGCATCATTGATGGATTCTTAGGAGATGTGATACTTGGGAGACCATTTATTGAGGAATCTATGATGATTTTTTATCAAAAGGAAGGAATAGCCAAGTTCTCAAATGGAATCGAATGTGTTAAGTATGTATTGCCTTGCAAGAATAAAAAGTTTAAGGGAATTCATGAGTTAAATGTGGACAATATTCCGGATTTTGAGGTTGATTGTAAGGATAAAGTTTACTACACCACTTGTCTAGAGTTAATCCCTGAATATATTCGTGATGAAAGAAGAGTTAAGGCATTCGAATGGGCATCTAAGATATGCGGTACGTAGGAGCACGACTTCGAGTCTAGCTACAAGACTCATAAATAAAGAAAAGCGCTTCGTGGGAGGCAACCCATGTTTAATTGTTTGCTTGTTTTGTTTTTCAGTTTGTGTGTTTATATATCTTTTTCATTGTTGTTTATTCTCATGTTAGACTTTGTAAAAATGCTTTATTTTGTCTTTAACCTCGTCTTAATTACATATAAAGGTATTTTACAAAAAAATAAGTGTAGGGAAGATCATATATGTTTCTAAGAACATGAACATGAGAATTGCAATCATTGAAATTGATATATAAGTATGTTTGTTAGAGTCAAATGCTTGTATCGAGTCATAATGTATGTTTTGCAGAAAATTTTCCAAGTTTTAGTGATGTAACTTTTCCAGAAAAATGCAGCAAACCAGTTTTTGTCAGAACAACCTGACAGCGTCAGGATTAAAGCCTGACGATGTCAGGCTATGTAGAAACAGAATGTTCAATTTTCGTTTTTTGTGCAGTTTATAATTTTTGGAAATTCTCAGGTCTTAATTTTCCAGAAAAACTGCAAACATCCATTCCACAAGCATTATTTCTTACTTGCTTTCTAGTATAGTTGTATGTCATATATAGTTTTACCGCCTATTTTACGCGAAGGTTTTGTTTGTTTTTTTTTATGAGTAAATCAATCCTGCATCAAGAAGTTTGATAACCTCTTGTTTGATAACATCATGGATTTTTGGATTTACTCTTCTCTGATGTTGAACTGCTGGCTTGAAGTCATCCTCCATCAAAATCTTATGAGTACAGAACTCAGGGTTAATACCCTTGATGTCGGAGAGTTTCCAAGCAATTGCTTGCTTGTGTGACTTCAAGACCTTTATTTAGTGTAATGCACAACCATTACTTCGACAGTGGAAATTGGAACTAGTTTGAAGCTCCATGAGGCGTTTGATACTAAGACTCAGCCAATTGGCTTATCTATAGTAACTACAACGAAGACTTCTCATGAGAGTTCTTCAAGACCCAATAAGAGTATTAAGACACTCACCCTTAGGGTGGTGTAGAAGAGTTGGATAGTATCGGTTAAGATGAGGAAGAGAGTGAGGTAAACTCCCTTCGCTGAAGTAGAACCTTCTCTAACTTAGTATGAACCGATCACTAAGACAAGGTACCCTTTAACTAGTGCGAGGTTAACTGTAGCTCCCCCTGTATGAAGAGTAACTCTTTTACGAATTTCTACTAGTTAGTAGTTGGGGAGTGTAATCACTACGTTAAGGACTTCTCTAATTAGTGGTACTCTAATTAGTCCTCCCTCTATAAGAATAAGAACTCTTCAACAATTTAGTCCTGTGAAGAGGAGGAGAGGGAGGGCAGTTTGAAGTATTGTTCCTTCAGTTCAGTCAACTCTTTTGACTTCTTAAAGGACTTTAGCTTGAATTCCTGAATGGTGGAGTAGAACTCATACGTAAAGAACTCCCGCTACTATTTAACGGGCAGTAATAACGAGCTCTAAACTCATTTCTACTTTTCTGACGAGAGTATTTCCAGAACTTCAGTGTGTTCGTTCGTTAACGAACCTTTGAGAGGCTGTAGTTCCCATAATTGGGACTCAAGACATGAGTATTCTAAAACTACCTCCTACTGAAGTTCGGTCGTCAAGTTGTAGTCTCTTCTCATTTAGGTTTTTAGGTACTACAATAGTTTGTTCTCCAATAGTTTGAAGAACTACGTCCTAACTAAATGAGTATTTTTTTTTGTTTGTTTTGGAAGCGCATTTTATCCGCCATTTTGATATATACTGTATGTTGATATGATCTTTCGTTCATTCTTTATTACGAACACCTTACCTACAAACGTCAAAAAGACCTTTTAATTCTGGACTCTTAAAGGTTTTTAATATTTGACGTGTTTTTTGCTTTTAACTTGTAAGACAAAGATGTATCGGACTGTAGCAGTCCGAA